>JAHLSL010013343.1:852329-1139264 GCA_025920805.1 Petroica traversi | reverse complement strand
AACCACAGAATCGGTAATGTTGGAAGGGACCAGTGGGTCATCTGGTCCAACATTCTGGCTCAGGCAAGACTATCCTAGAGAAGATGGTGAAGGATTGTGTCCAGATGGTTCTTGGATATCTCCAGCAAGAGAGACTCCCCGACCTTTTTGGGCAACCCGTTCCAGTGTGTGGTCACCTGCACAGTAAAAAATTCTTGCTGATGTTCAGGTGTAACTTCCTGTGCATCAGTTTCTGCCCATTGCCTCTCCTTCTGTTGCTGCACACCACTGAAAAGAGCCTGGCTCTTTTGGCACTCTCCCTTCAGATACCCACTGACACTGATGATGTCCTTGCTCAGTCATCCCTTCTTGAGGCTGAACAGCCTTTCCTTCCAAGAGAAATGCTCGAGACTCTTGGTCAACTTAGTAACTCCCTGGTGGACATCTCCAGGAGCTCCTAGTCTTGTGCTGAGGAGCCCTTTACTGGGCAGAGCACTCCAGGTGAGGCCTCACCAGGGCCAAGTGGAGGAGCAGGATCACATCCTCCAAGCTGCTGGTGCTGCTCTTCTGAATGAAGCTCAGGATTCACCATCGGCCTGCTTGGCTGCAGGGACGTACTGCTGGCTCATGGAGAGCTTGTTGTCCACCAGGACTCCCAGGTCCTTCTCCACAAAGCTGCTCTCCAGCAGGTTTGGCTTGCGGCTGCATGGGATTATTTTTCCCCGGGTACAGGATACTTCATTGGCCTTTGCTGAATTTCAGAAGGTTTGTCTCTGGCCATCTCTCCAGCCTGTTGAGATCCTTCTGAATGGAAGCCCTCTGAAGTATTCGCTGCTCCTTTGTATTATCAAGGAAATTGCTGAGGAGGCCTCGGCCCCTTCATCCAAGTCACTGGTGGATAAGTTAAACAAGACTGGGTCCAGTACGGAACCTTGGGAGACACCACTAGGGACAGGCCTTGAAGAGAACCCTATACCACTGATGTGACCTCTGGAATCTCCTGTTCAGCCAGTTCTCAATCCACCTCCCCGTCCACTCATCCAGTCCACTCTTCTTGACTTTGTCTGTGCGGACATTGTAAGAGACAGTGTCAAAAGCCTCGGAGTTGAGGTAGACAAGATCTGCTCCTCTCCCTTCATCCACCCAGGTAGTTGTTTTATTGTGGAAGGCAATGAGGTTGGTCAAGCATGATTTGCCTTCAGTGAATCCATGCTGACTATCCTGATCACCTTCTTGTCCTCCCTGTGGATAGAGGCGGCCTCCAGAATGAGGTGCTCCATCATCTTTCCGGGGACTGAGGTGAGGCTGGCTGATACTTCCCTTCCATCTCCTTGTCCTTTTTGAAGACTGGGGTGACATTTGCTTTCTTCAGTCCTCAGGCGCCAGTCTTGATTTCCATGACCTTTCAAAGATTATTATAAGGAGCGTAGCTATGATCTCCATCAGCTCTCTCAGCACTTTTGGGTGCGTCCTGTCAGGGCCCACATATATATGTAGGACTTGTGTGTGTTGAGTTTGCCTAGGTGTTCTCTAACCCAATCCTCCATGACTAAGGGCAAGTCTCCTTTCCAGCATTCCTTTACCCTGGTCTCCTGGATCAGAGATTCCTAAGGGCTGCTCTTGCCAGTGAAGACCAATGGAAAGGTGGCATTCAGTAACTTTGCCTTCTTCTTAGTTTTCCTTTTGTTATTGATGTACTTAAAGACATTCTTTTCGTTCTTGACATCTTTGTCCCGATTCAATTTCAGATGGGCCTTGCCCTGTCTTGTCTCCGTTTTACTAACTTTGACAAAATGACTTAATACTGTGTAAAAAGCTAGCAAGCGTGGCTTACCCCTGGCCTTCCAGGGGCTGGTACTGGCAGAGCTGTGGGGCAATTTGAGTGCTCTCAGGTTAGATTTAAAGTGGCATTTGGCACAAGTCACCTTGCATAGCAGACACAAACGGTCAACATACATATGGAAAATGTTCTTACTACCTCGTTAATACCCAAGTAAGGTTGCAGTTTGTTCAACTAATGTTTTCATAAAGCTAAGTGGACTCTGTGGTTGTAAGTACACAATCAAAGGAGAGAAAATCCTGGGATAAGAGTTGTAAGTAACATGTCTAGGCAAAGGAGTAATAATAGAATAACATACTAATAGCTGACTGTTCACATGAATAAGGGACAATACATAGTGTAGAGAGGTTTCTTTTAGTGGATATCTGTGTAGGAGATAGATACTGATGTACATTTCAGACTGAAAAGTGCATGAAAAAAATTAATCACCTTTGAATTCTTAGACTTTAGGAGGTGCAAGAAAATAAGTTTTAGGTATTGTTGCAATGCTTTCAGGAAATCAGTTATAGGAAGGCAGTTAATGGTGAAATGGCCCAAGACTGCCATAGCTGCTTGGGCACACAGATACTGCAAAAAATGTGAGATTGCTGTATGGTTTTTGCTCAACTGTGGGTTTAATTGGCACAGTCTTTAGACTGTGTGCTAAGATGCATAGAAAGGAGAGACATTTAAAATGGCTGTATTTCTGGGAGACACCATTAACTTATGTTGTGAAGTATTTAACATAAAAGTCAAGGCACATGTGGAAAAGAAATGAGATTTAATTTATATGAGAGATTATTCAGCCTGTTAGGCCCTGTGCTTGTGAAACGCTGCTGCATTATTCTTCCCTGTGCAGCACCTGAGTGAACTTGGCACTGCTTTGCAGAACCTTTCCCACCCCCTTACACCAGACACAACCTGTGGCAATACAGCAGCATCTCATTTATCTGACCATAACAGAATAGGAGCCATTTCAGCTGCCTGGACCATGAGTAGAGGTAGAACTGAAGGGGCTGGAGAAGGCATCATGTGTCTGATCAGGCCCAGCATCCTTTTCTGGGGTGCAGCAACCTGTGTGAGGTTTTAGGTACCCTGAGGATTGTCCTTGTGTAAGCGTGCACTAACAAGGCATGCACAGGAGGATTGGAATCAGCAGGAAAAGTGACTGCCTACCCCTCATTTTGGTTTTGGAGGATTTTCTTTGCACTAAAAATGTATCTGCTAATTTAGTCCTAATTTTGAGGCAGGCTCGTGGTTGAATATACGCAGTTCGGCAGAAGTGCTGGTTTAGTAGGTGAGAATATGACTTTTAGATATTTGAATAAATGAAATTTGATTTTCATTCTGTCAGGTTTAACTACCTATTTAGGAGATAAATGCTACCACTGGCTGTTTTGTTCATTCATTGCCAGAAAGGAGTTGCTTGGTCCTGAAGCTGAGTCTCTCTTGTCATTTCATCTGGCTCCATTCTCAAGGTGTGCACAGCTCTCTGATTTAAATAAATCTGTCAAGTAATTTAGTGTAGAAGAAACTTATATTCAAAGAAATTGATGGTTAAAGACTCAACACTAAAAATGAATCCTTACTAAGTAATTTCTTCCATATCACAATATCTTAATTCTTGTCGGAGTCAGAGACTTGGTTCTGGCAGATTGCTGGTACATATGCCCTTAGTCCAGTTTGCTATTATCTGATAAAGACAATGGAAATAATAAGCCAGGACTGTAGCTTGTGAGTTTTTTGGAGAATTTGAAAAAGAAACTGTGGCCAAGCTCTGTCAAACTGTACATGATGTAGAAACTCCAGAGTGGGAGGGGACACTACTGAGTGATGAAAGCTCTGAATACCATGATTCACAGTAATGTTCAGGGAGGAGTGCCCTCTATTAAACAAGCAAATATGCAGCTGCTCATGGGAGTGGAATATACTTGAAAACCATAGGCTTTTGTTGTAATCAAATCTTACATAAAAAGGGAAAAAAAAAGCACAAAGGCCCTTTTACTGTACTGTGATAATTCCTCATATATACAGATACAGTAAAGCAAGTGTCTGAAGATCAAACTGTCTCCAACAGAGACTCATTGTGAGAAAATCTGGGCTGTGTTTTTCTTTAACTGGTAGAGGGCAGATTGGGAGAGAATGAGAAAGCAGTGCACTGTAAAGTTACTGATTACTCTTTAATGCCTGCAGTACTGGTGATGCCATATAGACAGAAATTCACATGTTCCTGCTCTGAAGAGTACATTAAACCTCAGAGGGGATTCACGGTTTTCAGTAATTAAGATCTTCAATATTATGTTTAACACAGCAAAGGATAAAAAATTAGACATGAAACGATAGGAAAAAACTTTCATTGCAAAAGAAAAATATTTAAGATACATATGAAATCATAGGAAAGCAGAATGGGGAGACACTCACTGAGTCATTGAGTTCAGTCCCTGTACCAAGTTAATGCCTGCTATACCTTTTGTCACTCCTGGCAAGGCTCCTGTCTTAAGTTGTTCTTAAAAGTCATCAGTGTGTCTAGGCCTCCAATTGCAGTGTTTGCTATCATCCAGCGTCTTTCTCAATCTGCAACATGGTTTTGAATCCTTGTTGCTGAAATCTAAAGCCATTACTTCTTAATTTATTCAATATGAAAAAAACTTCTCTCTTGTTTCTCCTCGTTTTCATTTTATCTTTAGTCTTAGATAAAACATATAAATTGTGGGTTTGGATGACTTTTTTTCCCCCGCCCTCTTTCTATGAACTGCCTCTGGTAGGTTCAAGTATTTTCTGAAGTGTGATCCCCCAGTCTGGGTACCAGTAGTCTTATGAAGGCTGTACAGAGAGGAATTTAAAATATTACTTCATCTGTCCTATGCAGAGTACCACTGGTCATATTTTGCAGTGAAGTGTCTTCCACAACAGGGAAAACTGGCTGGCTGAGGGTTAGTATTCAAGCACTGTGTCCTAATGAAGCTTTTACTAGGGCAGCTGAGATATTCTCCAGTACATTGTCAGGAAATTGTCAGACTTGACTAAGTATGACCATCTACACATCCTTTGTACATTTTGCTCTGTTTTTTGTTTTCTTTCCAATCTGTTTCCTCAATTTATCAGAATAGTTATCAATCATGTCTTGAAGGACATGGAGAAAGAAAATGAGCCGAATGAGACACACTGAAAGGTCAGTCTAAAAAGCAGTGGAACTGCTAGAGATTCATGGCTGGGATATTGCTGTTGAATAATGAAAAAGACAATCTAGGTGAAAATAAGCAACATTAGAGATTGTCTTAATCAACAAGGTTTCAGTATAATCATTGAGGCTGTTCATAAAGTGTTTTTCAGTTTATGTGGCAAGTATCGGCATGCCTGAATGTGAGGAAACTTTCTTGGAAAGAAACAAAGCCGAAAATGAGTAAAGCGATTACAAGCATTCTGTGTACTTTGAGCACATTTCTCTTCAGTAGAGAATTCTTCTGTATTTCTCTGCAGATGTAAAAATGTATTAAGAAATACAGCCTTAATAGTACCTGAATGCAGGTACTTTTGCCTAATAGGTCACTATATATGTCTTGTCTTCAGATTTCTTTATGATATTCTGCATTTGTAGCATTCTCTGAAAGCTATGGAAATGTCTTGTCAGCCGTTAAGTGTTGAAAGACTTGCTAAGTCCTTATGGTTGAAATGTGATAGTAAAACAGTCTTATTTTAGATACTATAGAAAAAGGAGCTCTGATAGTATGAGACACAAAATAATAGACATTTGGAAAGATGTTGAAAAATTTTCTTATTTCTAGAGTATAGACAAGTCATCCAGAAATCATATGAAGCCATCTTATTCCCAAGCTTACAGCTTGGGAATGCGCACTAGAAAAAAACCCAGAACAACTGGATTAAAAAGATGGTGCAGCATTGGAAGAAGTTGCCCAGAGAGGCTATAGACTCTGTCTTTGGAAGGTACCAGGCCCATCTAGACAAAGCCATACCTGATCTGAGCTGGTTTTGAGGATACTCCTGACTTAAGCAGGAATGTTCCGAAACTCTGTTCAAGTTACTCAACACACCTGAAGCATGCTCAAAATAGATGGAGCCAAGGTCCAAAATAGTCTGTGGAAGATAACTAGGGCCAGAACTCAGTGAATGATGCAATTTAGTAAGGAGTGAAAAGTGGTTTTGTCCAACTGAGTCTTGTTCCTTGCCTGGATTAAGAAATCAGTAATTTATTTGTTTTTAAAAGTTTGAGATTACTTTATAGATACTCAGGTAATACTTTTTTCCCAAGCTGTTTACTGGAAGTCATACCTGACTATCAATTCCAGTTTTATGTTTAAGGTAGACTCTCCTTTGGACAGGGCAGTGCATGGCAAATGAAGTAAGCTGGGCCGAAAGCTATTTGTGGCACTTATCCCAAATTGTGAGGGATACTGGGGCTGTTCCTTGTGGCTCCATGCTGGAACAGTTGGGTGAACAGGACTGCTCTACCCTCATGCTGAACACCCAGCAGGACAAAGGAGAGAGGCTGCCATACAGAACTTCTGGGGAGGATGTAACACATTGCACAGGTACACGTCAGCACATTTACTGCCATTTTAGCACCAACAACCTTCACAATCACCAGTGTAGAGAGTCACAGAAGACACTGTACTGTAGGCCTCACCACTGTGTCTTACTGTGCCACGGTGATCAAAAGAACAATATAGGATGGAGGGTTACACAGTGGAACCATCGAAATAAAGTAAGGTTCATCTCGTTCCAAATTGTTCATGGCAACTTCCATACATTCTGGAAAAAGCAACCTTATGGCATGTAACAGTTTGGTTCTACTACCTATTAGAAAGCACTCAGTGAGTTGCATTTTGCTGAAAAACACTCGAGTCAGTGTCTCCTCTTAGCTCATGATAAAAAAAAAATAAAAGAGCAGTTATAGCATATTTTCATGCAGTATATTGGCCTGGATGACTCATGAATGGCAGTGCTAACATATTAGAATACTGTGATGCTTAGATCTTGTAATTTATAATGATCTCATGGCAGGAAAATCTGCTTTCTCAATTTATAATAAAAGAAATACATGTTCTCATTTAATATACTGGCCACCTATGCTAAAAACAATAAATGTAAGTATTGCTTATTCTACCCTGGTGGGTCACATTAGCTTGGTTTGTCATCTTCTCATTATAAATGTCCAAGGACATCCTGGACAACATCGAAGTGTGACATCTCTGTAGACAAGTGACTTGGACAAAAAATTCAATCCAACTTTATGTTTAGTGTATCAGACAGATGGTGTGTATCTAATGAATAAGGTGAATGCACATATCTAATACCTCAGTCTATGTATCATGAAGGAATACATGTGGGTCCTTTTGGAATCAGATGTGTCTGAGTGCATGCAAGCATTCATGATTTGTGCAAATATGGTGATAATTTTATTGAAAAAAACCTTTAGTCTCCAAAGTGCAGGCGTATGGCATATTAAGTATGTAATAAAATGAATGTTTGAGGATAAATTGAATCTTTCACAAGAAAATATAATGCCCAGTCTTTCCAAAAGCTTGGGAAAGGTTTGTTCTTACCTTTAGAAGAAGCTTCTTAAAGTGAGGAACACAAGATAATGTGAAAGAATTAATCACACTATCAGTTTTCCCACAGTCTTTATATCGGATAGAGTTGTGAATAATAAGTTATTTGACAGTACTTATAGAGTTACTCTTCTGTCTTATTTAGAACTAGGAATTATATTACTCTGGGGAAAAAGAGAAACCAAATCAATTGTAAATATGACTTCATAGTCAGGCCACAAAGGGAGAATGGCAAATCCCAGATGCAAGCCTTTGAGCAGTAGGGTAGTTGCCAGTGTTTCAGGTGTTCATAATGGAGCTGCAAAGACAACACACCTTTTAGAAAGTGGAATGTGCCTATCTTTTTGACATGACTTCTTAAATTAGTCTGACCTAAGCTTCAGTCTTACAGCAGTACATTGGAAGTTTCTGAGGGGTATAATTTCAATGCAGAATTTCCTTTAAAAAAGCTTTCTGTCAAAAAATCTTCAGAGAGAAAATCTGAATGTAGTGTTCCTTTTTGTGTCCAAACAAAAAATCATCTGTAACAAAATCACCTTTAAAGTTTATGTTAATAGCTGTTACAGAGTCTTTCTGTTATTTTGTTTTAAGCAAAAGATAGGTAAATATTTATTCCAGATCACAGATGCAGAATGTGAGTACTGTATTTACTTTATTTGTGTGTTGTAGTGGACCAAATGAGCTGCTGAGTCAGGACTAGAGTGATCCTTTTGATTCTCATTTTCATGAGGTCCTTAGAAAACAAACCTCTCCATGCTGTACATTTTTCTGTAATTTTTAAAGAAATGTTTATCGTTACTACCTAATATGAGTATTACTGACAAATGCTGATTTTTTTTACAAGCATTTAATGTAATGCAATGTAATTATTGCTAGGATTGGCATAAATGTACATAGCATTATGACATTCACAGAGCTGGTGGTCTGT
The DNA here is from genome assembly GCA_025920805.1 of Petroica traversi. Taxonomy (NCBI): domain Eukaryota; kingdom Metazoa; phylum Chordata; class Aves; order Passeriformes; family Petroicidae; genus Petroica; species Petroica traversi. The sequence goes on along the minus strand of JAHLSL010013343.1, from coordinate 1,130,968 downwards.
AGTTGTCATCTAAATTGCTGAAAAAACTAGTTTTCTTGTATTTAATATATTTGGGGTTTTTTTTCCAATCACTCCGAGGATTGTTCAAAACCAAAAGCCTTGAGATTTTTCTAAATTTTAGGGCAGCTGGGTGCAGGGTATTGACTCATATCATAGAGATAGGCTCCAAATGGGAACTTAAGATCCCTATTTTTTTTAGTCCACATTTTGTTCTAGCCTACTGGGAAATGTCTTATTCTAATGCCAGAACAACTCTATATGTTCGTGCTGATAAAATGCTGTATATGCATGTGGCCAGTACTTTTACCAATACAAATTTCTGATCGATAATGCATGGCTGTCACCTCAGCTTTAGCTCCAGAGTCTTAAATTTGCTTCTGATACCAGTTTTGCTCTAAGTCAGGAATAACATGCTGCCATGGTGATAAACTGTGAGCTCCCCTTTATGAAATGTTAATAACTCCCTGTTTTCTGCCAAATTCATGCTCATCCACATGGTGCCAATTACAGGGAGGTGGAAACAGATGTAGATGAAAACTTAGGCATATAGTCAGTTTTGGTCCTCAGGCATGAATAATTAGAATGAACAAGTACAATCATTAATATAGAAAATTTACTGTGTGAGTGCATCTTCTTAAATGGAAAATGTGCTTCAGATAAATAGGACTGTGTTGGAAATAGTACCTAAAAATGCAGAGTCTGCATTTATTTTACACAAAAGCATTTCCCCTGATTTTTCACATGGTTCATTTTAAATAAATGTGTCATGACTGTGACAAGCACATGAAAAGCAAGTTTAGTGAGCACTCAGTCCATCTAGCTCATTGTGTGGTATAATGCATCCTTCTTACTAGATTGTCTGGTATTTGCAGCCTCCTACTCCATCTCTGCTATTGATAGATGTATGTTTTCACAACAGGGTTTTATGATCATATTATCCTTACTGAACCAGCAACTGAGTAAACTGGATTTCTAGAAGGCCTGCCCCTACCACTCAATACTTGGCAGGCAGGTTGATTATTGAGAAATCTGGGGTAAAGGACTCTGTTCTTTGTAAGGGCTGGTCACAGTGCCCTCAGAGCATATATGGCAGCTTTTTGTGTACTGGTTATTTGGTGGTAAATAAAAAAGTAGGTAGATCTGTCTGCCAAGTGTTCTGGGCAGGACGCAGAAAGGAGGACAAAATTTATATTATCCAAATTAGTAAGTGGCTAAAAATCACCAACCTGTGTTCCATCTTCCAAATACTACTGTATGTACTTATGTCCCACACCTAATTGGAAAATGAGATCAAGAAACATATAAAAAGATGTGGATTTTTTTTTAAACGACCCCTAAGTGATTAGTTCTAGATAAGAGCCTTTGAAATCTCTAATTAAAACTTAAAATTTCTGATTCTCTATTACCTGTTCAAACTGCTGGACATTATGTCTCTGACACTGGAGTTGGAAAAAAGAATGATATGCAGATATATTAAAAATAATATTTCAGAAGAGAAAAAATTAGGCCAACCAACTTTTTTATAGTAGTGACCCAATTAATGATAAGATCTTTCACCCCATATAAAGAATTTGTGCACAGCCACAAAGAATTGCAATTCAGCCACAAATACCATGTAGAGGCTCGAAATCACTCTTCAGGGTTGTTTGGCACCATTCAACAATTAAGGACCAGCCATTGGCAAACAATTTTCAAGAGGATTAAGAACTAATAAATATCTAATGATATTTTGAATAGCTTTTAAAGCTATTTTATTCATGATGGGTTGACATAAATACTATAGGTATTTACTTGTCTTGCTCCTGCAGTAGATGAGGAAGGATAAACAGTTAAGTGCCAGTAGCCCTCTGACATTGCTTCCCTCATTTTTCTGTGCTGTCTAAGGTGTGCATGATTTATCCAAACCTCTGCATTACAATGAATTCCACCATAGAGAGCATTTGCAATTCAACAAATCCAGCCTTCCAAAGTAAGAAAACAGATTTCCCCTAATTTTTTTTTTGTGATGTTCTATCAGGAAACACTTTACCAGTATTAATTTAGCAAGTGTTCTACTTCCATGACCATGAATATTTCTTGTGAATAAGATGGCACTTACCTTGAAAATAGTTTAATAAACATTATGAAATTCCTTTAGGCCAAAACACACATGAAAATATTTTGTTAAACTCCCTGATCTAACAAATTTTACGTTTGTTTTGTACAGAGATCTAGTAGTGTAGGTATTTGGGTGATCCGTAGAGATCACTTTAAAACTTGAGTTTCACTAGTGTGTGATGTTATACACATTCAAAGCCCTATTTCAGTGTCAGTATATAAGGAAGGAGAAAACAATACCCTTCTGTTCTCCATCACAAGTTTCTCCTTTACAGTAGTGTTCCCCTTCTCAGTGCAATCAGTAACATATGTAAAACTACCATCTCTGTGTACATTTCCTTCTCATATTAAGCTTCCTTATCTGGCTATTTTAATCCGTGCATTTGTCCTAGAGCCCTCCTGTGTTGCTGCCCTGTTCCCCCATCACCAAGCACATGCAAAACTCTCAAACATACTGGATTTACCTTATAAATACAGATCCAACACTCTCCGTAGGACTGGCTGGGGTGTCATTACTTGACTGTCGAAAGCTGTTCCGACTTTCAGAATGAAAAACTGAGTCCTCCAAGGAGCTTCCTTTTCTCAGCATTTTAATGGAGCTAACTGCAGACTTAGGTAAGTTCAATTCTAGAGTGATCCTTGAAACATACAGCCTTTCACTGCTGTAGGAAGTGCTGTCTTGGTGTGACTCCAGCCCAAACTAGGTTTAAAAATCAGTTAATGAGTAACTTAGTGTTCTGACATCATAAGCGAGTTTTCATTTTTAGCTGCAGCACTTCAGAAGTTTACTTGAAAACAGAAATCATCAAATCCAGATGAACTGTGTCTTTGAAATTTCATTATAAAAACCAATAAATTGTTTGGATGAATGGAGGAGTGTAAAACAAGAACTCTGTTTCAAATAATGTTTTGTTTCCAGGTTTGTACCTAAAACTGCTCTGTCATAGATTCTACTTTGTGAGTTATGTACCTGTCTCTAAATTTCCAAGTTTTAATAAAATATGTATTTATGTTTAAGAAGTGACTGCCTCTTGTGACATGCCAAAATTATTATATTGCACTTCTCTGGTAGCAAATTGGTCCACATGTCTGCATATGAAGTCAAATAATTGCAGTTCAATTTAAATACAGGTAGTATTTTAATTCTCAATGTGCAGGAGCCCAGCTGGACGAAACCAGTTTGTCTAACCAGTTTTTCCATAGGAAGTGGCAAACATTAACTACAAACTTACATGGTTTTTTGTTTGTTGAAAATTACTAAAACGATTGGGTTAGTAAATGAAATGATCAGCAATCTTTCTTTAGATTGCAAATCCTCTTATGGGATTTAGCACTCAAAGCATATAGAAATTCTGTTAAACTTCATCTCAGACCTGCGCAGTAATAAAATTTTTCTGTGAGACTGACAAAAAATGTTAGAAGTAATGCACTCCTTTTGTTCTCAGCATCTCTAAACAGCTTGTGAAACAGTGCAAATCCATTTGGACTGTTCACAAGTTTTATTTGTAAATGGAAAGACATCTAAACAAACTGATGTCTTTTTCTCTTTTTAGATTTCTTTTGTTTCTGGTTTCTTTGCATAGCTAAATACCTAGTCTTAATATAAAATTTGTTTGTGATCAGAATTAAGTAAATAATAATTAAATCTATAAATATGTGAAACACTAACTATTGAAATACAGAATTAGTATAATAACTAAGAAAGGTAAAGATGAAACAGCTACTTACTTGGAAGCAAAAGTTCCAAATAAGTGTGAAAAGACTTGAAAGAAAAAGGGCAGAAAAGAAATAAAATATATGCTTTTTATCATCTAAGTATTCCCCATGAAACCTGTACTTAAGGAGCTGTATTCAAGCTGCTTGGAATCCAAATTAATGCCTCCTTGAGTCTCTATGCTGTACGTTTGATTTTCTGTTATCTATTTTTGTTACTCTGCACTTGATCCTGTGTGATCATAGGCTACTATCACAGGGCTACCTAACTAGGCAAAGTCTCTGTACTTTATTACTCTTCCATAAAACAGGTGATATAACCTTAAACAAATACACAAGCTTTTTCCTTCTCCAATCAGAAGAAGAATTTGCCTTGGCTCTGTTGCATTGTTCATACTTATTCACTAAGGATAGGAAGTCTTTTTTCTTTTAAAATAAAGAAACATTCTTAAAATTGTTTAGAAAATGTAAGTGGCATAGTATGCTTGTAAATCATTAATATGACGTTTTTATTTTTGATAGCAATCTATTTGTACAGTAAAATGTAATGAAACCCCTTCATTAAAAGTCAGAATGACAGTGATGTTCTTTCTGTATGTAAAAGAGCAAGGCAGTTAGAGGGCAATTGAACCTTTGCTGAAATGGGTAATTGCAGGAACATTTTTAGTGAGGAAAACTATGACATGACTCCTTTCAATTTTATGCATATTGCTGTTGTTCTACATAACAGTCAAGTTTTGCAGTTTTGTGCAAGGTTCTATGCCTGCTTCTAAACTACTGTTTTTCATCCTATACCACAATAGTAAGTAATAAGTGTATGCTTTCCAGCCTGCTATTATATGGCTACTTGCAGATGCCAGTACTGAAGGGCTTCTAGGTTTGCTATGCTAGTGCAATGCTAACCAGGACAAGTACTGGGGAGTTAAATGCTCGTGTCTACACAGCTGGTGTTACTGAGCTTGTTTAGCTCAGGCCTGACTACTTAGAATCACAGAATCATTTAAATCAAGTCCATCCATTAACCTAACACTGCCAATTCTGACTCAGGAGCTTTGTTGCAGTGACAGTAGGTGTTATGTATGGCCATGTGAAGTAAAATAGTTTTGTGTGACAGTGCCCTGAGACTCTCACTGCGCTTGCTTATTAAGAAGTCTTATGTGTCTTGGATGTTGCAGTGGCAGCTCCCTGGATTGATGAAAAGAAGAGGAACAGGCCTACAAGATGTATTTCTAGTGGGTACAGAGAGGTTCAGTGGTGGTAGTGCTGTCACCATATGCTCAAGAGATGATTTCTCTCCTTGTTATCAGGTCCATACAAACTGAGTTTGCTATTGATTTCTAGTGCCTCTGCACAACTGTGATCTTGAGCTGTTTTGGAGATTGTTTTAGGGCTGGAATATAGTAGATGGTTGGTTGCAGTTATGGTGCAGTAGATGATGACTGTATAGATTATAAGACTTGAATTCATGCAATTTTTATTTCAAGTATTATCATCTTTGGGACTGCTCTATTTTGATGCAAGGATAAGAGAAAACCTTGTAGTTTATAACTGCTAGGCAAATTTTTAAAGCAGTTGATCACTCCCTGTCTTTCTTATTCCTGATATCTGTAAATACTTTCAGGAAAGGTTTAGATACCTACAGAAATGTCACCACTAGAGATGTGGGGCAGATACAGAACTTTTTGTACCTGCTCACTTCAGACCTCTTAGCAATAGTTAACAGACACCAGTATCTTTTCTCTTTCTGATGCGGTGGATCAGGTGTGGGAAGAAGTTGATACTCTTGATGGTGTGGCTATCTGCTGTACACGGACGTCTGTACTCCCCAGAGAATCGTTCTTCATGTTCTGAAGGAACTGGTAGCTCAGTGGCTTATAAGCCTGAGTAATTTTTTTTTGCTCTAACTCTTGCTGTCTCATACAATGAAAACAACTTTCCCCCATTTATTTCTTGAGTTCCTCTTCCTTTAATGTACTTTTCTTGAACTCAATATTCATATTTGGCTAAGTGTATCCTTATTTTTCTCAATTATCAACCTATGCCCTTTAATTCTGACCTTTGTCACTGACACTCTGTTATCGCTTATCTGCTAGACTATATCTTGTGGAGTCTAGGACTGTTGCAATTGTTTCTGATAGGCAGGCAGAGGGGGAAAAAATGTGGCTGGTGTCCTTGAACCTCATAAATTTTATTTTCAGTCTGCAGCAATTGTCACTAAAAGGTTAGAACTTGTCCAGGAAAATTTACACTTGTATTTTCTTATTCTTTTTTTTTTTTAAATTTCCTCGTGACTACTGTGATTTTTTATTTTTTTTTTTAATAAAATGAATTACTCCAGGAAAAGAAATGGTAGATTATTTTTGCTTTCCTAGTCCCTGGAGTATTTCTTCTAAAGACAGAAATAGTCAGAAATATATTAAAAATGCCAATTGTGCTACACACATTTTAAGTCCTTATATCTTTACTAAATGTTCTCATGTTATAGGATAGGAAGAAAAAAGTGATGAAATCTGGCTATTCACGGCAAGAGATTTCATTTATGCTAGAAAAGCCTTTGTGCTAAGGTGTCTGCTTAGAAACTGCCTAAATATTGCAAGTTGAAGTGATGGTACAGAGAGATGCTGTTAGATCAAGTATGCAAAGAGATGCCAGGAGGTATATTTTGAACAAAAACATTCACTTTTATTACCATCCAGGAATGAACCAAATGAACAATAAACCAGCTGGTGAACTTGTGGCTGAAGGTCGTACTAATGACTTGAGATGTTTGTGAGTGTTATTATGTAAATCTTACATGACTTTACATCTTGGTTGGAGTGTGGCCACAAAACCTTACATATTTTTTAGTAAGGAGCAGGGAAATCAATGAGTGATCATTTTATCAATTTGTTCTGTGTCTCAGAATCTTCTGGCCTATAAATTGGACTGCATAATTAGTCTGTTACCATCCGTAGAAAAATGTGGGAGTGAGTTCTGGCGTTATGGGTTTAGCTTGTATAATTTTTGTGTTCTGAGGTATATACAGAAGCAGCTGCTCTGATTCAGAACCAACATCAACTTTTATGGTTATAATTGTCTTAATTTTTTCTTCTGCTTGGACCAAGCCTGTGCAAAAACTAGTATTTGTTTTCTTCTGAACTGGACTTGTGAAAAGTGCAGCTTTCCAGTTAATTCCAGAAGGAAATATGGGTCACTCTAAAATACTTTTGGACATTTTTAGGTAAATTTTATATCTAGTTTCTAATATTCTGTTCCTTTTTCTGAACTTAGATTCCTGGTTTTCCTCTTGAACTGGGGTTTGATCTGTTCTACTCTGTGCTTGATTTGTAGTAGAGAGATAGACTCAGAGTACCTAGTGAGTTTTCAGTTGTGCCTGTTCCTGCTTGAACTTACACAAATGCTGTGTTGAGTGTGTGGGATGCTCCAGGCAGATATGTAGGATTGCTGTGCCTCCTCCTGTGCTGCTCTGAATGCTGCATGGGACCAGAACTAATGAGTAGAATCACGGACAAATTTGTGGAGTAAGGGGACAGAAAAACGATCAGGTGGAGTGAGAGAGGTAGATGAATATGTAGCATAGAAGAATTGCACCTAGAGGTACATAGGAATGAAATGAATGGTAGGGTGTCCATATTTGTGGAAGCCAGTGACTGTTTTACTTTTCAATAATCTTTTTGTTGGAACATGCTCTTAAAACTATGTAATTTCTGCTCCTTTGCATGGTGGTCACCTCAGTAGATACTGTTTCGTTTAGTCTGGTGTATGGAGATCTAGTTCCCTTCCTCATCCTGGACCTCCCTTATGCTCAACTTTTGCAGGTCTCTGTGTTTGGAAGCCTCTACTTCCGGGCAGAAAAAGCTTTTTTAAGAAACGAACCCTTACCCAATGAATATGGAAGGAAGCCATAGGTATGAAGAAGACAGTCTGATGTGGTGGGGTTATGAAAGGCAACTTTACCTTAGAAGATAAGACTTTGCAAAATTTTGTTTTTAACAGAAGGAAACGCTAAAGTCTAAAAATTCAAGCCTAAATCTTTGAGTGCCTGAGAATGATAAAGAAATATAAGACAAAAGTGTCTGAGGCAAAAAACCCAAGTTTGTTGCCCTGTATGAGAGACTTGGGTTGGTTATTAAGAAGAAGGAAACCACTTCATCTGGTTAACTGAAGGACCATTTTTATTAATAAAGACTGGATCTTTGTAGGATATGCTTTTAAAAATTAAGTAAATTCAGCTTTGTAAATGGCTGTGTTTCTCATTCTCTAAATTGTATCTAGTCTTGCTGTACTATCAATCCAAGCACTAAAAAATGTGAATTGATCTATTCTCTTAAGCACCATAATACTAATACTAATATCTTTATTTACGTAGCTGAATCTGATGATTTTTCCCAGGTCATGTTTTCAAACTTTCTGTGTTAATGATGAAGATTACTGACAGACCTAGAGTAAAATGTTGCTAGGAGTGAGAAGTAAAAGTATTTTACCAAGATGGTGACTACTGACATGAAAGGAAGAAATACATTCAGTGAATAGCATTGTGAAATGCTAGAAATTTCTGCTTATCCATACTATTGTAATCTTTGTGGTGAGCTACCTGCCTCCTGGCTAGACCTCTGCTTTATTAAACACTTCATTTGGTAAATGAGGTATTGGTATGTACAGTGTAAAATATTATTGCTGTCTATGTGGTGACACCCTGTCTCAAGAGGTGCATGGCAACAGCAACAGTGAATAAATTAGGAAATTCCAGCAATGTTCAGCTAGAGTAGCAGCACCGAGAAGGTGCATGAGACCACAATAACATCAAAGAGATAGAAGCTGTAATACAGTTGTCAGCAAAGCAACAACAACCTGATAATAGGAAGCCAACAGGGTCAGCTTTAATATGTCTGGGTAGCAAATAATTAAAATAAGAGTGGCGTTTGAGATATTATACAAAACCCAACCTAGGTGAACAGAAGCTTAATCAGAATTCTGATCCAATCACTGTCAGACAACCCTGTGCTGCAACACTGAATTCAATTTGCATATAGGAAGCATGGAGAACCCTCACTGGATAGAACCTTGCCTACTGTAATCATAAAAATGATCTGACCAACTAATGGATTTGGTTGCTTTGATTTTTCTCAGGAAGAGATTAGACTAGCCCAGGAGGAAAGTAAACAGTTCCATGAAATTTAAGCACTTCAAACGAGTTTTCTGTTCTTTATAAGAACAAGTGATTTACTGCCTTCATAAAGTCCCAAGTAGAGTTTGCCCCCACTTGTTTATATAGTCCCTTCCTATCTCTTACCATATATTTTTATTTAACAGAAACAATAGGAGGAAGGGTTAGAGATACAAGATTAATCTTATGTTATTGTGCAGTAGAGTGCTTCCTGAAAATAAAATTGAAAGTGTTTTGTCTAAAATAAACTTTTTCCTTTTGAGTGCCTTGTCCTGGTTTAGGGCAAATATTTAGGAGGAAACCTCTGGGGGGTCTCCTCTAGGAAGAGCCGATTCCAATCGCCCCTCCCCCTACCGGTCCGGGAAGAATTTCCTTAGAGAAAAGTGGAAAAAACTATTTATTTAACACATACAATATTTACAAGTATAGGGAAAAATTGGATAATATGAAAACAATGAAACCTCTCCTTCCTCTGAAGAGATGGTAGATTCAGAGTCCGTCTGAGTCCGGTTCAGTTCTCCAGTGGGGGGACGATTGCCGGGCCCGGCTGTAGAAGTCGGCGAGGGTGGGGGGGGGGCCCCCCGGGGGTTCCCTGGTGTCCTGGGCCCACGCGATGCCAACCAGTCCCAGGAAGAGGAAAAAAAAGAAAAAATTCCCAGCAAAAGAAACAAAGTCTCTCCCTGCAAAAAGCCGGGAAAAAATCCGAGGATAAACCCTCCGCTGTGAGCTAGGGCAGCACCCCCCACAACAGAGTGAGTAAAAAAAAAAAAGAAAAAGAGATAACGCTGTCCGCTGGAATGCAGCCTCTCCGCTCTCTTGGCCTTGGTTCGTAGTATCCTGCAGACAAACGGCGAGTGTTTTTTTTCCTCCACCTTCACTTTCACTGTCTTCCTTGGACCAACTTAAAGCTGCAGAACTTAATGTCCAGCATAAACAAGGGGACGATTGGGGATACAAACAGGTCATATGGCTAACCCAGGACACAGAGGTAAATTTCTATCCTTGTATATACAGACATGGTTTTCTCTGCTGTCTTTCTCTGTGCAACTGTGTTAAAAGACTTTTTGCTCAGCAATGGCAATTAGAAGGAACCTTACCAGAGCAAAAGAACTAAAGCTTAGGTGCATTCCTTTTCCTTTGAAGGTATTTAGAATGATTTAAATTTACATAGGCTTCACATCCTTCCTGCATGAAGGGCACAGAAAAGCACAGAATTGACGTTGTTCAGAAACAAAATTCCCACTTGCAGCCTGGATATTGCTTTATTTTGCTTTTGTTTTTCCCCTGATTTGCTTATTTCTTTCATTTCAAGTGATTTGTTGTATATACTTGAACCGTTTAGAGTATTATTTGAGGTATTTGCAAGCTGAATGATTTCATCTTGTTTTACCACAAGCACAGTTGCAATACCACAGTTTAGCTCTTGAGACTGTGCACTGTCTGTCCTGACCTCTGGGTCTGCTTCTCTTCCTCTGTGAGAGGAGGCAGTGAATTACCTGAACTGAGGGTGACGATGAAGGCTGCTGCTGAAAAATACAGACGTGGTGAGCTGAAATCTCTCATTCCTGGAGGTATTTGGAAGACCCATAGATGTGTCATTTGTGAGGACGTGGTTTAGTGATAGATTTGGCAGTACTGGCCTCAGTAGTCTCAGAGGTCTTTTCCAGCCTAAATGATTCCATACTTCTGTCTGATTGGTAGCTGTAGAGCCCATCTGCTGATGCTGTGTAGGGCTGCAGAGAAGGAAGGAGTCTGCAGCACTCTTCTGCAAATGGGTGAGATCCGTGGGTGGACACACATATTTTACTTTTTTTCTTCTAAAAATACTTTTTTATTCTATGAGGCTAATGGACATGCAACCTGCAGCCTAATGGGAAGATTTGTTTTAATGTACACATCAATTAAAATGGTTTGGTGTGCCAGTATTTGCCATTTAAGAGAGTTTGAACCACAGCATCTACTTATAAAGAAATTGCAATTAAGCAGGGATAGGTTATAACAATAGAGCCTCATTAGTCTAAAATACCTCTGTGCATGTTCTAATGAGGAGCTTAACACATTGTACAAACAGCACCTAATGAAGTTAATGCCACCCTTGAGAGTTGAGTAACAGTAGACTTGTTTTTACAATTACATTAAGTGAAACTTGAAGATGTGAGGGTATTTGGGAAAGGTTAAAAGAACTCGACTGATTTCAATCTAGTCTCTGTTACCAATTAATGCTGAGTGTTTAAAAAGCCTATTCAAGTAGCCCATGTCATTCAAATAAATGAAGTAGGGAGAGCCTTCAAAACTTCAGCTCTTCAATTTGACCAGCAATACAGGACTGTGTCCTTGAAAACCATTCTACTTTAGATGAATTACATAAAGCTATGGTTTGGATAAGTTTGCAGTAGATAATATCGCATAGAGGAGCTGAACCACGGAAATTTTAGTCTGCATGCATTTCTCAGATGATGGTAATTGGGTTTAGGTTTTTAGCAACCTTTTTTACAAGTCTGTTTTGATATTCTTACAGCAAATATTCCTATCTCTTGGATGAGAGTGAACAAATTTAAATTAATTTAAATTCAAATTTAAAATCAAATTTAAAACTGATTAGTGCAGCAAAGTTGACAAAGTTTGTATCAGTAATTACTATTTCTAGATATGTTTGAAAATATAAAGAAACACTTTGAAAATCTTTACTAGATATGGCATTATATAGCAACCTTTTTTTACCTTTCAGTGCTCACATAGTTTATTATTAAAAATTAGGGGAATTGAAATTTTAATCAAATCGTAATTCTCTAGTATGCTGTATTCTACAGTGAACAATAAAATATACAAGAGCTAATAGCTAAAGAGCTGACAAGCTAATACCATAAGAAGCTGTTGATCTGTACAGAACAATCTTTTATGCTGAAACTATGTTTTGTAGGTCAGTTTGCTATGCCAAGCTATCAATTTGTTATTGGTAGTATAGGAGTACCCTAAGTGAACGAAGGCTGTTTATCCTTAAATAGAAGACATAGCTCTGTGTTCCAGTAAATCTGGAAACAATACTTCAAGGCTTTTAACATCTTTAACTTCATTTATGTTGTTTTTGATTACTGGCAATTAAAAATTATAATAAATATTCCTTATTAATTTGCTGAATAATTTAATCTGGCTGTAAGTTATTTGTGTTAATGAAAGACAGAAAATATCAGAAAGAAATATTTTATTTTCTCAATTGCTAGTTTTCTTGGTAACCTTTACCATTTTTTTAAGTTTTATAGTTGAAAGGTTAAATTAAGCCTCTGCAGTCATACTTTGAATCAGTTTTGGTCTATAATGAGAATTGTTGCATAGTTTAAGAAGTTTGTATTTTATACCCACCATTTTAAAGCTATATTAATTGTATGTGATAGAATTGTAGAATCATGACAGTTGGAAAAGACCTCCAAGATGATCAGATCCAAACTGCCTGAACACCACCATGACAAATAAGCCATGGTGCGAGTGACACGTCCAGTCTCTTCTTGGATGCCTCAAGGGACAGTGGCTCCACTGCCTTCCTGGTCAGTCCATTCCAATGCGTAACAACCCTTTCAGTGAAAAATGTCTTCCTGATGTTCATCCTGAACCTCCCCTGGCACAGCTTGACGCCACATCCTCTTGTCTTGTCTCCTTTAAAAGGCTCTTAAAAGTCACTGTTTCATACTTGGTTCTAGAGGCATGTTCTAGAGGTAACTTTGCATATATTAGCAGTTTTCACCAACAAATTTGCTTCTGTTAGAATACACATATGCCTGTGTATTATTTCTCAGGCAAGCACTAGATTTGTTATCTACCTAAGATCTGGAAGCTAATTTTTAGAGTTCAGCCTTGTTTCTGAGCTTTCCACGAGAAGCCAGGAAAGGTAGATTGTAATGTGATTCTTCTGTGACCATCTGCAATTGATGTCTTGAGTGCTTCTTTGCAAACTTTATTTAGGCTCCCAGCAATAAGAAACTTATTTTCTAAGTTCTGTTGAATCTGCTATTAATTGCACCTTCACCGTTTCTCATTATCACTCTTATTCCTCAGCTACAGTCTGGTGTATGTTAATAGCTTAGTGCTTTACATACTTTGTCCCTGCCCCCTTCCTTAAAATTTCCTTTTGACTCAACTTGTTATTCTTTGCCTCCTAATCCTATATGTCTGACTTTTGTGTGTGTGTGTAACTTTCTTTTTCCAGGAGAAAATTACCATCTTTTATTGGTTAGCTGCCATTTTTACACTGAAATTTCCTGAAAATGCTGTATATTTCCACCTCACCCTCTCCCTGATATGTACTCAAGATTTATGGAAGTGCATAGACTGTTATTTTGAAATGAAGACAAAATGGAATAAGCCATTTGGAAAAACAAAACTTTCTCTTTGTGTGCGGTGAGCTTATGATATTTATCAGTGAGTAAACTGGAAAAGGAAACAAAAGGTCATGTTCTGTTTCCTACAATCTAGCTTTTGTTTTTTATTTCATCTACAATGTAAATTATTTTCAAACCTTTGAGTTAATAAAATGAGAGGTCTCTTCCAGGCTATAAGTTAATATATGGTTGAATAATACAGATTATCACTAGGGCAGACTAAAAATTGGATTATTCTAGAGAGCAGCAGTTGAAAAAGAGAGAAAATATCTCTAAGCCCAGGCCCAGCTAGGCCAAAATTTAGTTTTCTGATACAATGTTGCCTCAAGAAAGAGATTTGATAGAGACCAATACCATTCAAATAAATTATAAGGAGAAAGCTGATAAAAAATTCTTCTGAAACTTTATGCTGTTTTCTTATTTGTTTGTTTTTTTTTTAAATAACTGCCCTCAGTGTTTATTTTCCTGTCCTGCTTTTTTTTTTTTTAAATATCAACGACAAAAGTACTAATTATGTGGGTGAAGAGCACCATCTAGTGGGTCCTGCCACCGTGGTGGCCTGTGCTGGGGGCATTTGCCTTTCTCTTCCCGCAGAGCCTCGATCATGGACCTGCACCTCTCTTGCTGGTGCTGCAGCTGCCCCTTCCCATTTGCTCCGGGTGGGGCCTAATGCAAATAATAGACTGCACATCCTGCAGTCAATGTAGAAAGCATTATGCAGAAATTTAGTGCATAACTTTTCTACAGCTTGGGGTGAATTCAGGGTCCTTAAGAATTCATTGATTTATTTAATTGTTCTAAAAACTATTATGATAACATTTCAGTTAAAAACATCCTTTACAAATGTTCCCTATTTAACAATGCTCTTGATTATCTCTGCAGTGCATTTATGAATATTAATAGAGCTCTTCAGCAATGGTATTTTTTTCAAAGAAAGCTTTTCCCACTGCAAGCCATTCACCCTTCTGACTCTCAAGAAGTGTCTTAAATGTGGATTATTTTCGTAAGAATTTAAGTTAAAGCTACTTTAAGTGGTTGAGCCAAGAATGATGGAAAAAAAAAAGTTAACATCTGAAGACTGCCAGATGTCAAAACAGATGCTTAATAATTTACTTTTTGTGATTTATTTGTTAGTTTTAGTGCAAAATCAAGAAATTTATAAACTGAAGGAAGTTTCATAAATTTTTTGCTTTCTAGAAAAAGTATGTTTGTTGTGTGGCTTTTTACTCAATGTTGTCTGTATTATGTGTCAATATTGCATTTTCTACATTAGAGATTACTGGATAACAGATAACATATGTCCACCAGGTAGGAGTATTTGTGAGTACCTGATACATAACCTATATCTTGTGCTTGGGATGTTTGTCGTTTGTTATTTATGGGGGAGGCTATAAAAGTTAAGGTGAAGAGTTCGTAGAATCAGAATGATAGAAAAGTTGGAAGGGGCCTTAAAGACCATCTGTTTCCAGCCCTCGCATCACAGGTGGGGCATCTTCCTCTAGATCAGATTGTTCAGGGCCCCATTCCAACCTGGTCTTGAGCACTTCCAGGGATGGGACATTCACACCTTCTCTGGGCAGCCTGTTCCACTGCCTTACCAACCTCACATTTCTTACTAATACCTAACCTAAATCTACTTTCTTTCACCTTACAGCTATTCTCCCTTGTCAGGTCACTGATGCCCTTGTAAAATTCTCTCTGCAACTTTCTTTAGGCTCCCTTTAGGTACTGGAAGGCTGCAATAAAATCTCCCTAGAGCCTTCTTTTTGCCAGAGAGAACAACCTCAACTCTCTCAGCCTTTCCTCATACAAGAAGTGTTTCAACCCTCTAATAATTTTTCTGGCCTTCCTCTGGACTTGCTCCTACATGTCCACATTCTTCCTGTGCATGGACCCTGCTGGATGCAGGGTTCCAGGTGGGCTCTCACCAGAGCAAAGAAGAGGGGCAGAATCCCTTCCCTCCCCTCCTGCCCACGCTGCTTTGGATGCAGCTCATGACACGTTTGGCTCTCTGGGCTGTGAGTGCTCATGGCTGGGTCATGTCTAGCCTCTCACCCACCAGCGTCCCCAAGGCCTTCTTGTCAGGGCTGCTCTTGATGTTCCATGTTCCAGGGTATTTCTCATAATCCAATTCATATGGAAGAGCTTTAAAATATTACATGTTTGGTATATTAAATAATATATCTGAAATTAATTATGGAGAGTAGCACATAATCAAAGTAGGTCCTATTCTGATCTACTTTTGAAACACAAGAATTGAGTATATCCTGAATATGGTTGGGGAAAAGGTGTAATCAAAGGAGGTTTAGCTCTGGAATTTTGATTTTGAAAGAAGAATTGTTTTTGTGTATGCTAGGAAATTTATGCTTAGTCAAAAACCCTTCATGATAACTGTACAATCCTTAGCTTATCTGCTTTCTGGAATATAGTAATTAACATGATGAAAGCTAATACTGCCTAATGTATGATATGAGCTTGCAGATGCTGCAGTAGTCCGTCAGAGGATCAAACTTGGTTTTAAAGCTGCTGACAAGATTGTTGATTGCCCATTGATTAGAGCCCTTCATCTGCCAGAATGGTGTACAGACATGTGATCAGAACACAGAAGCTTCTTTATGTAACTGAGTGATCTCTGGGAGTAATTCAGAGATTTGCCTTTTGCTTTTCCCCCTGTAGTGATATACTCAATGGTGTGAAGCTCTTAACCGGTTTCCCACTAAATGTCTGTCTCAGATTTCTTTATATGCACAGATACACTTTGTTTTGATATTTTGTAGTTCCCCTTAGTACTAAAAGATAAAGGAGTATGATAGTGGTAGAAGATGTTGACAGACTGAACCTCTGGATGTAAACCTGCATGAAAATCTTACAGCAATACTCAGCTGGAAACACAGAGCTTGTATAGCTAAGTGAAACCTCACTTGAAGCTGGAGAAATAGAAGTGACACAGTGTTGTGGTTTCACGCCAGGCAGCAACCAACCCCAGGCAGCACTTGCTCATCCCCCACCAGAGTAGAGAGAATTAGAAAGGTAAAAGTGAGAAAACTTGTGAGTTGAGATAAAGATGGTTTAATAGGGGAAAAAAAAATCTGTGTACACAAGCAAAGCAAAAAAAGAAATTGTTTCACTGCTTCTCCTGGAAGGCAGGTGTTCAGCCATCTCCAGGAGAGCAGTGCCCCATCATGGATAATGCTTACTTGGGAACACAAATGCCATCCCTCCAAATGTTCCCCCCCTTTCTACTTCTTTCCCCCAGCTTTATGTACTGAGCATGATGTCACATGGATATCCCTTTTGTCAATTTGGCTCACGTGTCCCAGCTGTGTCTCCTCCCAACCTCCCATGCAACCCCAGCTTCCTCACTGTTGGAAGTGCAAACAGCAGAAAAGGCCTTGGTTCTGTGTGAGCCCTGCTCAACAATAACAGAAACATCTCTGTATTATT
This sequence comes from Petroica traversi, assembly GCA_025920805.1. NCBI lineage: Eukaryota > Metazoa > Chordata > Aves > Passeriformes > Petroicidae > Petroica > Petroica traversi. The sequence continues at coordinate 1,114,174 of JAHLSL010013343.1, read as the reverse complement.
AACACTGTTTATACACCAAATTCAAAACACAGCCCCATACTGGCCACCTACCCCATATAGGTGAAAGAAAGGAAATTACCCCAGCTGAAACCAGCACACTCACCTAAAGCTGATACAGAAGTACATACAGTGCTGGTTGGTATTAGCAAGAAGTGATACTCATTGAGTACTTGAAATTATATGTGGAAGTGACTACATCTTAAGTTCTAAAAATTCAGTTAAAACTATTCATTAGAATTCTTTATGGGGGGAGAAATGTTTTTGTGATTTTCTTATTTGGCTTTTGAGTTTTCAAAAGAACTCCTCACCTCTTGGCTAAAAAGGACCCCAAACTCACTTTTAGATTCTTTAGCACCAAATGTATCTGTATAACATTTTCAGTCTTGAAGGGGATGGATTGAAGAGGGGTCAGAAATATCAATTTTACCATAAAATGTGCTGCAGTGCTCTACTTTATCTTTTTTTCACCTACATCTACCTGTTTCTGAATTCATGACTTTTGAAAGCTTGGGCAGTGTTTGATTTTATTTGCTGATCTGGAAACTGAATTTTTCTGCCCAATTTTTCTATGCAGTGGGTAGTTCTGTCTCTTGCCTTCAGATATTCACAAAGTCCATAGACAGGGTCCTGGATAGCTAGACTTGCTGATTGCCCATATTTGCATTGTACTTAAAGTAGACATTTTGTGCTTTTGCTTGTAAGAACAAGCTTTGTGTTCTTGAGAAACAGTACTGCAGAAATTAAAAAGAAGATTGAGTGTGCTTAAGCTCTGTTTAATCATAAGTGCTAGATTTCATGTTTTGATTACACAGATAAAGGGCCAAGTATCTTTTTAGTATATATTTTGTGTCTTGGCATGGTTCCTTTGACCTTGACACAGCTAGACTGTTGAGGCTGGAAGAAACTTTGCTTCAAATTTTCCAAATATGATTATTAGTATATTCTTTCTCTCTGTTAACTTGGATCCTTTTTCTTGCAGGTTTTTTCTTTCTTCAAGCAGCTTTTCAGCTTTTAAGAGGTTGCAGTCCTTTTGCCACAAAGAAGAGAATATGTTGTATCCTCTTGATATTTTTTCCTGAGGAAAGTAGTTCTTCAGATATTTCAGTGTTAAAAGTAAAGTCTCATCCATTGTATCTTTTGTTGTTGTTGTTATGGTAACAACTGGATGTGCTAGTGCACACTAGGCAAGACTTGGAGGTGTTTTGATTTCCTATTATGTTTGATTTTATTGTATGAAGCCTTTGTGTGCAGGAAGGCAGAAGGGTGTCAGCACACTTCTTTCAGCAAGAGCAGCGTTGGCAAGGAGGAACTATTAATTTTGGTAACGCTACCAATGTTACTTGCTGAATGGACTTCATTGTAGTAAATACAAAACTGTATTTCCCTCATCTGCCAGTCAATCAAAATGCAGGCAATTGTGTGCTGTTGGCAAATTGGCCTTTCAGCTCATCCCAAACCATGGAAATTAAATCCAAAGAGTGCAGATGGTGATATGTAATCTCCAAGGCCTGTTATAAAGCTAGATAAAACTGCTAGCTGAACATGCCTGTGTTTACTTATCCTCAGAGGAGCTTCCGCTGGTATATGAAATGCATGATGCCTTGCTTTTATTCCAGGGTTCAGAATACCTAGTCTTTAAAAGGTTAAAGAGTGTATTGGTGAAATGTGCAAGGACTGCAAAGCAGAAAGCAAAACTGTCTGGACTGTGTTGCTTATATTGAGCAAAGGCTGCACTGAGTCCTGTGTTGCTTTTTGATTTTGGGCTAAGCAGTATCAAAAATGCATGCCTACCCTATGAGGCTTTGGCTTTTATTCTTGATATCTCATTCAGTCTCTGTATAGTTGTTCTGGTTCTTTGGATAAAAAATGTGCTCTTGCTGTACTTCACAAAGCAATAGTCTCTTCAATTTCACATATAGAGTTAGAGATGCCATTCTAAATAGAACTAATGGCTGGCTACACCTGTAAAATGTTTCTGTGTCTGAAAACACAGCTAATACTGACAAAGGTAAATAATTTGAAAGAAGTTTTTTTAATAGTCTACACAAATGTATGGTGTGTGTAATTGAAATAAATGTTTTTCAATCAAATAGTTCTATACCTTGGATGATCAGGAACGGGATTTCATTTTGTTAGAATTTAGGGTGCAAACAGCTGAGGCTTTCTAGCAAAGTACTGTTCTGATTCTTGAATTGTGATATTTCTAGAATATGATTCCAGCAAAATAAAGGAGGACAGAAGAACACATATATATCTGCATCCCTTAAACCACAGGAACAATCTGTAAATTTCCAGGTTGACCTAATCAGATACCTAAGTGCTGTAACTTTGAGTATGTCACTTTAGGTAAGTTCACAGGGTGGAGGGCTGTCCTTGTAAATATGCAGAGGAAAAAAGTGTTGCAAAAAGGTGCTGGGATCCTAAAAGTCTATTTGGCCCCTTTGTGCACTGTTGAGAGAGTATGGGGGCAACAGGTTGGGCCACCTCGTGCACCAGTTACAGGGCTGTACACTGTGCCACATCAGAACTACAACTTCCAGACACTCTTACCTTGTACCTCAGGTGATGCAGGATTAAAAGAAGGCTGACTTCCATGAAGGGATATTGAGAGAAGATCAGCTCATTTGGTCAGAACATGGTGCTAATAGCATCAAGGTGTGTGGGTGCAATCCCTCTAAGGGCCATTTACATACAAACTGGACTTAATGATGCTTGATAGGCTGCCTTTTAACTTAGAATATTCTGTGAATCTGTAAATGAGACAAGACAGTCTGTGCTACTTCCTGGGGAATCCACAATTGTGTGCATGCATATGAATCTAGGAAGGGACGTGTGTGTATATCTGTTTGGAAAAGTCGTCAGCTTCACCAGAGCACTCCTCAGAGCAAAGGGGATGGATTCTTTTAGTATTTTGGTCGTTAGTGCATGTTTGGAAATGCTTTTCTTCCTTGAGGGATACTAGACCAGCATTACAAGGTTGTTTCTTGTCCCATCCTAGAGAGACAGGAGATGCTGAGTCTTTTGGCTGAAGGGACCCATCTTGGGCAGAAGCAGATTATATTTTTCCTGGAGATGGCTCCCATTCAATCTGTCCTGTCAGGGTTAGAGCAGAGTGATTCCTAGCCATAGGCATTTCCGTGGGCAGCTGGGCTTGGTCTTGCCAGACAACAAATGCCAAGGAACTGGCACTGACTGGCTTCAGGTTCCAAAGGGAAGTTCTCAAATGTCACTATGCTGCTGCATGGTGGTGACATTGCTGCCTGGATCCTATGTCCTGGCATGCTGCAGCAGCAAGAGGGGAAGATGACAAATAGCAGTTATCACTTCTCATTTCCAGAGCTGCAGGTGTTTGGACTCAGGAGTCAAGCAGGAAATCGAACTGTTGTGAAATACTGTAGGCAATGTCAGGGCAGTGCAGAGCCCTGCTGTCTGAAGGTGTTGGCCAGGGACAAACAGGGACGATTGCAGCATTAGGTCTCAAGGGCCCCACTGTGAAAGTTAGCCAGTTGGGAATCTTTCCACCATGCAGAAGTGTCCCTGTAATTTTTATTGAAGTGGTGGCTTTGGAACTTCTGCTTGAGAGTGCTTGAGCCAGAGTTGTGATGGACAGGTCTGGGCCTTCAGCCAATCCTAGCCTTCTGGGGTTGTGAGGTGACTTCTAGCCTGGATATTGGAATTTAAGCTGCCCAAGCAAGTCAGGCTAGGAGGGGCTTCTGGGATTTGGGCATGCAGTGGCTCTGGCATGGCCAGAGCAGGGGCTGCTGCCAGAATGGGCGACCATGGGAAACAATGTGTGCCCAAAGGGAGGTGGTACAGCCCCAAAGGCTTGCAGAGCTGCTGTGCCTGACTGCAGGCATAGAAAGGTGTGAAGACCCAGCTACGATGTGCAATGTCTCCAGTTCTTTCTCCTTGAGCCTTACAAGAGTTCTGTGATTTCAGTAGCATTCCTTTTGTCCTGTGATGCTCCCAGATTTCAGCAGCCTCCCCATGTCTGCTTTGTAAGAACTGGAATTAAACCACTAAGTGCATTTTGCAAACAATCAAAATGTGAGGCATGCAATGGCTGCCTCAATTTCTTTGCATGGGATCCTATGCTTTCATTTTGTATTTAAAATTCAGAAAACAAGTTGACAAAATCCGTTATGCCTTATAAACATTTTAAATTAAGCACTCCCTACAGGAGAACTCAATTTGCAAATGTTTTCATTTTGGACCATTCACACATGCAGAAAGGTACACACACCTGTACACTCTTTGCCAGAATCTTGAAGTTTTTTCTGACAGTCTTTGCTTTTTCTGACAGCTGCTACTTCATGAACAAGTCCTAAAGCTGTATTGAAACTTATTACTTCATAACCATAACGTAATTTTAATAACCATATTAAGCCTTAGTAGCTCTGAACTTATCTGCCAAAGTCTTCCATCTGTATTAAATGATTTCTTTATTTTCTGTGCAGTGTCTGTTTTGTTACATAGTATTTTCAAATACATTTCCCAAATTAGTACTGTATCAACAGACTCTTGATACAATAGTGACACTAAAACTTTATTTTTGTGCTCCGTTTTTGGAACTGAGTCTAAAGATATCACCAGAAAGTGAAGATGAAACATTGGATTCTGAAATGGAAGAGCTACAGTTTGTTACAAAAATATGAAGGGGTCATTCTCTTGTGTGGAGCACCAGCTGAATTAATCTTCATCATGATATTCAAGCTCTTTTAAAACTGCAGGTGCCATAAAACCTGAGACAGGAAAAGGTCTGTCAATGTTAGAAAAATTAAGTCATATTTGACCCTGCAAATATAAGTAGTAAATGACAGTCCAGATTTCCAGGAAGCATTTGCTGTAGTGGCATGGTATATCTGAGAGGCTTCCTACCCTGTAACGGCTTTCAGTTGCATGAGAGGATCTGTAGAATCAACTTTATATGTAAAGATAGGAACTTGAGGAATTTGGTGTTCTTTGCAAAAGATAAACTTGGAGGCTATGATTTTACTGATCAGATGGAGCTACAGCAAGACTTAAACAGCTGGTTGCATTTGCAAGGTGTATCCAGTAAAATAAAAGATACTGAATGAAAACTCTGAAAAGCCATGTATGCTTCTCAAAACAGCTACAACTTGGCAGATTGTGGGTTTGGTCCATTTCTGAAGGCAGATTATGCCTGAAACAGTAGACATGACTTAAGAATTTGAAATACTACGGTGAAAGAAACTATGGTGTGTGAGTAAACATGTGGAGATTCGGGCTGTTGTCCAGAAAAAAATTGTATTGACCCTTACAATTAGCCAAAGAGAGACACATCTTTACCTATGGGGTGGAAAAAGCCTACATCAGTACTTATATTTGCAAACCTTAGCAGAATTTGCCTAGTATGGACAAAGATCAGGAACTACAATACAACTGTCATAAGGTTACTCTTTAACAGGAATTCCTCCGGCTTAATGTAGTGTGTAATATATGGAGCTTTTAAAATTTTTGTTTGTTTGTTTGTTTGGAGTTTTAGTTGGTTGTTTATTGTTTTTGTTTTAGTATCAGCTGTGCATTGTCTAGTGTCCTGACAGAACAGTAGTTTTAGTAATACTGTGGGAATCCACTGACACGAAAGAAAAGTTTATTTGTTTCCAGAGAACAATTTTATATCCTGTGAGACAGGCAGGACTTAACTCTTATGATCAATTAGGGATTTGGTACAGATGTTACATGAAAAAACCCTGGGCAAGACAACACCTGTTACTAGATAAATATGTAAATGTGCCTGACAACTTTTAGAGAACACTTATAAGACACAGCCTGAGAACATCTGCCTGTGGTAAAGAAGAACTCAGCCAGGGTAGAAGCAGAAATAAAACTACAAAGGCTAAAAGCTAGGTGACTTCAGTTCTTAGAAAAAAGCCCAAAAAACAAGCCTGACCAACCCCCCCCCCCCCCCAAAAAAAAACCAAATGAAAATCCCAATAACTGGAATGGATTCTCCAAGAGAGAATACTGCAACAGTGTGGGAGAAGGCCATAGATTCTTCATTATGTGTGGAATAAAACTTGTCCAAAGGAGATTTAATTGTGAGAAGAGAGCTTAATTATGAATATTTTTTAAATTAGGAAACTTTGAACTTCCAGGATAGGCTGCAGGGATAGAGGAGAAAGGACAGAAACACAACACATTTCTGTTGTGAAACATTTATTGCAAAGCAGGTTGTTTTTTTTAAAGTACAATTCAATCCTTGGAAGGTACAACTTGATTTGACTTGAGCATAAGAATAGACTCTGCAAGGTCTGGAGTCCCTTGTAATCATGTCACAGTAAAATATTTCCCTCTGACAGCAGTAGTACTGTTCACTGTGATCATGCCTTCAATTGTTTGAGTATTATTGATGAATTTAGTCAGTTTGGAAATATGCATTTGAAATAGTTTGAGGCTGGGAGGCAAATTCAGGGGAGCTGTTCATCTCATAGTTTCTAACATGGTACACAGAGGCTTATGCTATAAAGTAGCATAAGGCAGTAGGTGGATTATTCCCAAGCACTCTTAAAACATAATTTGGGAATACTACAGTTTCCAGCAAGATAGAGTACTTCTTCATGTGTAAGTAAATAGACAGTCTCTCTGAGGATGCTTTTCCTATTGTATTTTGAACAGTCAGTGCACTTGAACAGTGCACTGAACGGTAGTGATGTTAGCAAGAAAATAGTAATAAACTTTTGGAATATGAGATCAAACCTTTTAAAGGTTTGTGGAGATTGAATGATATGTAGACAGGAGTATTTGATGACTGATGTAGAGAAGAGTGATCTTAAAATTAAGACAGGTGAAAATTGTCATTGAGAATTCAATTCCCATTGCAAAAAGTCTTACTGAAATTTTCATAGGTCACTCAAGCCAAACTCCTGCAAATAAACCAAACAGAACAACCCAAAAACAGAGCTCCAAGCCAAACCCCTCATTAATTAATTGCATGTTACTTCTAACCCTGCGCAATGCAATTCACATACATGTTGAGATTTCACAACTAAACATTAGTAAATGGAAATTCTATGCTGAAAACTTGAAAAATCACATTGTACTGACTTTTAAAAGTTTGTCATCATAATGTTAACGTTGACTTCCATGCTTTCATTTATCATTGGTAAAAGCAAAGAAATCCTAATGTTCCTTTACCTTGTGGAGTATTTGGAGGAGCACACTTAGACAATGTGATGGGTGACAAATACTTGACTTCCACATAGAAATTAGTAGGTCACAGCATCACAGAGTATTCTGTTGGAAGGGACTTGTGAGGATCATCAAGTCCCACGCCTGGCCCATGAGGGGACTGCATCCACAACCTTGGTGTTTTTAGCACCAGGGTCTAACAAGCTGAGCTGATCTCAGGATCAGTATTCTGAATAAAGTGTGAGGAATATACTGAAATGTGAATCTGTGTGGAGTAGTAAGAGTAACATCTTAGTTCTGAGTACTTTCTATCCAAAGAACATCAGTGCCCCAAACCACTCAGATGGTTGTCTTGTAGAAAGAAATTTGTTAACATAATTAAGGCTACTGCTGCACACAAGGTAGAAAAAAACTTGTCCACCTGAGCTTCTTTGCTTCTATCACAACTGTCATAAACAAAAATCTGAGCAAGTATGGGGAAATGGAAGAATATTTTCTTTTGTCAAGTCTCAAATCCTCCCTGGTGAAATCTTAGATAAGGGGATCCAACTCTTTCCACTGTTGTGGGTATTTTTGTCTAAAGGTGCTATAAAAGGCTCTTCTAGAAGACAGAGAAACCCCTTGAAGACTGCAGCAATCTCTTCTGGGACAGGAAAAGTGTGTGTACCTAGTGTGCCACAAGATAACCCAGATTCAGAATGCAAATTAGAAACCAACTGTTCTTGCTTGCAAGAGATAGAAGAGAGAATGAAATAGGGAGGAGGTGCTGGTATTTCTCTGTGCCTAACCTGCCTGTAAGAATGTTATATTGGCCCATAGCCTTCAAAGCTTTTGCATGAGTTATAGAAAAGTTTCTAGACAATATGTTTTTCTGTATTATTTCTCTAAATGAGGAAAAGCAGCAGTAAAGGCAGTTGAAGAAAGGGGACACATGGTGATCCTGAGGAAGGAATCTGGGTTTCTAACACTGAGATTAATGTTGCCTCTGGAGCACTCCAGGTGCTATGTAATATATCAGCACTATTACCTACACTGATGCTACAACTTTTTGAGGATATTTTCTTTACATGTCTTGATTCCTTCTGAGATTGCTATTCAGTGAGTGAGAACCATATCTGAGCAAGATAATGCTGATATCTACTCGACAGTTTATTCTGCACTCTAGAAAAATCGAAGTATTTTGCAAGACAGCAAGCACCTTGAAACATTCTTAAGGATGAAGGAAACAGAACCATGCAATTCAGTTTTTTCTAAGGTACTGCTAACCCCTACTGGTAGCAAGAATTTAGTTTTACTACTGTTGCCAGTGGCTCAGAAACTGTTATCTTAGGTTGTTTATGCTGTCATTCTCCACATGCTTTAATATCTACTTATAACTTTGAAATCATAGCCTGAAATGCAGTGAGGGATTTTACTGTAACTTAAAACAACCTCATGTAATTTTTTTGAAAACCTATGATAGCTGGGAAGCCCGAGGAAAATTTTTTGATATATTGTTAATTCAAAATGGATTTATGATTCCTTAAAAACACCAAAGCTGTAACATCCAACAAACCTTCCCTTAAAATCTATATGGAAGAAAATAATCTTAAAGCAAGAATGAGTATGTTAACCACATTATCTACATAACTGAAAAAGAGCTCAATGATTCCTTTTCTGAAACTTTTATTGCTTTCAGTTAAAAGAAAGGAATATAAATACTGGATTCCAGCTTGATTCTGACCACTATTTATTCAGGAATTTGGGCCTAGAGTTCAACTTTCTTACAAGACAACTCAGTTCCAATTTTGCATGTGTTGTTTCTTCTTTTACGGTTGGTCAGCCACCTTCATAATTCGTCAGATGAAGAACAAAATGTTTTGGGTATACAGATTTTTTATTTTTTTAATATTTGGTCTGCTTGTCTTAGACAAAGAGAAGAGGGAACCTGAAGTTTCCCCCAGATCACAGTGTAATTATGCCATCTACTGCTGCATTTCTGACATCACATTTGAATAGTCTAAGTGAGAAATACCACCATGGGCAATACATAGTATTCTAGCAGAAATAATGGCTTGGCATGAGAAAGCATTGTTGTGCTTCAAGTGCTGTGTAGCTTTGAGCGAGATGCAGAACACTGATCAGGTGTCTTCTGTTTCTTTAATCCTGTCTTCCAGAGGCAAAGTTCACAAATACTTCATGGAACTAGATCGTGCCTTTCTTACTTTTCATGATTCAGTTCCAGAAAGCAGATGAACTTTTTGCAAAGAATATGTACCATAAATTGGCAGTCTACTGAGATTTAAAGGTTAACAAAACACAGTTTAGATGGAGAAGTCACTGGGAATCAGAAAGGAAAAGATGACTCCTTGCAGTATCATTTTTGCTATTGTGGAGTATTTGGCCCTGACTGGATATCATTTCCACCAAGCAGCTCTATGACTCCAGTTGAAAAAGGCAGAGAAAAAGTAATAAAAGGCTTGTGGGTTCAGATAAGAACAAAGAGATATCACTCAGCAATTACAGTCACAGGCAAAAGAGACTTAACTTGAGGAAATTAATATAAATTCCTGCTAAGCAAATCAGTAGAGTAATGAGAAATAAAAAATAAATTGTAAAACACCTCCCCCACAATCCTCTCTTCTTCCTGGGTTTAATTTTAATCTCAATTATCTCTACCTTTTCCCCTCCAGTGATGCAGACATACAGGAAATGGAGACTGTAGTTCATCACGGTTGTGTCTGTTGCTCACTCCTCTGGAGGGGGAGAACTCCTCAGACTTTCCCCCTTCTCTTGTGTGGGGTCCACAGGAGAACCTGTGAACTTCCCTGAAATTTTCCAGTGTGAGTTCTTCCCACAGGCTGCAATTCTTCGTTGAGTGCTCCAGTGTGGGTCCCTTTCCACATGGTGTAGTCCTTTAGGAACGGACTACTCCACTAGGTCACAAGCCCTGCCAGCAAAACTACTCCAGCATAGGCTCCTTTTCCCACAGGACCACAGGTCCTGCCAGGACCCTGCTCCGGTGCAGGTTTCCCATGGGGTCACAGCCTCTTTAGACATCTAACAGCTCTGACTTGGGTTCCTCCAGGGGCTGCAGGTGAATCTGCTCCACCACAGACTTCCATGGGCTGCAGGAGCACAGCCTGACTCACTCTAGTCTTGGGGAATCTGTACTCTGTCACCTGGAGCATCTCCCACTCCTGCACTGACCTCAGTGGCTGCAAGGTGTTTCTCTCACATATTCTTTGTCTTTCCCAGCTGCTATTGAGGAGTATTTTTTACCTCTTTTTCGCTGCATTATTGCAGTGGTGCTACCATTGCAGCTACCATTGGACTTGTCCTTGGCACTGTTTCTGTTGGACATGTGTGGAGCTCCTAGCAGCTCCTCACAGAAACCACCCCTACTACCAAAATCTTGCCATACCAACCAAACACAAATGTAATTAAAAGAATCCACATAACGCTTTCTGTAGGACATCTGCTCATCTCTATTCCCAACTCCAACTCTTTTTACTTGAGTATTTTATTTTGAGTTTAATTAGAGGATCAATGTGATAGTACTTCCACCTGTCTGCCATAGAAAAGTACCCAGTCTGCTGTCAAATTGGAATGGTTGTAGGCACTGTCTTACATTTCTAAAAGTCTTGGATATTAAGACTTTTTTTTGTAAGCATGTAAAGTAAAGCTTTAAACTTCAAGGATCACTATTTTCTATTGAAAATGGCATCAGTTTCAATTATGTACGTTTGGGTTTTTTTTGGCCACTTTCTTCTTCATCCTTTTAGACTGGAGTATTCAAAGCCTTTGGTTATTCTTACTGCCTTTTCTGACTGGTTCACATCTTTCTTGAGTGAGTGCCCAGAACTGGGCATGGCTCTCTAGCTGAGGGGGACTCAGCCCCTTAAATGAGTGAAGAATTTCACGTGGCTGACTAACCTCTTCCAATTATGTATTTCCTCGTGTATCACAAAATACACTGGTTAGCTCCTACATCTCTTTCTGCAGTGCAGAAAATGTGTTTTCCTGTGTCTGTGAATGGATTGCCTCTAAAGGAAGAGTTTTTAATTTGCTGTTATTGAGCAGTGCCTAATTTCTGTTGCAGTCAGTAAGATTTCACTATCTTACTATCCAAACTATGATTTGGAATTCTAACTCTGATCCTTATCGATATTACCTGTAATAAATTTGGTAACCATACCTGTTGTTTCTTTCATCCAGGTTGGTAAAGAAATACTGAATAGTTTTGGGCTTGGGATAGACTCCTGTGAAACCTCACTCCATACCCTGATCCAGCTTGCTACTAACCTGCTGATACTTCTGCTATTTAGCTTGTCCTACATGTTGCTTTCTCTCAAGTTGCTTTCCTAATTCTAACAAGAAGATAATCTGAAATAGCTTTGCAATCAAAGCTTAAAGTCAAGGTCTTAGCACTTACTCCCCATTCAGGAGGATTTATGCCGTGATGGAAACTATTTACACCTCTGTGGTGCTTGAGGTTTCTTGTTCTTTTTTTTCTAGAAATCAGAGGTAAGCTCACGGGGCTCAGATTCCTAAGTTTTGCCATTTCTTTTCCCCTGTTTAAAAGTTGTCACTAAGTGTTTTTTCTGCCCTCTGGTCAGTTTTCAGAGCTCTTTTATGAAATCTGAAGCTTAACCTCTGACTGTTCTTGAGCTGCTTCCTTTGGCGTTTGCAAACACTGGTTTTAGGACTGTAAGGTGACCCAATAAACTGCCTTACTGGTAAGGAGGCAGGTTCCTCTCCTCTGCTCTCAGCTTGAATGCGCTGTTAGGTTGGCTCCACCATTCACGGAGGCACTGGCCTCAGTCTTTGTAGTAGTGTATTTCAGCAGCACTTCCAGCTTCTAAACATCCTACATGTTCTTTGCCCTGCTGGAGTTTTTTACCTTTCTGTCACTTGGTTTGGTCATGTTAAACACTGATTGCATCCTGAGTGAGGAAGGAGGCAAACTGGTATTAAATATGTCACTCACTGTGAGCTGCAAAGCAGTGCTTCCTCTTCACTGGAAGCCAGCTTGTCTTTGTATTGAATTACTTATGAAATAAATTTAATTTCTCCTTAACTCTTCAAAGATTGGTCTTTCTACATTTTCTTTTTTTAGTTGCTAGTGGTAATAAGGAATAATATAAGCTAATTTCTACTTTGGGTTCTCTTTTTGAAATCACTGAAAAACTGAAATAACCTTACTTACCTTTCCACTGAACTGTGATAACTTGTATCCATGCCCTTTAAAGGTCACCAGCTCTTCTCATTCCCTTTCTTTTCTAGACATCCATCCCACTAGACCTCAGCAATCATGGCTGTGAGGCTGTAGAAGTCTCCTTACCTGAAGGCTATTGATATTTTTCCATACTTTCCTTCCTAAGAACCACAAATGTTATTAAAAAAAAATAAATGCTTTCTACCTTTATTCTCTGTCACTTCAGAGTTTCTGTCTCCTATTTGTATTTAAATGCTCCCCCTTTGTTTGGGAAGAACTAGCCTATATCCTGCTCTGTTCTACTGTTAAATGTGGAAATTGCACATTATCATGATATTTGTGCCTGGGTGACAGTGCTAGTGCTCACAGAAAGCACTGTGAATTCTGACCAGCCAAATTGATATTAAATTTGTTCTGTGTCACCTTTCTTGTTTTCCACTTGTGTTATTTATCACTTTTCAGTTACTTGGCCTGTTCCATAATTTAGATGTAAAAGCAACTATGCACATTTGTGATATTGTAAATCTGCACTTTTTACTGGTGGTTTTCTGGAAAAAGATATATTATTTTAGATGTCACATCCTGCAGGTGTCAAATCATAACCTATAGAGTAGTGTTCTATACCATTGTGTTTATTCTCCGTATAATATGAATAAAATTGTCCTTTCATTCTTTCAGGGCCCAATGTCAGATCTGTTTGTAACAGAGCCTGAATTATTTCCTTGTTTTTTGAAAAGTGTTTAAAGGATGTCTGTCTTATTATTGTGTGGGTAAGAAGGTCAGAAAAATAGGTATTCACGTTTCTTGCAAATTACACATAAAACAATATAAAAGAAATAATGGCAGAATCAGTTCTTCACTTTTTCATGATTTTGAATTCAGGTACTGGTATCAGTGCAAGAGTATAATTTGCACAGTTTGAAAGCCCAGTGCTCTGCCAGAGGATGTGGTAAACCTATCCTTATGGCTACAAAAGTCACAGTGAAGATACAGGGCTGGAAAAAAGTATCAAAACATGTGTCACAGAAGCCCCTCTGATCTTGCTATCTACTATATGGCAAACCAATTGACGTAAATTAAAGAAAGACAATGTTATCTTTTAATATAGTCAGGATATGTACAGATACAAATATATTTATGTGTATATAAAAATATACGTGTCTATCTGAATTACATTAAAAGATGGTCATGCTTTTGATTTATATCACCCACTTTGCCCTTCATACACAAGATCTGGAAACAAACCTATCTTAAAAAACCCAGAGGTGTTAGAATTCAGAGAGAATGCTTATTTCATAGAAATGTGTCCTTCTAATAACATTCCTGTTTTGAAAATATTTTAATTTCTTGCAAACCCTTAGGAATATCTTTACATGCTGTAAGCAAAACCAAATTGAAATCTGTAATGCTAATTGCTTGTATGGCAATGGAAGCAAGGTGGGAAGAGAAGAATCAAGGAATGGATGTGAGCATATTATGTGTATTATACATGGATGTGTTTGTGCATTATGTTTATGTTTGTGTTAAAGGTGTTTCTGTGGCTTCTGGGAACTGTAATCTCAAACCTCCATAAAATACAAGAAGAAATGTGTGAATTGTTACAGCAGTGAAGTGTGTGCACATGTTAATTTGTTTAATTCATATTAATTTGAATGATAGGTTTTGTAAAGACATAAGTAGGAAAATGTCAGGACACACAGTGAGGAAAAAAAAATGCACGGATAAAAGGTTGACTGAAGGACTGATGTGTGTTTTTCTTTAGCTGTGTATTGGCTTTTCCCCTAAATACTGACATACTGTGTTTTGTCATGTCTGCTTACTGCCAAGAGCTATATTAAGGAAAGTAGGGAAAACATGAAAGTGGCTCAGTTGAACCTTTCCATAAGCTGTTAGTGGCTTCAGCAGATGTAGGGATTATTCTTTTTCCCATTCATCTAGATTAAAAAAGAAGCTCTAATATATTTTCTAGTAATCATGAAGCATGCCTGGAAACTCACTGCATATCCAGACATGAGCAGATTTTTTTCTAACTCGCTGGAAACTTTTTTTTAGCTAAAAGATCTTTGAGTTGCTGTTACCAAGGGTTACCTAAGAGAGTTTATTTCAGTTCTTGTTTGTTTCTCTAGTTGTTCATTTTGTTTCATTTTAGCAAGCAAGTAGTAGTTGAAAGTGTTATGATGGTACAGTTGGGATAACATGAGCTTGCTTTCTTTTAACACTTAGCCTACATGACAGTTGTCTCTCAATCTGTTCACTTTTAATCACCTGCTTCATACAGAGAAACAGCAGAAAACTGCATACTGCTCTGTACATGAACAGGCATGGTGTGAAACCTACATTCTCACTTCTAACATGCAGCCACTTTTTGTCTTTGAGCAAAAGCAACCTGTTGAACTTCCATGATTTTTTCTTCCACTTCATTTATTTGCCTATTGCTCTCCATAATTGAATGAGGATATGAATAATTGTATTGAGTTTTTCTGGTTTTTTACACTCAAAATATCTAGGGATACACATATTTTTCTCTCTCATAATTAAAAAAAAACGTTTAAAATAGACATAGAGAGTTTCTGCATGTGGATATGTTTGTCTGTATCTGTCAATGAGAATTGAATTACAGAGCAGGTTGCTCACTTCAAAAGACAAGAGATACAGTAAGGTGAAAGGTTTATGAACCTTTTGCCTAGGCAGTGGTTTCTTACACTAGCGCTAGAAGGCTAGGAAATGAGAAATGTTTTGCTTGATCTTTTAATCAAATTGCTGTCCAATTTAATGGAAATTAATACAATTGTTCTGTGAGCTGAAAACCGTTTACAAGTCCACAAGCTGGTGAAAGTGAGAGACAAAACTTAAACCACCTAAGGAGAAGATTGTTGTGTTTTCTTTTGAGCTTTGTGTGGTGAACCTTTCACCTCCAGCTTGTCACTTAACTAGAAATAAATCCTATCTGCTGCCCTAAAGTTTAATGTTTTGATGTTTCTCTGTTGACACAATAGGGTTCACAGCAGTGTGTGCAGCCCTAGCTTAACAGAATATTTTAGACCTGGTCACCAGTAAGTTGCTCAGGGCTCTAATTCCTAATAGGGTTTTACCTTGAAGGAAAAGGCACTTCCATTTCCAAAGCATTCAGGTGAAACTGTTCCTGCTTAGACTGTGCTAGAATCTTGAGAAGCAAAATGGCCAGCCTTCCTAAGTTTATAGGCCACGTGTCAAAACTGCCCATTTGCCATGGACTAATGACACAGGCATAACAGGTTGCTCAAAGCTGTCTTCAGATTCAACTCTGGGGCCACCTCACAAGAGGGAGACAGCAATTGCTTTCTTCCTTTCCTGTGGGTCTTCCTTTGCTTACTGCCCAGGTGTCAGAGTTGGGTGTGTTGGTGTCTGTCCTGGGAGCCTGCTTCTCTTGCTTCTGAGGCAGAGATTGCCCAGCTTGGATTGCCCTTTCATATGTTAAGCAGCCATTGCCCTTCCTCACATCTTTTCTGGAGGGAGAGTAAAATGGGGAAATTAGTGATGATGTATACTAAAGTTATCCATTGTTTAAATAATGATGTTAGAGGAAGTTAATGTGGAAAAAAATAAGTAAAAGCTACTCTAATAGTTGTCTAGCTGGTTTTTTTTCTTTATTTTGTTGCTTATTATAATATGCTGCACTAAGCCTGTTTTTTTCGACCTGGTTTTGCAAACATTCTGGTCTGTAACTCAATTTACTACTTTCTTATCAAGTCCTACATAACCATACCTAATGCATGCAGGACAACATTAGCATGAAGTTCAAGGGGTGGGTGAGATGTTGAGCTGTGGTGGGCAATTGTACACTTGTGTGATCTACAGTGTGTGTCCTGTGTGACAGCAAGGAATTACAATGTTTGTGCCAGATTTCTCTCCCTGCTGCTGAAGGAGGGAGTACAAGCTGCTCAGTACATACAGATACCCTTATTGCAGCTTTCTTCTGAAAGCACTAAAAACCACAGCAGTCCTTGTAAGGCTGTAGTCCATAGACACAGAACGTGGCCCATGTGACTTCTCAGCTCACAAGTAGAAGGCTTTGATCAATGAAAAAGACTGAAATACACATAGAAACAAATTCATGAAGTGAAATGTCCTGAACTATGGCCCTCTTCCTTCTTTATGCCGTGCATGATTTTTTGGTATAAAAGGTACTTGTTTGCTGTCCAGTGATTGCCCCATCGTGAGCTAACTTTAAGTAAGTTCTTTATGCTCATCAAGCTTTCTTGTTCACTTGGATGAATTTATTGCTAAGCGTTTTTATTGCTCTTGTGCCTGTCATGGGAAAAGTCGAAGTGGAAAACATAACTTAGATTTCCTAGTTTTCTGATGGATGCTGATTATTTTTTCTCTGGTTTGGTTACTTTAAGTATCTCAATCTGTCTTTGATACTGACAGTCAACTAGTGACCGGATTAAATCCTGAGAAGTCAAACAAATATTCTGTAAAATCTGGTAGCCCTTAGACCTTTAAATAGAGGGTGCCTGGTGTCCCCTTACTAGTTTTTCCCTTGTCTGTTCTGCCTTTGGTATTTTCCAAAAACAGCTTACCCAAACACCTGCATATCAGCTAATCATTCACAGGGTACCTCACCTGAACATACCTAGAAACAAAGCCACACTGCTTCTTGCTGGCATGGTAGAGGTGAAGAGAGTAATATGCAGTAAATGCACTGTAAAAGCTAAGGACACTGCCCGATGCTGGAAGAAAGTATTCTTTTAATTAAGATAAATCTACTGGATTTTTAGAGAGCAAACTTAAATAAAATTACTCCTTTGTCTCATGAATGGGCAAAAGATATGGAGTAAACAGCCTTTGTGTCTTCTTTCCTCAAAGAATAGAGTTGCTTTTTATCATCTTAAAAAACAAAGTGAAATTCAAGCAGTAGGAAAATACGTGGTACAATACATGCTAAGTCTTCTTTGTGTTCTCTCTTGTGACAAGAGGGACCAGATCACAGAAAAAATTTGAATAAGCAGTATGGATGAAGGCTTGGCCATGCAAATTAGCTTCTATATCATTCTAAAATTATTTGAGCTGTGTGGACTGTAGACGATTTGTTCTTCACCTAAAACAGCCTTGTGACCTGTAATGACTAGGATTTGAATATTATAATCTGGATTTACTTTACAAGATAATTAAATATTTAAAGTCAGTTCATTTAGAGGATAGAAGGGATTATCTCTCAACATTTGCAGATTTCTGCCCTTCTATTTGTATGCATGGTTGAACATTCTTGAATTTTTTGCTACAGCTCTTTTTCAAATTTCATACCTTAGCTTTTACCATAACAATTAGGACTGTGAAGAGCTTTTTGTTGTCCTAGAATTGAGGGAAAAGAAATTATGAAATGCTGAATAAGATGAAATGGGTTTAGTACTCATTGCACTGTGGAAAAGCACTCATAAAAGTTAATTAAGCTCAGGAAACAGACAGCAAGATAATTAAGATTAGGCCTAATTTTACACAGCAGGAATTCTGTGGTGTTTTGCAAGGGACATCATGTAGAGAAACTCCAGGCTTTCAGTCAGATTCTCAAAAGATCATTGCAGATGATGTTATACAGCAAGGCAGACTAATGTGATGAACCATATGTTTTCTTTTACATTGCTTTAAAAGTAAAATTCTGCCATAAACAAAAGCAAGGACTAAATACACAGTTTATTACTACTGGCAGTGAGGTATCTAAGTGAATTGTTGCTGGAAACCAATAATTGTTAACACAAAAACCTGGATTAATTTTTTGCTTCCTCTGCCATACTGAAGTCTGCCATACTGTACTGCAGTTTATTATGTTCTAAAAAACTATGAGATGAACCTTTTATTTAACTCAGGCATACAGCAATCACTTTCCTCCCATTGGGCACCTTAGACATAATCTGTAGTATTCCATGCACTGGCAGTACAGTTTCCTATTAATGTTACCTAAAGAAAATCCGTACAAACCCTTTTCTCCCTCAAATTTTTATTACTAGGTGCACAAGAAATCTTAAAAATGAAAATGAGGAATTAATTACATGGAACTGTGGGTACTGTTTTTTGGAGGGGTTTTGTTGTTGGTGGTTTTTTTTTGTTTTGTTTTGTTTTGTTTTTTTTAATGTTTCTACTTGTTGAGTGTAAAGCAAATTACTCTCATTTCTTATTAAGCTCAAATCAATTGTTTAGACACCGGTGCTGTATTCTGTATGCCAGGGCTCATGCACCAGAACTGTCAAAACTTTCTGTATTCTGGGTAATTGATCCCCAGAAATATTTTATAGTTTCTTTAATATTTTCCAACCAGTTTGGAATACTGATTCTGTATTTTCTTGTGTTATTGAAGGTCTTATGGGGTTTTTTTTGTTTGTCTGTTCATTTTTTTTGTTTATTTGTTTGTTTGGCATTTTTTTTTTGTATTTATGTACCCTTCCTAGGGGAAGAAGTAAGGTGATAGAAAGTCTGGTATTTTTTGTTAATTTTTTAAAAATACTAAGGCTATCTAAAGCTGCATAATCTAGAAAATATTTTCTCTTATATCTCCTTGGAGAGCAACAACAGAAGTTCAAATAAACATATATAAAATTTCATTTTTAAAAATCAGCTGGAATACACAAAAAGTTAAAGAAATTGTAAGGTGATGATGAAAAATGAGTAGGTTTAATACCTGGTGCATGGATGTCAAACAGACAACAAAAACTGAACAACCCTCAGGCAGATTAAATCCTCCTGTGAAGTCAGTGTTGTATCATGGATGTAGATTACAATCAAATAATCTAATACATCTGCATGTTCTTCTCACATCTCAAATATGGCAGTTTCATAATACTGCTTTGACTGACAGCTTATGTTCCTGGATTCATGGTTACATGTAACTAAAAATATTTTTAGTTGTCAGTCTGTAGGGAAAACCTTGAAAACATGAACTGAAATGATTTCTTGAGGGAAGCAAGTGGGTTTTTTGGCCAAAGTCATCCACCAGGCATTTTCGTAAGAGGGACTTATAATAAAGATGAGGACAGACTTTTTAATAGGGCCTCTAGCAATAAGACAAGGGGTAATGTTCAGAGTACATGTAAGGAAAATATTTTTGTGAGACAAAGCATTTCATAAAGAACCAAGGCTTTAATTTATTTAAACTTGTAAAATAAAAAGCTCTACCAGCAAACTCTGTAAAATTAATTTGGTGTTGGTGTTTCAGAAGCCAGGGCCATCGTTTTTATAGATTTGAAAATATACTTCAGCTGAAATGAGAAAAGTGGACTTAAGTATTAAAAAAGGAACTGTAGCCACTACTGGATGAGTTTCTCCACAAAATAAAGTCTTCATATGCTGACATCTGTGCATTGAACAAGACAAGTTTCTGTGCTTACTCAGTGCTTTGAAATCCTGCTGAAAGCATTGTCTCCTTTGTTTCATTAATTTCTTCTGTTTTTAAAGTCCACTTTTTTTTTTTTTAAAGTCCCTCCTTGCTTTGGACTGGTTATAAGTAGATTGGTTTGGAAGGTGCAGTGTGAGTTTTTGTAGCAGCTGTGTTTAAAGCCAAAACATGTTTACCTTCAAGCAGGAGTTGGATTTGATGAACTTTAAGAGTCCCTTCATCTTGGGTTATTCTATGATTCTCCGATTCTCCGCTTCAGAAGCAGTGCTTCTAAGGCAAATGTGCTCATTGCTGAAGTACAAAATGACTGTATAAACTTAGCTGAGCAGTTCTGGTTTTAATATATATCCTTCAAGTGCTATTATACGGGCCTTTGTGCATGCATATTACATGTCCTTATTGTTCAATTGCTGGTTATTGTAAATCTCTTTTCTTCTCTTTACACAACAGACACAACTAGATGCAGCTACTGTACCTGACTTACATTTATTGTATTTTCTCTTTATAGTAAAACTTGTGTTGTGATCACCATCCTGATTCTTTTCAACTCATCAACAAAACTCACCTCTCTTTTGCCCTCTGAATCTGAAAGCTTTTCTCTTTATCTTAATGTTGAATGAAGCTTTGGGGTTTTTGAGTGATTTGAAGTTAGACTTTTTTAATAGCTTTTTCCTTATCTTTCTTGTTTGTGTTATTTGTTTGTGTTGTCTGTTTATTTGTTTGTGGTTTTTGGTGGATATGTAGTGTTTTTGAGGGTGTCTTAATTGATGCTGGCTACTTCCTAGGGCAGAGGTTTTTTTGGGTTGCTGATTCTTGATATATTTTGTCATTGCATATGTTCATAATGAGTGGATATATTTATGGTTTTGGAATAATATCTACCCTTTCACTTAACCTGAAACCTAAACAAATCCAACTCCATGAAGTTTACTGTTTCACATATGCAGTTCTTTTCCAGAACTTAATTCATCTTCAGAAAATGTTTTTTTTTCCTCACAGGATCCCTGGAAGGTTTTTTTTTGTCACCATTTCATTCCACACTACATCACAGAATCACAGAATAATTCAGGTTGTAAGAGACCACAGTGGGTCATGTGGTTTAACCTCCTCCTCATGCTGGGCCATCCCAGAGCACATGGCACAGGACTGTGCCCAGACTGATCTTGTATTTCTGTGGTGAGAAGGAAGTCCCCAGACTCTCTGGGCAGTATGTCTGACTCTGGTTTTGTGTCCTGCTGCACATATCCAGGCTTGTGTCTTGGCACTAATGTTTTATTGAGACTTTGTAAATCAGACTTCATGTGTAGTTATTTTTTTCAAGGCTGGCTTGACATATTTATATGATTCATACAGCTGTTAAAAGGTTAAAATTGTAGCTGCTGACTCAAAATCTTTGGCTTTTGGCTGGCTGTGGTGCCGTGATTGAGTGATATGACAGAATTCCTAGCTATGAGGTGTAAACATGCTGCTAGCAAACAGCCATCTGTTATCAAAAACACCAGGTTTCTAAAGTGTTGTAAACACTTGTCTTGGGTTTAGCAGAACATCTGCAAGCCACTGTCTTCCTCAAAATCTGAATGAAGCCTCTGTGGTGGCATCTGTAGTGCTTTTGCTGTGGTGGTGGTGATAAAGGTGGTCATGATCAACCTTGTTCTCAGGCAGAGGATGTTGTCACAGAAAAAATGATACAGGGAACGTATATGTTCATCTCAGTTATGTCTTTGCCTCTAAGGTAGTGGCATGTGGTTAATGTAATTTTTATCAAAGGTTGGGACCACATTACCTGGTGTTGCCCAGCTCCTCTCCCAAGACTGAGTCAGCATGGAACAGTTTTTGAATTCTCTGGGCGCTTACACTCTTTCAAATCACGTTGAAAACAGATCAGCAGTATTTTATCATAGTATACTGAGTAGATCTCTTCTGACTTCATATTTTGACTTAATAGGCTACAAGTTAAAACATGGCATTATGAGTTTAATGGCTGAGAAGCAGATTTGTATTTCCGTTTTACTCATTTGCTGTGCTATTCTGGCATGCAGAGCCTTAACAAGTCTGTCAGTCAATGAAGTGATCCTTTTCCCTCTCCCTGAAACTGGGAATGCTATCAATTTCCAAGAAACATTTGGCTTTAGCTGCTTTTCCTGGAATATGTCACAACTGTATGCTGAATATCTTTGGTCCCGTTTGGCAAAAGTCTGTAGTAGGCTTGACTTGACAGTCAAATCCAGCCAGAGCTGGTTGTTTGTTCCTAATCAGCTTAAAATAATTTCACAAAGGATTCTTTATCTCAAGGACTTCAATATTTAATGTACACTGACAGTTTTTGCACTTGATGATCTTAGATAGTTCAGAACATTCAGTAGCTGATCCATCTTTAGAATATTAGATGCAAATAGTCTTAGAATATTAATTTGTGTCTAATCTTTATTTTTGTTTTCCTTTTTGTTCTCTCTGAAGCCATGGAACTAGTTCAGTTCATTTGCTTTATCTCTGTTTTCTGTTTTCCTGGGTGGTACAGATCCTCTTGGCCTGCTGCAGAACTGTTTTTGATCCAAAATGACAGTGTTCAGTAAAAAGCATAGCGTTCATCTCTGACACTATTTGCTGTGCAAACCTTGGGAAGTGAGAACATTACATTTTCAGACCATTACTAGAAGATTTATTTGGAGCACTCTTTTGTGACTAGAATCTGTTTTAAAAATGTGTGTTCTTAAGCTTTCAAACACTGAATAATCTGTCCATGACTCTCATTTCCTTTTTTTGGGAATATTTCTTTGGCATAAATGACTTAACAGAAATTACCCATAATTCCTTATTTTTCTGTTTGGTTTTTCCATTACTCTTGTATCACAAAAGGAATATGATCTGGATGCTGTATTGCTTAGTGTTTTTTTCTGGTTTAATGTGCTTATGGGCAGGATACTCTGGTCCTGTAAATCTGTCATAATAATGTGTACTTCCTTTCCAGAGATCCCCATGGATGCTATGGGCCCTGGCAGAATGTGCTTAGTGCTGGTGGCTCTGCCTGAATGTCTCTTCATGTATTATACTGTTTATGTCCTTGTCCTGCCTAAAATTTTAGCATTTTTTTTTCCTCACCGGAATTTTGCATAGGGTTTCATTATCCTAATACTGCATATGTAAGACTGAATGATTTTTCTCTTTTCTTCCCTCTTCCATAGCTCTTTCTTAATCTTCATGGTTTTACTTGTGCCCCACTGTCTGCTTGGCATTTAGATGACTGTTTGCCTACTGATATCTTGTCTTTGCATCTGGTACTAGTCTGAATTCTAAAAACCATTTATTTGTGTTGTTTTGCATTGCATAAAGTTTTGTTATTGCATAAAGTGCAGAAACCTTCCTCTCAGATGCTGTTTTGCTTTCCGAATGCGTGGTTTTGTTCCTTTACTGCAAGCTTTAGCTCACTGACACAGCTACCATGTGGCCCAGTAGGCAGGGCATTTTTCATGTTCTTTACACCAGCTCAAAACATCAATTTTGTTCATCTCTCTAGTTTTTGCATTTATGCATTTCTTTTTACATAGCTTATACTTTATTTTCTGCTTTTTGTCTATGATTAATGCATATCCTCTGCTTATGTGTTTCATGCTACAAAGAAATATCTTTTACCTTATTTTGTAATAATCTGTATTTCTCCCTTGTCTGTGGCAGATCTTGTACTTATGAGTAACTTTTAGTTTACTTTCAATTTTCCCCCCCATTTCAATGGATTATTCCCATTGTTTTAATCTGCAGTATTTCAAACTGTTTAATCCACAGGCCCTTTAAATTTGTTTTCTTGGTGGAAAGACTGCAGCTTCTGCAGTGTTCTCTTGCTTCTGGTCTCAATACTCTCCTAGTTTTAAAAATATGCAGAGCAATCTCTAATTTGTGAATTCTTGATCAGCCTTCAAATGTAAATTAAAAACTGTCAAACGTATTGTAACAATTAAGACCCTATTACTTTTTAATTTTTTTTCTGTAAAAATTTAACTTAAGGCCTCCTATTGCAAAACTGTTAATTTTAACACACGGAACTTATACTACCAGCAAATCACAGTACTGGGTTTTTTTCCTTTCCTGTCACAGACACTAAAATTATTCTTAGGATTGTTTTTGTGGATCAAGCTGGAGACCTCAGATGTCACGAACTTCCTCCAAATTTGAAACATTTCTGGTTTACTTGCATGTTTAGCAAAGAAACAATACAGCTTAATTATGCTCTTGGGGGCTATTTTAAGGTAGAAAAACAGGTGTTATGGAGAAAGAAGCAGATACAGGTTTCAATTTCTGTATTAAATGCCTGAAATGAGAGGACTGTGCCAGTAAGAGTATGCACTTTCCTGAGAATTTATTTGCATGTATTTGTGTTTAAAAACCAGTTTACTTGAAAGCTTTCTAATGTATAATTAAAACAAAGATGAGGAAGTACATAAAGATCAGGAAGAAGTGTAAATTCAAACAGCGTCAAAATCCTTTTGTCTGGAGTTCAATAAACATTTTATAGTATGTTGCATTATGTCATCCACTAATAATTTGCTTTCCAGACTGGAGTTAAAAGTTGGAAGGAGCAACACTGCTTTCAAGGTTATTTTCTCCTCTGTGGCTGTATTTTTTAATCTTGAGGCAAAAATATAGAAATGTAAGTAACTGTTTTTAGAAGAGTGAAGATGTACAAGAACATGTCTTTTTTCTAGGTCATTGACAAAATGTGGATCATTCATACGGCCCACTTATTATGCATGATCATAACTCTGGTTTGTTAAACTTGCAATTTTTCTCTTATTTTTCTTATGGATGCCTAGCATTAATGATGACTTCAATAAGTATGGGATTTTTTTAAGAAAAAAGAGTGCTATGTTGATATATATCACATAAAACATTTAAGATCATGAGTTTCAGTAACAAGTTATTCTACTTCTGAGCTATATAAGATCACACTATTATAATGAAGTTTCCATATTTAAATATTGGCAGTGTGACTTTGTTTTTAAATAAATCTCTCCCTGATGCATCTCTTTAGCTTTTGCAGTTATTTCCACGATGTGAAAATGTAACCAAGAGTGTGTTTTCTCTGAGATGTTGTCTTTTATGCAAATGAAACCAGAAATTTCAGGCTGAAGCATGAATGTCTGCTGATTTATCTCCCACTGTGATGATTTATTAAATTGCAAAATGAAATGTGTAATTGCAAATGTAAGTGACTCCATTAGAATAATAACTAAAACCCAAAATCTATATTCTCATCAGAGCTGGACAATTTCTTCTCCTGAAGTCAAATAAAACAAATTCATGTTCACTTCCTTGCTGGCTTGCACTTTGTTTGCCAGAAGAAAGGGCAATATTTGCTCTGCATTTACATCTGTGTATTTTATTGCCCTACATGTACATTAAGGAGGTTGTATGTGTTAGTAATTTAGATTAGGCATGGATCCTGGAAACAGTTGTGCTCATACTCAACATGGCATCCATACATGAACTAAATGGGGTTATATGTGTTTATGCTTGGAAAATTTGTGCCTAAATTTTGTGTGTAACTTGGTTCTAGTTGAGCAGAACTCAGCTGTGTGTAAAACAAAGAAAAATTGAACTCAGTGGGAGTTCCAAGTGATGTATTTGACAAGCTCAGAAAGTATCATGAGTTTCTGGATAACTGTTCTGTAGAAATAAAACTTTTTTTTTTTTTTCCTGGAAATACCTGTTTTAATGTTTTTTGGTTTTTTTTCTTTTTCTTTTAATAAAAATCTTTCCAATATTTACCTTCTGGGTGGACTTGGTAGACTGCTTAGGAACTTAGTGATGTGGGATTCTCTTTTCATGCAGAATGATACTTGACTGCAGGACCCCAGGTGTCCAGAGTTTAGAGATGAAAGCAGCCCAATTAGGTAGGCTGATGCTGCCAAGATTGCAGGGACCAACAGTGCTTTGATGGTTACAAAATCACAGAATCACAGAATTAACTAAGTTGGAAAAGACCTTTAAGATCATCTAGTCCAACCTATGACCTAATATCTCCTCATCAACTAAACCATAGCAATAGGTGCCGTGTCCAGTCTTTTTTTAAACTCATCCAGGGACAGTGACTCCACCATCTCCCTGGGGAGACAATTCCATTGCCCAATCACTCTTTCTATATAGAATTTTTTTCTAGCATCTCTCCTAAACTCACAGCTTAAGACTGTGTCCTCTTGTTCTGTCAGTTGTTGCCTGGGAGAAGAGTGCAACCCCCGACTACAGCCTCCTTTCAGGGAATTGTAAAGAGTGATAAGGTCACCCCTGAGACTCCTAAATACCCCCCATTCCCTTAATCGTTCATAATAGGACTTGTGTTCCAAGCCCCTCACCAGCCTTGTTCCCCAATCTGGACACACTCAAGTATTTCAACATCCTTCCTGAACTGAGGGGCCCAGAACTGGACACAGCACTCAAGGTGTGGCCTCACCAGTGCCCAGTACAGGGGAGAATGACCTCCCTGGTCCTGCTGGCTACAGTATTCCTGATTCAGGCCAGGAACGTTGGCCTTCTTGGGCACCTGGGCACACTGCTGGCTCATGTTCAGTTGGCTGTCGACCAGTACCCCCAGGTCCATTTTCTGCCTGGGCGCTGTGGGGACAGCCACACTGTCCCCAGCCTATAATGCTGCAGGGACCAAAGTGCAGTACTCAGCTCTTGGTCTTGTTAAAATACTTGTTGTTTGACTCATCCCATCTATCCAGCCTGTCCAAGTCTCCCTGCAGAGCCATTCTACCCTCAACACTCCTGCCCAGCTTATGCAAATTTGCTGATGGTGGACTAGATCCCCTCATCCATGTTGATACTGAACAGAACTGGCTCCAGCACAGACCCCTGAGGGACACCCCTGGTGACTGGTTGCCAGCCTGATGCAGCACCATTCACCAGCACTCTCTGGGCCCAGCCATCCAGCCAGTTCCTGACCTAGGAAAGAGTGCTTCTGCTCAAGCCATTTGCTTCCAGCTTTTCCAGGAGAATGCTGTGGGAGACAGTGTCAAAGGCCTTGCTGAAGTCCAGGTGGGCTACATCCACTGCCTTCCATGCATCCACCACATGAGTCACCTGATAATTGAAGGGGGCTTTAAACTAGATTTGTCAGGGGAGGCCACCTGTGCATCCCAATCCTGCCAGTCAGGTGCTGACACCTGTAATGAGAAAAGTGCAAAAGCAGTCCAGATATCCTCGCTAGTCAGCTGGCTTTATCCAGAGCCTGGGGCCCGGCTTAGGTGCCTCTACACAAACACACGTGGTGTGGGGTACAAGCAAGAGGAACTAGAGACCTGCAGATGCCAGTATGGGTATATCGCTGGCATCACGGAGATATGGTGGGATGGCTCCTACAAACTAGAGCATTGAAATGGGAGGGTTTAGGCTTTTTAGGAAAGTCACGCTAGGGAGATGAAGAGGGAGTGTAGCCCCCATGTCGATGATCAGCTGGAGAGGATGGAACTCTGGCTGGGGAAAGATGAGGAGCCAGCTGTATGCTTATGGGTCTATATTAAGAAGAGGGCAGGAACAGGGGACATTATGGAGTGGGTCTGCTGCAGACCACCTGATCAGGAG
This sequence comes from Petroica traversi, assembly GCA_025920805.1. NCBI lineage: Eukaryota > Metazoa > Chordata > Aves > Passeriformes > Petroicidae > Petroica > Petroica traversi. Next base: position 1,086,881 of record JAHLSL010013343.1, on the reverse strand, counting down.
GATGGTGTGCATCACGTGCTCTACAGGCAGACAAAGAGCAGCTTCATCGTAGCAAGACCTGATCCTCATGAAGGCTTTCAACCACCTGGATTATCTCCTGGAGGGACAACATGGCAGGGCACAAGGAATCCTGAAGGTTCCTCCAAGGTGTCAATGACAAATTCCTTAGACAAATGATTGAGGAGCCAACAAGGAGATGTGCCATGCTGGATCTTGTGCTTACCAGTGAAGAGGAGCCTCTGGGGAATGTAGTGCTGCAAGACAGGCTTGGCTGTGGTGACCACAAGATGGTGGAATTTGAGATCCTCAAAACAGTGAGGAGGGCACAGACCAAGACCACTGCCCGGGACTTCAGGAGAGCAGATTCTGATCTCTTCAAGGATCTGCTAAATCCCATAAGATTACAGGTCACTTGTGAGTATATTGAGCATAGTATGCTGCTGAGGAATCATAAAATTGACAGGAAGTATTAATTATTGCTTGCTACTATGAATCTTTAAATAACATTGCCTTAAACTGATTCTTTGCTATGACATAGGTATTGCAGTAAAGGCACTGTACAACTTATGTTAAATGAAAGGCAGAGTGTGTCATGTGTGGGATGTTTTGGGGAGTGCGTCAAGTTGATTTGAAATTTTTTGGCAATTATAAATAGGAAATTACCTTCAATAAAGAATAAAAAATTGTCAGTGTCCTTTTGGCAAAGATAGACTATGTTCCTAATGTCATTTAAACATATTCTTTGACTAGAAGATGTTATTTTGGCAGTGAAATTTATTAATTGATGAAATAAAAGGAAAGTAAATATTTAGTGTCTAAAATATTGTTATCAGAAGAGAAGTAGCACCTGAACATATTCACCTAAGTAATAAATACACTGAATCTAAATGTCCTATATGTTCTACAGTAAGTAATAATTCAAGTGTAGTCACTGTAGATATGCCTGTACCCCAGCTTTAGTAATGATAAAATGTCATCTGTTTTTAACAGAAAGGTGCATTAAAGGAAAAGCACTGTTAGAAAATATATCCTGGATGACATTCATGGCACCAGTGAACTGCATTAAGGCAGTGCAGTAATTAAAAATTCACTTCAGAAGAGCTTATTATTCCTTATATCACAGTTACTCCATCTATCAAGGGACTCCTGGACCCAGGCATTATGAAAACATGATGCCTCCAATACTTGCTAAATTTCTGACTTAAATCTTCAAAGGAGCTGTAAAACTTTCCCAAACCAAGCATATAAAAATAAGGAATAAGAAAGACTTAGGAAGCATTTGGAATTAAAATAATTAGGCCATAGTGAATACTTTCAAACTCTTAGCAGCTATGCCAGTATAAAAGAAAATTCCTCATTAACTTGTGTGCCAGGTTTCACAAATCCAATATTTAGTTAACCAGTTACTTCTAAAATTGTTTTAGTAGTACTGTGAGGTAAGTTAACTATGTTAAGAAAAACTGCATACAACTACAAGAAGTATATATATAAGTTTAAATGTTTCCTGGTGGGTAGATATGAGAGGCTTTTTTTTTCCCCCTGTGGTTTTTTTTTGGGAGGGTTGCCATTTTTTTCCCGTTTTCTTTTGAATTGTAAACTTCCATCATGGAAAGTATCCCGTGAGAGGGAACTGGGTGTTGGATTGATGTTGTCATAAACCCATCTAATTTAATAATGTAATCTTTTGTGACTAGAAAAAGCCAACTGAGGAACTATCACTCTATATGCTTTTTAAAAGTTTATTCCCTTTTGTTTGCTTTTCACTGAACATGATAAGGAGGCAGGCTGCTTGTGTAAAAGATTGCACAGGTACCTTGTGGTACTCAGACTCTACGCAGTAAAAAGACAGGTGTACAAGGCCTTTCATAGCTGATCCAGAAGGCCTGATGTCCTCAAAAAATATGGAATGGTGAAGATGATTGTCTTAAATCAGTGTAGTGGATAATATTACATGAAGTGTCAAAATGATGTTCAGGCCTCAGTCTGTGGGAAGAAATAGTTCTCCTAAAGTTTTACTCATTTAGAGATCCCAGAATAATGAAAGCTTTTAAGCCTAATGAGTTCTTTATTCTCCCCTTGAATTGGCTAAATTGTGTTTATGGCTATGAAAAATCTGGTCTCAAGAAACCTCACTATCTCTCTTTTAGTATTATTAGCATTCTGTTAGATAGGCAGAATTGAGTATAAGTTAAGACAGCTGATGTACTTTGCTAGCGATGAAAGATGCATATGAAAAAGGAAAGATTTAAACCTAGATCTCCAGTGATCTAAGGGATCTAAGTTATTAGGCAGGGAAAATGACTTGCTTTATTAATGATGTTAAATTGCATGGATTAATGTGTGTCTAATGAATTCAATGTATTAATCATTAATCCAATGCTATTAATCTGTCAATGACACCACATTTCTTGGAAGCATCTGTCATATACCATTATCTGATATCCTGGTTGCATAGGGCATGCCTTAAGAATCTCTCTTGGCAAATTTGCAGCAGCTTAGGTATGTCTTCGGAACCTGTTATTGGGAGATTCAAGTGCAGTGGCCTAAATCTGCTTTTTTGTTTGTTTTGCTGCTCTGTGTTTTTGTAGTGCTGGCTTGACAAAAATTATTATTAAAACTTTTTTTTCTTTTCTTTTTATTTTCCCCTCTCACCAGAATCCTACAGAAGGAACCCCTGGCACTCAGATCACTTACCTGAGAGAGGAATGCCCTGTACGTGCAGTGGTTAAAACAAACTGGCCAGTCCTGCCTTAATATTGTTGCTCTTTGTTTTCATACTTCTTCTCAAGATCCACAAACATACCAGAAAAGATGTGTGGCAGTGAAATATTAGGATTTTTCTCAGTGGATATCTGAGTGACGGTTTAACACAAAGTTTAACACAACAGGGTGATAGGAGCCTTTTACTTGCAAGAATCAAAGCAGCTACGAGGAGTATCTACACTTACATGGAAATGTCTACATTTGTACAGGCCCTTAAAACACATATTTCACACTGATTCAGATTACTATATTGCCTATGACTCTTGCAGTTCTACTTCATTGTTGTTTTGTTAAAGGTACATTGAAGGTCAACTGCCGCTAACTGTACTGTTAAATATTGATTTAACAATTTGAATTAAAGTAATTTTCTGTTGTTCTCCCTACTAAATGTACAGCAGCACTTCAGTGCCCCAGTCAATAAGATCAATAACACTCACATGAAGTTCAGGCTATGGCTGTTGTTGGTTTCTTCTCCCCCTTCTTGCTCTCTTCTCACAGGATCAGACAGGTTTTAGTAAATGCAAAATCTATCCTCTTGCTAATAGGCTGTGTGACTTCTCTAGCTGGATGTATTCTGTGCACACCAGATACTCCATAGCAGAATATTTCATGCCTCACAGGGATTATTTTTTTTAACCATGCTGCTTTTTCTCCTTTAACGAGAGAAAAAAACCCCCAAAACAATAAAGGCATTTTTGTACTTCTAAGGTTTTCTGCAAGCCCTTGTTAAAGAATATTTATACAGGTAAAAGTACATACTTTGTAATTTTTAAATAGCAAGTCATTACTCAATAGCCCTTGGTAATCTTGATGTCAGAGCTAAAAGACCAATATCAAAAGAGATAAATGTGACTAAGTTAATGTTTAAACATTTAGATAAATGTTCAGAATTGGTGTACTAGCCACCTGGAAAGCTATGCCTTAGTGAAAGTGAAAATACTTGGGCAGTAAAATGCTAAGTACTTGAACAAACTAGCACTTAAGATACAATGTGCCTTGGTCTTGCATGGAAAAATATGTGTGATTGTTTCTATTCCATGGATGGAACAACCTGTCAAAAGAGAAAGTTACAACTGGTATTCAGATGGTAAAATGATGGTAAGTTTAGAATTGAGTATGTATGTCCTGAGTCAGTTTATCTTTGGATAATTTTCATGAAATGTCAGTGGTGTTATTTTCTTGACGTCTGACTATTTTAAGACAGGAATGTACATATGTGCATAAGCAGATGTACAGAAAAAGAAAGAGGCATGAGAGCTAATGCCCTTTGACTAATTTTGGGAATAGAAGAGGATATGTATTAAATATGAAACTGATGTTTGTGCTTCCAACAGAAGAATGGGAGTAGCTGCAATAATAATACTAAAAAAATCTTGGCAAAAGAACCTCATCTCTGCTTTCCTTCCTTAATTCACATTGAGGTTTAATTGACATTGTGATGATCCTGTGCTGCCAGACTTTTCCTTGCATTCTTTTCCACGTGTTCTCTCCCATGTAAAGGAGCTGTTACAGGATGCTCTGCATCTCCTAGAAGCATCAGTGACTGGGTATGGTAAAGATAAGGTTGCAGAAAGCCAGCAGGATTGATGCAGCTGCTGAAGCCCTGTGCTTTACATGCACAACAAGAAAAGCAATACACTCCCTGACCCCTGCACTGTAAAGCTTACAGAATGTAATTAGAACACAATAGTTTAACCTGGGAAGGGACTAAATTAACCCAGACAAGCATGATAAAGAGAATCAAGTTTTTTGTTCTAGCTCCAGATAACAGAATGAAGTGTAAGGATCAAAGGTAAAACCTGCAAGTCTTTCTGCACTGTCTTACCATCACTGAGGATATATTTTGAGAATTCGATTGATCATGGCTTTCCTTAAATATTTCCTTGTGGTTCTGCTTTCTGGTGACATGAAATAAGATGGAGAGGAAAACTAAGATCAGTGTCAACAGTTAAGGTACATCTATGAACTTGAGAAAGCTAAAGGATGATAACTTTATATTCTAATTTATGATGTCAGCAATTTACAAGTGACTTCTGTAAATATCAAAATCTGAAGCTACTATTCTCTCAGAATGAAGACTAGTGTCTTTGTTAGAAAAAGGAAGTTGCCTTTGTGCTTTCTGTCCATTCTCTTTGGGTTTGTGACCTTTCAAAAATCCTTTTAGCTGTATGGAATATAGCAGATTAAAAATGCCTTAGAGGATTTTTATGCTGAATTGTTACTTTTCTTATTTGTTTTTCTAAATTATTCTTAATGAAAATAGAAACTATCTTGCTCTAACAATAATTTTTCTTCTCTCTTATGTCTCTCCTCTGCTATTCCACACACTGTAATATGACTGAGAGACATCATGATTAAAAATTCTCATCATGCCCATCTGCCTCTGTGCCCTGCACTTTGTCATCTGGCAGTTGGGTATCAAAGTGGCCTCATCAACGTTCTTTGAAAACTAAGCAGATTGGACATGCAATTTATATGAAAAACAATTACACTGCGTTAGCTTGCTTTTGGCAAGAGTATTAGGGCTCATCTTGGAGAAAGGAAACAAAAGGAGCACTTTATCTTCATAAATTTTAAATGAGGGGAGGTGTATGTGTGCGAGAGAGCTGTCTGGCTGGGGCTTTTCCTTACAATCTTTCTCTAACTAGTTCTTTCCTTTCTAGAGTGTGTTCCAGTGTGTGCTATTGACATTAGCTGGAATAATATGTTATTCGTTTGATGCAGGTACTGCTAATGATTGTCTCACTAGAGATTCTTTCAAATAATTTCTTTGATATTTATTTGAAACAAAAGGCTGTGCCTTGGTGACAAGCTTCAGAACTGAAACGAAAGAGAATTAGAAGAGTACTTTATGTTGTATAGACTCATTTTCAAGCAGGCTATTTTGTCATATCATCTGTGCAAGCCTACTGTGGTATGTTTTTAAACACTTTAAGTGCTCATTCTTAGATCTTTATAAGCAGCACTCATGAAAGTCTGTCTGATAAGAACACTAAACTGAATGCTGTATTTTTTTCAAAGCACCTATGCAAAATCCATCATACATTGCTGTTTTCTAAAGTCCTTCAGGGTATTTGAGAACAAGTGTGTGATAGAATGTACTGACTTCTGAGAAATTGCCTTTTATGGAGTATCTAAGAGCAAGTTCAATGGTAATTATGCATTTTAGTGTGGTGGGGTTTTTTTGTCTGAATGAGGCCATAATCTGTCCTACAGCACTTGTAATGAAGCTCTGAACAGTGTCAACAAGAAACTAGCAATGTAAGTGTTTGTCCTCCTTAAAAAAGTTCTTTACTCTGAATTTTTAACACTAATCATAAGCATCAAGAAATTCTCAGTGATATTAACCATGTGACTAAAACATAGTCTGAGCTGCAGCTTGCCAGTATTGTGCAGCTTTGTACTTGAAGTTTGGCAAATTTTTTTGTTTAATGAGGGCAATATGTCTGCCTTAAAACTTAATACACAACATTCCTCTACTGTCTTAATTTATTTTTTTCCTCCAATAAATAAAATTCTTAATTTGATGTCACAGTTATGGGATTTTTTTTGGTGTTTGTTTCATGGATTTAGAAGAATCAGATTGTAGGAAAACCTTTAGCATAATGTTTTAATGAATTCTAGCTGTAATCTAGTCAGTTTTTATTGTAGTTTCAATTAGTGGTTAAACAGATTTTTTTTCAGATTCAGATTCAGATTCAGATTTCAGATATCTTGTCCATACAAAATTCTACTCCTTGACCATGACATTCTGGAAATTGGTTATATTTTTATGAGTAGAACAGAGATTTGCAGGTGTTGGGTCAGCTTTGGATTCTTACTCATACTTTTGCACAGAAAAGAAAAAAAAGAATTAAGGTGATATGGTACGGAAGGTTTTATATTGTTTGTTTGGTTTGTTTTTTCCGAAGTCTGCCTATTTGAAATAATACTGCAGTATCAGATATGGAAAAGGGATGTGAAGTTTATATTTTACACTGAGATCTGAATTTTGTCACTAAAATTAAGGGGCCAGTAGAGTGGCCCCTAAAATGAAAGGAAAATATTTCATTCTATTTAAATATAAAATTTGCAATCAGCTGCCCTTGAGGAAGGCAGCAGCTTTGAGTCAGAGATGTGGTTTTATGGTGCTCAGAATCTTTGGTTAACTGTGGCTGGGGGTAGATTCATTACAATGATTTTCTCTCCACTATGTTCTTTGAGGGAGACAGTCTTAAAAATCAGCAGCATTCTGACCAAGGATGTGAAATTTGATCCTCTTTGCCTGAAAGAAGGATAAGGATTGCCCGGTTCACTACCTGTTTTAGGCTGTTGATGTTGCCTGGGATGAGTTCTCACTTCAAGCTGTTCATCCTCTTCCAGCTTGCTTAAGAGTATCAAGATAGCCCTGGTGTAATTCAGGTACTTTTTGCCATCCAGAAAAACCTTCTATGGTGTATGTTGGGGTAAAGGTACAGTGAAACGTTTCTGTTGTGTATAAAATTCCTAAACAGCCATTGAAAAGCTTGTGATACTTCTTTGAGAGGTGAGAACTTTTATCTGGATGATCATCTTGCCCCTTTCTCCATAATGATTAATTATACTGATTAATCGTGAAGCAGAAAAGAAGCAGCCAGAGCCATTTTCAAAGTGCTAGTAAGGTTCCTGTCCTCAGAAAGGTACAGCCTTGACTTATTGTAGAAGAATTAACCACTTTGCTATTTCTTTAAGTTCATGGTTTTTAGTAATTTGGGAGTGGAGGGTTCTCTCTTTTTTCACTTTACTACAGATGCTCATTTTAGAACATTATACAAATCAAGTGAAAAAATATAATTTCTGTGGAAAATAAACCAAAATTTGTGTTGCATTTTGTAAAGATGGCAAAGTACTATGAAAATGGACTAGAAGTAGGAAAATGAATTTTTTTTTACTTATTAATGGTCACCAAGGAGGACACTGTACTAGTTGTTCTGAATAACAACTAGCATATGAGAAATTTGTGAGACCCAGCACTAGAGAGAGAGGCCCACATTCAATCCCACTTCCACTGCTGTCCACATGGAATCCTGCACCTGCAATTCATTGCCATGCTCAATTCTGTAAGTATAACAGCATTCCTGGGTCTTCGTCTGTGTTGACTGCCATGTGAGGACTTAGGGAACATATTGAGAAATCAGATTCCCTGGGTGGTGGCAACTGTATAGTTTTGCATAGGGTCTTTAAGTGTGGGGTGTTTTTAAGTACTCACTGGCAGGTTATCAGTAAATGCACCTGACTGAAAACTGAGTAAGAGCAGATCCCAGCTGATGCTGTGGCATGGTCTCTACAAGCAGAAGCAATCCTGGCCCTGATCTGACAGAATGTTGTGCAGATCCTGTACTGTGGCTGTGTCAGCCTGCCAGGGACAAATGCATTTTATCACTTGGTAGTGAAGGAGGACTGCTGTCTGGCAAACCCTCACCAGTCTGTTTCCAAAGCCATGCTAGGAAAGTTCTGGCTCTCAAGCCATATAAATGTTGCTAGCAGCAAGATTCAGTCCTCACTATTTGTGGCCACATGTGCTTGGCAAGGTTGGTGGGCCTGTGCAATCCAACCTCAGTTTGCTTCAGAACTCCCCATATGGGGAAGGATGCAGCACTTCTGGCTCTCATTCATTTCCAACACACTAGCTGCAGATTCCTCTATTAGATGACACAGAGAGAAGAGAAATGGTCTAAATGCAGGTCAAGTGAAATAGTAAATAATTCAAAGAAATCCCTTTTGAGATTCTTACGGCCACTATGGCCCACCTTTCTATTTGGTATGTGGAGCGTTTTCAAAGATCCACAGCAAATGTTTGCATTCTGTAAGTCCGGAAGGTCATAACTTTTTAACTGTTTTAATCTGTGTCTGAGCATTTTACAGAGCTGAAAAACAAAAATATAGGAGGAAAACAATGAAATTACATGACATAGATTATGAGTAAAGCTGTAAAAATTTTAAATGGTTTTTAATGTTTTACCCAAAGGGCAGTGGTCCAACAACTTAAGTGGATTATTTTGGGCTCATAGGAAAGCTCAATTCACTACTAAATACCAAGCTACTGATCTTAAAATTGTCAACAGGGCATAGCTGTCACAGACACTTTGAAAGAGACCTCTTCTTTGTTTTAGAATGATGTAAAATTTAGTCCTGGTATGTGTTGAAAATTCTTGAATTTTGAAGTAAGAATCAAGGAATTTTAATTAGCAGAAAATCAAGAAAATTATACATGCTGGGCCCTAGGCATTAATTAAACACAATGTTAAACACTATTTAAAAAAACAGATACTGAGAAGTGCTTTTAGTGTGAACAAATTCACACTAGGTAGTAGAGGGCGAAAAATAAAAACTAAAATCAATTTACTACATGTAAAAACAATAAAGTGATTTCTTTCATCTCTCCTTAAGTGTTTCCAAAAAAAAGATGCTGATGCTTTTAATAATTCTTGTTTTGGAGGGTACAACTGGTGTGCAAGATTCAAGTAGGTCTAGAAAGTTGTTTTTTTTTAGGATTGCACACTCAAGAGAATTTGTTGCGTGCTCATAGACTTGGGGTTATTGAAATTCTAAGAGAAGCTGCAAAAAAGAAAATGGGGACAATATTTCAATTAGTTTTCCCAGAACCTTTGCCTTGAGAAAAACTAATCAATGATAGCCAGCTTTTTTCTTCGTAGTCGAAAAATTCATATTAATTACAGAATTTTAATAGCTCTGGAAATTCTCTATATAACAGAGCAGGTAACTAAACTTTTTTTGTTCTAGTGTATGACTGACCCAAGAGTTGTGATTGGGAAAAGAGAATGAGATGAGTCCTTCAAAAAGCACCATCTCGTATCCCAACTTTCTTGATCCTTTGGTTGCTTTTAACACTTTCATGCTTAAAGAATGTAGGTAAGCTGTCTAATATGCTAAAACTCATGTTTCTTTTCTCCCATTCCTGGCAATATCCCATAATAAGATGCTCCTAAATATTCTTCTTCCTTTCATCTCTACAAATTTATTAATTTTTTTTTCTTGTTCAGGTTCAGCCTAACACAAGGCAGGTGTATAGATACTGCAAAGAAAAAGTTATCAAAATAGATTGGAAGGAAAAGCAGAACCACTGGCTTTAGAAGGAGGTTTCATGATTTTAAGAATGAGCTCTTTTATTACATTATGATTTTTTTGACTGCTCTTTTTCTGAAGGGTTTAAATAAAACTAAAATGGGAATTGTCATAATTCCCCAAGTCTCTTAGGAAAATCTTTTTATCAAGCCTTGCTCATGACAAATATAGAGAGTAAACTTTATTAATAAACAAATGCACTGTGTCCCATGCAGATAGCAGTGTATATATTTTCATTCCAAATATACTCTGCAGCTTTTTGTAAACTTACTCATGCATAGTTGTTGAACTAACTAGACAACGGTCCATGTTTCACAGTCAGGGAATTGTTTTTCCTCTTGGCTTCTGAGAGGAAAATTTTGCTGCTTCCTCACAGTTTTTATGACTCAAAAGTCAAAACAATATTTACAAGATAAGAATCATTGTCTTTCTCAGTTTCTTCTTTCACTTCACAACTTCACCCCCATCGCAAGTTATACTCCAGGGCTGTCCATACCCTGGAGACAAGAGTCACCTGGTCTTCCATCTTATATTTAGACTCAAAAGACCATTTCAACACAAATAAAACCCACAACATTTTAAATCTATGGTGGTTTACAGTCTATAAATATAACAGATATGCTTATATAATAATTTCAAAAGCTATTACGTAGGCTTTCAATCTTGGGAACCATTATGTCAGTTTGAATAAATTAGAACTGCACTCTGTTTCAGTCTTGAATGGTTTTAGCAAATTTCTGGTGTTCTTCCTATTTGGTATTTGAGCTTTCTGGAGTAAGGTTTGCGGTTTTATTTTTTATTTTTTTTTTTTTTAATGATTTCTTTGTTTATTTTTTTCACACCACCCTGCGGACTGTATATGTATTCTTTAAAAAATTAAAATAAAATTAAAAATTAAAGTTCTTGACTAATTCAGTGATTAGGTCTTTAACATAAAGATTAATTAACTTTAGACCCAAAGAACTAGTATACTGCGTTTCTGGGGCCAAAGATATAAAAACATCTGAAGCTAGGGACAGGGTCAAACCTTCATATGTTAAGAATTACTGAGCAGCCTGGAAAACTCCCTGAAGTGGAACAATTAGTCCTGATCCAGCAGAAACAAGGCCTCTGAAGAAGCATGATTACAAAAGAGGAAAATGAAATAATCCTGCCTCTCCTACATTCAGCTGTACCTGAGAAAACTGACTTGTTTACTGCCAGGGGCCTGGGATAACAATGATGCACAGTACAAGGTACAACATCTGCCTGGACTGGCTGCCTACTACACTGTTCAGTGTAGCTGTTCAGACAGCATTGCTCCTGGCAATTAGGAAGCTGGTTCTACTGATAGAGACTGGTGGAGGTGGCACCCTTGGCCTCCTGAACTGTCAGAATTTGGTAAGCAGAAAGATGGTAACCTAGAGGTGTCATTGCCTTTGCACTCCTTTGCCTCTTTTGGACCTCTCAAGCTCATCTTGATCAGTTCTAAAAAGTTTTGACCACCCCAGAATATTAAGTCCAAGTGTATTTTTTAATTTTACAAATGAGCTTTTACCATCTTAATGAGTGAAACCAAACTCTCAAATTTATATACTTCTGTTCTTCAGACTGTTTAAATTTAAATTTATTATATCAAGTTCATTTATAATAGAAACTGTAGGGGATGTGATCAAAAGTCTTTTTAAGTTCGGCTTTTGTCCACTGTCATTGATCTGCAAATTTTTCTGTCAGAAGATGTTTGAAATGCTTTTCTCATTTCTGGTTCCTGCCTGCCCCTTTGTGAAAGCCTATTTGATTAAAAAGCATTGCACAATTCATCAAGGCTTCTGATCTTTTGGGTTAGGTGCTGGTTAGTGTTTCTGTAATAGATCCCTAAATGGGAGATTGGATGGCAAGATGTCTATTTGAAGCGGGACACTTGTCCATTTGGCAGAGTTCAAAATGAAAAGTAATTTTTACTGTAACTAATAACAAAGTGGTGTGCTTGAGATTCAAGAGAATAAAAAGGCTTCAAAACATCTCTTCTGCCAACCCTTTCCTATGCTACAGAATTATACATATGGCTATGACCTTGCTCGGTGTATGTGTTTGGGTGAGTTCTGAAGTAAACATGAAATCATGGTGGATTAAATTTTTTGGGCCAAGGATTTGCATTGGTCTGCAGTATGATGAACAGCTCTTGTCACTTGTTAAAGGGAGGGAATCTCTTAAATGGTGTGGCTGTCTCACACAGTGAGACAGGCACAGACCCCCTTTCCACATGTTGAAGCTGGCCCTGTCTGAGCGTTGCCCTGAACTGGGTGTAGGGTTTGTACTCCTCCATAGGCAGTCTAACAGAGTGTGTGGCTGTAGCTGCATTTCTTTTGTACCCAAGCTAACTCACCTTGCCAAATCATGCTGTGCCATTGGCCAGTGCCAGTACTGCTAACAGGCTTTTGTCAGTGGCAAACGACATTGTGTGAGGTGGTCTTCAGACCACTACTAACTTGGATTGACAAACCGGTCTTTGAGAGGTAAAATTAGTTCTATCTGGATAGCTAAAGAGAACAAAAGCACCAAAACTGTCTGGCAATAAAGTTTTATCCAGAAATAAAGAGCACACATTTAAATGCATTAGAACTAACCGCTGAAGCTATTTCCTTAAGACTATGTTAAATTTTTACTCCCAAAATTCAGAGTCCGAGTATCATCTTTAAACAAAGATGACCCAAAATGCTTGAAGATAGTAATGCAGGCTGAAATTCAATGGCTTGAGGTTTTTCGAGGTCTCAGTAGTTAGTAAGTTCAATTGCTGACTTTAAAGAAGACTTGACTTTTTTTTTCTTACTTTTCTGTACTTTTAGGAAAGGATCTGTTCACCACATTTTACAGTGTTGGTATAATAAAGTTCTCACTGAGACCTATAGATGTTAAGTACATTGTACATGAGGGCATGAGTTCAGCTTTTTTTTTATTTTTTTTTTTAATAATAGGACTCTTCTTTAGGGAAGAGATTGATACAGGCATGATCTGTGCTAAAACTTCATATGTATTTGCTTCCCTACAGAGGCCTAGCAGCTACAGCTTTAGTCTGTGGGACAAAAAGAGTTGATAACTTCCCAGCAGTGCTTTGCATCATCTGCCTGTAGCAATGTAAAGACACACAATGATGGAATTTGTGTCTGTCGTAATGAAATACTCCTGAACCTTTCTTCCCCATTTTTAACTGACTTGCTGCATGAGCTTTTCTTCTATATTCCTATTGAACTTTGTCATGTGTGTTTTGCAGAAGCTTTCACTGGCATTAATATCAGGGCCCGTGATTATGGTTGTGCCAGCTTGTTACAGGTATATTGTTGGGTTAGAAATAATAAATTTCTATGCTCGTGCGTGGCACCTATTCAAGGTGCTATTTTTAGAAGCCATGATGTTCTGTACCAATGTGTCTTGCTAATGGTCATGTGAAGATGACAATCCTGTCCAGATATTGCAGGTTTTTTAAAGCTGTACTCTAAATAGATGGAATAAGAAACTATAGAAGAAACATGTAGTATGTGTGTTTTTCTCTGGTTTTTCTTTGGCATAAGTTAAAATTTTTAAGCAATTTAAAATTCTTTCTTAACAAAATCCCTGCTTTTTCATCATCCAGTGTATTTGGGTTTTTTATGTGTCAATGTTACTGCCCCATGTCCTCTGATGTGACCATCTTGCAGATTATTTGATATGAACCCAGTCATCTTTATTTTTATGTTCCTTTTGCATTTATTCTGTATGCACATATGTGACTATGCTTTTCACTTACTCTTTGGTAAATAATCTCTTGGATTTTCAAATGCACAGAGATAAATAAGGAATGGAAAGGAATTAAGATATCACCATACACTGTACACATGAATGCCTCTGCTGGTTGAATATGAATCTGGTAGAAATAAAATTCACTGTTCCCTCACAGTGTTCCCATGAAAAATCCTGCCCGTTGGAGAAGAATATACTTATTTTTGCACTAGGCAAAAAGCATCAGCTTGCTTCTCTTTTGCAGGTGAAACACAGGGTAAATTTCTCTGTGTAGGGTCTGCTAAAGTCAACAATTCTGTGGGCTCAAAGGCTCCCTTGTATTTGACTGTTTCTCTGATTTAATGCTGGCAGAGCCCTCTCTGAATGCATAATATAGATTTTTGTCTGGACCTAGTCACCAGTTTGCAGTTTGCCCTTTGTGTTATACAGCTGTCAAGTCTTCTGTGCTACTGTGATTTCTCCCTACACCAAAAGACCAGCAATGAGACCAAATGACAGTCAGTTTTCTTAATTAGGTTCCTCTTAAATGCTTACTTGCACTCCTTACTGTGTCGTTTGAAGCTGGATCTTACACCCTTTGAGGTGGATCTGCCATTTTTAAAAGCTCATTTTTGCATTATTCTCTGTTTGAACATTTGTTTTTTAATGATTTCCTCTATTTCAAAAGCCATGTCAAAATGCTTAAACAGGGTATCAGTAGGCTGTAAAGTCATGAACAAAATTAAGAAATTTAGAGCTTATTCCAGAATAATTTAAATGGTTGTGTTGCTGCTCTTCTGACATTATCTTGCCTGAGAGTGGTAGGACTGTGCATAGCACCTTCTATTATGTTTCATGGATCTAGGAATTATGGAAATTCAATCTATGATTAAGAATTAAAGGGTAACATTGACATAATAGAAGTGTCTTCATTCCTTCTAGGAAGGCCTCCTCTAGTACAAGAAGCATTGGCACTTACAGAGCCCTGCTGGTCCCCCTGTGCAATGACTTTGTGCTACCTTAAGAGGATGAAAAGTAAACATGTTCAGACAACTAAGACTTTTGTTTAGTGTTACTCTACACTTTGCTATTTGATGTGATCAGTCTCTCTCCCACTCATAATTTATTTTCAGAGGATTTTAGTGACCTTGGACATGAGATGAAATGTCATTTCCTCTGGGGTCTGTACATGAGATGTGCTGACTTTTAAAGGAAATCTTTACTCAGAGAATTCCCTGAGAATCTTAATATCATCATCTTAAAAAAAAAAAAAAGCACAAAAATACCAATTTTTTTTCCCCATGCAGCACGCTGCTTGGGATTTTTTCCACTGTATGCCTCTTGTTTTCTTGATTTTAAACTGGGAGAACAAAGCTGAGAAGAAAAATCAGAAGTATTGTGCCTGGCATGTGCTGTCGGTAATACTGCTTCCAAACATCACAAACAAAAAAGTTTGCACTTCCCATAAACAGCTTTCTGAATAAGTCCACAAATTGCTGATTCAGAACATGCCTGAACAAATGGAATAATTCTATATAGTATATACAAATAACTCGAGAATTATATCCATGGTGATTTATTTCCCCTATTTAGATCTGCTCATCAGAAAGCAGACATTTCTCCATCTGAAGTAAATTTGCTAATGTAACTGGCCATAAGCTTCTGTCAGTGACTGCTTTCAGGAGAAACAGCAGTGCCTGGACATACACAAAAAAACCTTACTGTAGACAGAGGGTCAAAATGTGGCCAGATCAGCAAAGATCTACAATAGCATTGAAAAGAGCAAACATGAGTCTTCTCACCTTTTCCTAGGCCCTAAAATGAGGGGAAAAAAAAGCATTATATTATTGCCATAGATGTCAAAGGCAAAGAAGTAGCAGACAGATGCTTTCCCTATAGGTTTGGTGGTACCTAAAGTTTCCCTACAGCTCACAAGAAAGCTGCTGTGTTACATTAATGTGGCCTGTATTTCATCCCACAGAAGACTAGAAATCTTTTGAAGAACTTCCCTTTCACTTTTTTCCCTCCTAGCTGTACTGCATAGGCTGTCTGTAGTATTGTGTGGTCCAGGCAAATCTTGTATGTAGTAGCAGAGCGCTTGTTCTCAGTGTCAGTTCTGTGGCCTCTGGACCCTAATTTATTCTTTTGAGTTACTTTTAATATGCTGTTCTAATTCTAAAACCAGTAAAATGACAATGCAACAAGAGCACCTTGTGTTCCTGCAGTGGCATAAGGGTACTCTTTACAAGTACACCAGGGAGGCTTTTTTACACAGGCTGGCGTAAATAGATTTTTTTGTACCAGACCATAAAAGAAGCTCTCCATTTCCACCATTAGAAGGTTCAGTAGCTTGAACTGATTCATTTCTCCAGGCATGATGCTTGTTCCTTAGCTAGAATTTGGTAAAAAATTGTGTTTTCTTTCCTGTATTCCATAGCTGTGAGCAGCTGGAAGTAACCAGGAGGTCTCCTTAGGTCTCCTAAGCTCACCCTGACCACAATTGTTCCTCTCTCCTTTACTGCATTACCCCTGCTCTTTTCAATGCATAGAATGATGACAACCAGTTCCTTCTGGTATCCTAGCTGGTTGTCTCTCCAGAAACAAAATATATAAATGGTAGAAAAGTCACATCTTTCCTTCAGATTTTCATTTGCATGAGTTTGAGTATTTCTGAATTCTGGCTTGCCATGAAAATCAGCTGGAATTGCTCCAGTCTTACTGGGACACTGGCAGACTGGAGCATAAAGCTGAATCTTACTTCAGAAATTAAAACGCAAATGCTTTTTTTTGCATGACTGTGCACATTTTTGTCACTTACTTTTTAAAGGAGTTTTGTACTGAATGCACAATCTTCATAATTGTTATCATTGTGTACTTTTCTGTGGCTGTAACAAGTGATGCTGCAGGCATGAAAAATTGTTGATATGGATTACTGACACTCATTTCTAGTGACTTATGTAGAGGCAAAAAAATTTATGTCATGTTTTTATTTTCTGTACAGTGGCCTATTAATGTCAAGTTATGAACTTTACTAACATTGATTCTTTCAGGATTAAACAAAAAAAAAAAAAGCAAGTGATCTCTTGCTTTTCAGGTTTCTAGCAATCATTCTAGAGCAGTAACAACAATTACTTCTTTTTCCTTGAAGCTGCAATTCTGATTCTAGATATAGTGCTTTCTTTCTTCCATTCTTCTCTATGTCACTGAAACACTAATGTAAATTAACTTCATTAGTTCAAAACCACTGTTTACTTGTATGCACAATACAACAGATGCAGCTGGAGGTTCTCACACAGTAAGAACATAGAGCAATTTCTTGTAGTGGATGGTAAGAACAACATGCAAGAAAATACTTTTTAAAGGGACATTGCTCATTTTTTCTGTAATCCTTTATCTTGCTTACTGAGTATTCAAAGGTGGTCCAGGGTTAGTAAAGTCTAGTTTTCTTTTTGTAAAGCCCCGACTAACATGCTCAGGGAGCAATGAAAGCACTTCATCACCAGATGGCAATGTTGCATGAGCCTAACCCCTGCACCTTCTCACAGTGGTGCAGCACCGGCAGTGGAAGGAAGTGGTACAATTTGTTTGGGAGAATGAGCAGCCATATTGTCAAAACTCTTTTATCTCCTTTAAAAGTACCTACCATGGAGGTCAAAGAGGATAATTTTCCACTTTGTCAAGTGCAAAGAAAATCTGGAAGAAAGTTCATATGAAATTCAGCTTGAGTAAAAAGATCAAGGACACCTTTCTTAAAGAAATATGTGCTTACACTTCTTTGTCCTTTTTTTTTTTTTCCTTGGCAATTGTTCTTGATAATAATTAACAGCCAAAGACATTTCCAAGGTTGCACTAACTTTACACAAGAATACTGCCAATCACAGTTCCCAGAAAGTTACTGTGAGAATTTTTTTTGTATGAGTGGTTGCCGAGGCTGTGAAATTACAGCTTTTCCTAATTTTAAGGTGTCAGGTGACTGCATCTGATGTGGCACTGCATAATTTTAGAAAGCATTTTTTTTTTTCTCCTGAAATGACTTCTAATGTAATTCTGTTTACACAGTTTCCTCCCCCAAAATTTATTTGAACAGAAATCATAGTCATATAGGACATATTTTGCATTGAATGTTCCATTGAATTTGCAGCTGTTCTAATCTGTTTATGTATTCCACATATCAAACACACATGACTCCAAAAGAGTATTCACAAAAAGATAAAATTCAAGGTTTTTATAGTAAGAAACGCAATTTGATAGAGGTACACTTAATAGAACTCTACCTTCAAATGCACAATGTGTTCCTTTGTCTTTCCAGTAACTTTAATCTGTGTCCATCCCATAGATATAGCTGAAGTACTCATAATATTAGTAAAGTGTTTCATGTTTTTTTAGCTATTTCTGAGTTGAAGAAAGCCTGAAGAATATGCTTGAATCCATGATTGCATAGATCAGTGACCAATAAACTGAATAGAGCATATTTTGTTCTTGAAGTAAGTAGTAACGGGTTTTGGCCCAACCAGATTGTGTTTCCCCAAGACACTGACAGTAGGAGTATTGTTGCCCTTGGGAATGCCTTTAATACAGCAGGTAGTTCTGCCCATTGTTTTCCTCTACTGACTCCAGAGGAAAGCTAGGATGATTTAGTGGCTGCATTAAGCACTTAGACAGAGAGAATGAATCTAGGGCTTAAGCCACACTATTAAATTAAGTATCCTTGTTCTACACTATTTTCCTCCTTTCCCTTCTGCGGAAGGCAGGAAGAGAGCAAAGGCTGGTTATCAACCACATTTCCAGTGGTCACTCACTGATAGTTTGGGGTGCTACCAGTGATGGATGTGTCTGTACCTTGAACTTCACATTTATCACCCAGGGTGAAACCATAAGACAAGGCTGGTAAGCAAATTGTGGGACACACTGCAGTAGTGATAAAGTGGTTCCCTTGCTTTACTTTTCTCAAGCTCTTTTCTGATGGATGCTGGTGGGATTGTCCAGGTTTTGCATATTCTACCAGGTGCCCAGTGAACATAGCCATATCTCTGCTGGTTTCTGCTCCCCTGGAACCATGGCATCCTTTCCAAGGTTTCCTTCTATCACAGAGGGAGTCTCTTCAATGCCATGTCTGTACATCTTCAAGGGTCGACTGGCAGCACATAACATCATTCAGCCTGGAGAAGGAGGACTGAGATGCTGGGAAACCTGATGTCAGATTAGATGATTGGGAGAATAAGCTTACAACTGTGCCCAGAATGAGGACTCAGGTGTGTAGGGACTGCTTCAATTACACATCACCAGGAGAGTTGTGACTTGAGTTCTATTCTCCTTCTGTTATGTTCACCTCCTCTGGCGAGAAAATTCTTTAGAAAGCAAAATGTCATTGCAACTGTAATTTGACATCCTGTTGTAAAGTGGTTTGTTTATACATGGAGCTGGATAGGCAGTGCATGTGTGCACACAAGGCAAGATATTCCACTACAATTGTGTTGCTCGCTCAGGCTGAGTCACTTATCCAGACCACTGTACAATAAGATGTCAAACTATTGTCAAACTATTGTCAAACAATTGTCACCGTGACAACACTATTCCTTCTAATTTCACACTGGTAATTTTGTCAGAACAAGAAGGGCTATATGTGAAGATTGCACCTATTAAAGCAGATTTGGAATGACAGGATGAATTATAGCATTATTGTCTAATGGGTGGAAATGAAAATCTTTGCAATTTCATTTCAATTTCCAGCAAAATTGCTTCTTTTTTGAGGTACGAATATCAGGCTCCAAGTGGATTTCACAAAATCTCCACTAGATATCTAAATTAAAATCTATTTCAAAGAAAAATCTTAATCAGCAGTTCTCAGTAGGATTACTATCATAATGCAGTTTTTTCTTTTCTTTTCTGTTTGGGTTTTTAAAATTTTTTAATTTTTTTTCCTAAGGAAGTTGCAGGCCTTGTATTTATTTATTTATTTATTTTTCCCTGGAAGGAAAACACAAAGTGAGATAGTAGGGACAAAGAAATATTTTCCCCTTTCTGAAAGACTCGATGATATAGATTTAAAATCTCAAGTGGGGGAAACATTCTACTCCCTAATCCCCTAGGCTCTACCTTATTTTTTCCCCCCACTGATAAATTAATACCTACTGACATTTTAATCCAGATTTATCTTGCTCAGTTTGAACTACATAGAGGCCAATCATCTGTATTTAGATTTGGGTTTTTTTAAAGCTAAACAAGTTCTGAAGTGTCTTTGGCCATCATTAATAAAAGAGATCTCATAAAAATAGATCCTAGCTTTTTTGGGACATAAAATTATTTTAAAATGTCATTTTTTTAAACAAAAGTTAATAATTTCACAAGGAAACATTTTAAGCTCTGAACAATTATATGAACTAATTTAATTTACTATCACAAAGCTGATGGAAAAGTCATAATTACCATTTGTTGTGTGATGCTAATGAAACCCATTCTCAGTTGGGAAGCCTCTTGTATTGTCAAAATAAAACCCAAAAAAGGCTGATGCAGTGATCTAGAACATATGGGGAAATTACCTGTTCTTTTCAGAACAAATGGCTCTGTATTGTCAGTCCAGCTGGAACTGGAAAAGTCTCTTCTGTGTTACTCTTCTGCTATGGGCTGGTGGTATTTCTTAACGTTGTGGCCAGAGAGAGCTGCCTGGCTAACTTCAGTCATCTCTTACCCTCCTGCAGGAGCTGTTACTAACAGAAAATAAATATAATGGTGACAATCCATACAGAGATCAAGAAAACCTCACAGACCTACTTCACAGCACTTCTTCCTTGATGTCCCTGGAAGCAATTGGCCTCAATTTGTACTTTGGCCTGTGGCTCAGAGGTGTAACCCCAGTCAAGCTGCCCCTACAGAAAAGAGCACCTAAAGAAAATCCTAAAATCCTACATTATTCTTTATTTTCCTCCCCTGTTTTTGTAATCAACACAAGCTAGGAATTGCTTGCAGGTCACAAGGAGGTTGGTGAACATTCTCCAGTTTGGGCTGCAATACAGGGCTAATGTGTCGGTCTTTCTTTTTCATTCTGTGGTTTGCATGGAACTCTCATGCAATTAAGAAACTGGGAGACTGAAGGGAAATTTTTGTTTTATAGAAATAGAACAATTGGCTCTCAACAATAATTAGCAGTGAAAGGGAAACTTTCAGGCTTGATTTGTTTCTCATCAACATGAGAAGATATGTCATGCAAATTATAGGCTGTGATAGGAGTGTCTGTGTATTCTTAAACCTGTTTTTAGAATAAAGAAGAGTTTTCTTTACCTGAGACATTTTATGAAATGTGCTACAGGTACCAAGGTAATTCTTTTGAGTTAAAAAGAATAGAAGGTTGCAACTGTCTCGCTCAAAGAACATATAAGTTCCTTAGAGGACAGACACTTACTCAATTTCAGTGTCTGAGAAGCTCCAATCCCTAATCTCTTCTTTCCCTAGAATTCTCTAGGGTACATGCCACTGCCCATTGCATCTTTTAATTTATGGGATAATTGCATGGAATTTAATACCAATTCACTTAGCTTATGCTGGGAAGCCTGATATTCTGTATTTGTTGAAAACATAGATAAGACCAATTTTACTTGCTGTGTTAATTGTATAAGGTCCAGATGAAGCTGAGGCATCCATTCCTCAACAGAGGCAGTTTGACCTGATATTAATTGCCACTAGGTCCTTTAGAGGAGATGTCTCCTACCCCCATTTACACTTTGTTAACTCCACCATGGTTCTTTTCCAAGCAAGCTAGCTGTTGATAGTCCTCTGTGTTAGACACCATCCTGATTCTTTAAACAGAGAAACCAGTTAGTTATGGGCTACAAATAATAGCCCATAAATATAGAATAAGGTATTCAGTGTTTTAAAAAAACAAGAGAGGTTTCTTTTCCTTCACAGGCATTCTAGGGGTAAAATCCTGGATTGGGGAGAAGGAATAAAGCACAAAGAGCAATACATAAAACAGCTCATAAGACTTCTGAAAACACTCTCTTAAAACTTAATTGCCTAGTTTTGATGGTACACATATGAGCTGGATTTTGTCACAGAACTATTCTTGTGTTTTCTGGGACAAAGACTTCTTTTCCTGTCATCTGTAACATGTTACTCCTTGTTCTTGAAAGCATACTGGCTTTAAAAATTTTATGAGAAAAAGCAAACCTTTTGGCTTAAAATTTTTTCAGCTACTGAGCCTGTGCTTTTCAGGTGGTGTTTTGCCCAACACAATGTGTAAATCAGATTAAAAGAGGAATTCAGAAGAAACAGACTTTTTGCATGAGTCATAGAATCTAGAATTGCAGTTTTCTTAAGATAAGGTAGAAAGGGATACCCTGTGAGGTTACTCATCTTCAATGGTTTCAGGAAGCATTGATATGTTTGGGTTTTAGTTTAATTGCATTTTAATAACATTCATAGTAAACAATTCTTGTATCCTCCTCTAGAACTGTCAGCGAAGTGGAGATTTTATAATTTATTTTGGGACTTACAGCACCCAGTGTTCTCTGAAGCAGTTTCCCTCTTGTTCTTCATTGTCATCCCTGTCATCTTAACCAAATACTTTGATCACTTCAGCAGTGCATATGTTGACATTTTTCCTGTGCTTTAGGGACTCTGAAATGCCTTGAGATATTGGTACGTTTGGTATGAGACTTTTGTGTGATATATGGTTATCATATCCAGTACTTGATGTTTTCATCTGTGTTTCCTGCAGTCTCAACTGCTTTTTATGGGAGTGTGTTGGTTTCTTTCCCTACTGCTGGTTTGTGGAGTGCTTATCACCTACCCCTCCTGTCTCTGGGACCTGGGTACCTGTCAGGTCTGAGCAGTGCTATCAGGTCTGATGGTGCATCTCTGCCAGTCTTTGATGCAGTGGAGTTTCCTTGTTGTCTGCACATCAGAATAGTACTTAGGTACTCATCTGCTCACTGCTTGAGTTCTTCAGCATCCTGTCTAAAAACTGATGGATGTATAATACTTAATTACTTGGTATCCAGTCTTAAGACCAACGGCTGGGCCCCTAGTGAATAAAAGGACACAAAAGGCTAAAGAGCATCAGAAAAGAATTGTTCAGATTACTGGATTAGGGTTCTGACTACTCTAGCACTGGATCTCAGAAACCAGCTGCTTCAAAGAAGGGTTAACATGTCATGAAATGGCAACTATGGAACAGTCAAATCAAATAGGAGGCTTATTCTCTGGTTTTACTGAATTTAGTAAAAAAAAAAAAAGCGCTTCTAGAGCACCTTCTTATAACTGAATAGAGAAATAAGCTTCAATGTTCACTTATGCTTACTTGAAAGGAAATCAGAAATGTTCCTTTAAATTCTTCTGGCCTTATTTAAAAAATGAAGCACAAACCCCCAACACTTACACCCACTGTAATTTGAACCCAGATATTTTAGTAACATTGATTACACTGGCATTTTTCAAAGATAAACGTAAAACTTCTTGCAGTGATACTGGACAAGAATGGATTTACCTAAACACAGGGAGAAACCACCTCTGCACTTTGACCTACTAATTATTAAGTGAAGATAAAGAAACAGGATGTAAGAAGAAACAGTAGATTATAAAAATGGCCTTTAGTTAAGACAGCAAAGTTAAGTACCTTTATTCAAGAAAGCTAGGAAAAGTAAAAAACAAAATTGGCATGTCAGCACATAAGTGAAACAATTTGGTTTATAAATAAGAGAAGCTGCAAATATTAATACACAGTCCAAAATGTTGTTTAATTAGTAAAATGGGTTTTGAGGCATTGCTCTTTACTGGAATGCTAATATTCTTGTGTATATTCTGCTCAGGAAAAAAAAAATGGTATGATCTTGAACATAAAGACAATATCGTTGCCCTGAGGTTTTGAGTACATGTGGAGTTAGACTTGTTCAAAGTCTAGGATACAAAATGCAGACTTACATGGTAAAAGTATGGGTGATTATTTATATTTAAAAGAAGTAGAAGGCACCATGTGAAAAACAGTGTTCAGTGGAAGATCATAACAAATCCAAGTGAAGACCTAGAGTGTCCAATAGAACACAGGAACTGACAGGTGAAAGATTTCTTTTGCTAAATCACAAGTAGAGAGGAAAATCAAAGATGAAACTGTGTGAGGTTTTTAACTGAAAATGACTGAAACTGAAATAAGATTTTGTGATCTTTGAGAAGAGGAAGAAAGCAAGAAAAAAGATTATGGGCTTCCAGAAAACAGATTTCAATTAGCTCTCAGAATTGTTACCTAAGGTTACACAGAAAGAAAACTGGTTGGAATAGGACAGCTAGGTAGAGTAAATAAGGCCAAGTCATGACAGCTTTACTGACTTCAAGGAGTGACTAAACACAAAATATAAACTTCATTATCTAGTTCACACTCTGATGGAAAAGAAGTATAATGTGAATATGTAGTAACAAAGTTGGAAAGTCAAGTTATGAAATGAGGTTAAGTAGCAGAAAATGTCAAGGGTAAAAGGAAAGCATTTTAAAATTAGTTAATTAAAAGTTCCACAAATCTATTAATGACAGAAGGAAATTGAAGGGAAAAGGAAACCCTTTCCAACCATCACATGACATATATAAGCCTTGTTACATTTAGTCTTCACTAGAAGGTCAGTCAGAAGCAGATGGCTAACATAATTCCGATGACAAAGGTTTCAAGCTGAACTCTGGAATAGGCAGATAAGAGACCACTTACATAAATTAGATGTTTTCATATTGTCTGGTCAGATAAACTTCTTAACAGTATTCTTAGTGACGTTTCCTAAGCAATTTCAGAATGGTTGGAAGTTGTCTTTGAGAAACGTTGGAGGACTGCTGTGCAACAAGATGACAGAAAAATGGCAAGCAGAGTCCCAATACTAAATTACATATAGAAAAAGGAGATCCAGAAAACATGAACTAATGAGCTAGTTCAGTTCCAAGACTTTGAGATTTTAAAAAAAATAACAAGGAAGAGAGTAATAACTAGCCTGGATTTATTGAGTACAAAATAAGTTATAGCAAGGTGAAAAGATGTGGATAGGGGAGATATAAGTAATGCCACCAGCGTTTGACACTGGTTAATATAGTAGCCTAAAAGGGTAAAAAATGAAACTCTGTCTCAGTTGAAAATATTGCAGAGGTAAGTGGCAGCATTTAAAGAATCTGTTACCACAAATTACCTGTTGAAATGGGTATATGTATCTTTTGTGGTTCCATAGGGGATCTAAGGATCTTCAAATTTTATTAGAAATTAAAAGCTCTTATTTACATTTGGAGATGACTAACTGCAGGAGAGAAAAGTATTATAAAATGGTCTGGACAAAATGAAGATGAAACTCAAGAGAGGACAAGCTAACATATTGACAGAGGAACTCCAGTTGTACAGGGTAGGTGCTGTTAAGGAAAATTTGGTTATTATCTCATGCAAGAGAAACGTGAATGGGTCACAGTATTGCTTCCTGAGTAACATGTGTGATCTCTTACCAAAGGAACATCTGGTTTTGGGCATGTAAGGAGAATCATAGATAAATTGAGGTGAATCCAGAAAAGGACGGTGAGTTAGCAAATGTGACCTGCAAGAAAGAACTGAAATTTCTGTAAATGTTTATCTTCAAGAAAAGGTTAGGAAAACACCGAGGGCCAATTACTGATATAATTAGAAGGGTGCTTGCTAAAAGGAAATGAATGACTTGATCTCCCTTCTGTGGAAAGGAGAGTGCTAATGAGCCCAGATTGTAAGATGGTAAAAAGGTCAAAATAGAAATTAGCAAAAAACCTTTTCAGTGGTAAGGCCACTGAAACACTGAAGTACATGGCTTGGGTGATATTATGGATATTATTTGCATTTCTGGTAATTTTTCTGTTAATTTTGATAGATGCAGTGTCTAATACATTTGGTCCACAGAAGAATAAACTGAAGCTTCTTTACTGTTTGTTTTTTAATTTTCTGCAAAACAATATGTATACATACATATACATACATACATATACATACATACATACAAACAATCATATGCAGTGCAAGTGATTGCTAATTTGAACTGGATTTTGGGTACAATAATCACCACTTTTGAACATTTAATTGATTTTTCTTGAAATTTTATCCTATATAAAAGGAGTCTGTGGAACTAGAATGATCTTATGTAAGTTTGTCTTTAATCTGAAAATGTTTTGTAAATATTTAAAGTTTTTTTTTAATCAATCAATAATATATTCTAGAGGTGCAGCAAGCAAAATGGATGGAAAAATTAAGAAATAGTTGATCGTAGTTCCACAGGGCTCAATTTTAGGATCAGAGCTTATTAGTATTTTTATAAATTATCTAAATGCCAAAGTCAAATGTACCTTAAGTTAGTTTGATGATGATTCTGAATTAGGAGGAGCTGACAACTTCCTTGATGATAGAGGGGGTATTGTAGAGAGAAGGGCTCTGAACCCAAAGGGTGGTCAGTGACAGGAACAATCCACCCAGGGAAGTGGTCAGATGTCTGACAGGATGTCTGACAGGAGCATCTGGATGATTCTCTTATGGTTTTTAATTTTAAGTAGGCCTGTGAAGAGCAGGGAGATGGACTTGCTGAGCTTTATGGGTTTCTTTCAACTTGTGATATTTTGTGGTTCTATAATCCAGCATAAAAAAACCCATCTGGACAGTGTAAAGTATGTTGTATTAACACTTCTGAGAGTGGGAAACAAAAAGTGTTAACAACTATTACCAATAGCAATAGTAATGTCTTTCTGTACATATGCAATGGAGACTGTACGGGCCAGGTGCTACACCAGAAAATGTAAAGAAAATAACAAGTTAGTTGTGTTTTCTGATGTTCACTAAGAACTCCCTGTCTGAAACTTGATGGTAGATAGTCTGCACTTCGTTTTCCTAGAGCTGAATTTAGTCTGAGTAAAATTTCTTTGTTTAATATGAAATTCTATGACATGTAGTACTCACAAAGGGAAATTGAAACAAAACTTGAAAAAAACACACTTACATATTAAATTTACATGAAGCTTAACAGCATTTTTCTGTTAAATTATATTGATTATTGCTATACTTGAATAAAAAAAAAAAGTATATCCAGGGCTGCTAACCTTTCATTCATGTTAATTACAAGGACTGTAAAGTCATGTTTTCTGTGATCTGCAGACTAACATTGGTGTAGATTCTGGAAATACTGAAGATCAGTACTGGAGTTTACGAGCAGTCCCACTAAATATAAAGAATTTTCATGTTAGCTAAGAATCACAGTCCCTAGTGTATTTAACTTGTATTTAGTTTATTTTATTACCTTTTTTAACTTTAAGTTTTTAATCTATAGTTAGTAATTTTAGTGCTGCAATTATCGGGACTTATAGTCTTGACATGAATTTACAAAGCTATTAGAAAGTTGAGTATGTTAGGAAAAAAGAGAAAACCAAAGTTGCAGCAGGAAAAAAATGGTATAATTCCAGTCAGTTTCTATCTCAGATAGGAACTCTACATGCCATTGTGATATTGAGAGCTTGGTATTTTGAGAAAAAAAAATGGGGCTTTTCTCTGCTAATTATTTTTATGAAAACAAAACATTTTTACTTCAGGTTCTCATTTTTACTTCTCTGTCCCTAAGGTGGGCAGGGTCTGTAAAACACCTGCAGACATCAGGTTGAAAACTGATGGGTGTTGGACTACTACCTGTTTCTGGTCTTCCATGGAGGGGTTGATGAAGTGGCAGCACGTAGTCTGAGGGTGACCAAAACCAACTTCAGGGTCTTTGGGCAGTGGGTAAGAGAATCTGGGGCACAAGTTGTATTCTCTGTTCTTCCAGTAGAAAACAGCAACACTGGAAGAAACAGACAGATTGAGTCTATTCATTTAGGGCTCCATGGCTGGTGTCACTGCAGAAATGTTGGGTTCTTTGACAATGGAAAGGCTTATGCAGCATTAGCATGCTGGCATCAGATGGGATTCACCTTTGTCAGTGAGGGAGGAGCATTTTTGCTGGAGAAAACTAGTGTCTCACTTGTAGAGCTAGATATGTGAGGATAGGGGGGCTTGTGCTTGGCCAGCTGTAGGATGACAGGCAAAGGTTAGAAGGACAGGATCCTACCCAGGGCTCTCTGCTGCTGACTCTGAAGTTGCAGAGTGCTGGCCACACTGAGACACTTGCAGTCTTATGGAGATGAGCCAGGGGCTCCTGAGGTAGCAGAAGCCAACAGGAAAACACCAGAGAATGATCTACAGGAATTAAATAGTGTTCCTGCAGGAAGACAACATGATCAGTGGCCCAGCTGAAGTGGCTCTACAGCAGTGCATGAAGCATTGGCAACAAAGGGAGCTGTAAGCCACCACACTGCTGCAAAATCACGTCCTAGCTGCCATTACTGAAGCCTGGTGGGATGAATTCCCTGACTGGAGTGCAGATACTGATGGCTAGAGGCTGCTTGGGAGGGACAAGGGGGAAGGAGAGATGGAGGGGTTGCCCTCTGCTTCAAGAGGTGGATTGAGTGTGATGAGCCATCTCTGAAGAGCAACCTGTGAACTGAAGAACAACACAGGTAAAAGCCTGTGGGTAAGAAACAGAGACTGAGACAACAATGGCAACCTTGTGGCTGGTGTCACTATGGGCCCCTGACCAAGGGTGGCCTATTGATGAGACCTCCTTACTCCAGCACATTTGCAGGCTCTTGTCCTGCTGGGGGTGTTCAACCACCTGATATCTGCTGGAAGAGTGGCAGAGCGAGCTGTAGACAGTTCAGGAAACTCATTTAGTAACTTCCTGACCCACAGAAAGGCCAGCCCTATAGGGAGTGTTGTGTTTCTGA
Organism: Petroica traversi; assembly: GCA_025920805.1. NCBI lineage: Eukaryota > Metazoa > Chordata > Aves > Passeriformes > Petroicidae > Petroica > Petroica traversi. The sequence continues at coordinate 1,058,507 of JAHLSL010013343.1, read as the reverse complement.
GTCTGTTACTCGGCAGCACAGATGTCTTGATTTGGGATATCACCCGGGCTGCAGTGATCCTGCACTGGTTAGTTCACAGTCCCAAGGGATATGGGTAGGTAAGGGGCAGCACAGGGAGGGCACTGACTAGTTAGAACAAGTCCAGAGAAAAGCTACCATGTTCATTAGAGGGATGAGCACCTCTCCAATAGGAAAGGCTGAGAGGGTTGAGATTGGTCAGCCTGGAAAAGAGAAGGCTTTGAGGAACCTAATTTTATACTCTCACATGCCCATCTTGCTCTTCATCTTGGCACCTGCTGCTGCTGCTGTGTCTCCCAATGTCCATTCTCCAGGTTGGCACCACTTGTCTACATTCCCCCTTTTATCCAAAGTGTTGGCAATTCATGGCCTCTTGGTCAGGCTCTTACCCAGAACTCAATCTGTTTCTTGAGCTGCATCTCAGTTTGCAGCCTGCAAACCTGCTCCAGATGTATTCCTCAGCTGAGAGGGTGGTGAGGCACTTGGACAGGCCCAGAAATCTGTGGATGTCCCATCCCTGTAGTGTTTAAGGCCAGGTGGGATGGGGCTGTGAGAAACTTGGTCTAATGAAAAGTGTTCTTGCACATGGCTGGGAGATTGAAATGAGATGATGTTTCAAGTCCCTTCTAGCCCAAGCCCTTCTGTGATTCAATGGTTTTATGTTAGGCTTAAGACATATTTGTAGGCTGGGGAGACTGTAAATGCTTTCTTGGTGGTGCTGCTTTTATCATAGTATTCCATCTCCATAAATTATGATGCTCAGCTGGTATTTAATGTTTTTCTGTAACCCTAACATAAGCTGCTTGGCTGACAAAGTAAAAGATATGAAGAGCTATATATATTTATAGATATGCTTTGACAAGTGCCATATCAAAATGCTTTCTTTGAGATTCTGATAATTTTAGTCAAGATCAGGTTACATGAGAAACAAGTATCACAAACTAATTTAACTTAAGGCCCTATATTTAGCAGAAATATCCTTCATCATTAGAAATCCTAGCATGCAGAAACAAGTACCGTGTCCCCAGATTAACTATGAAATGGTAAAATGGCTACCATTTTAATGAATGAAGTATCTGTGAGAAGGTCTTCAGCTTTTTCTGAATTTTGGAGAATTTTCAGGTAAGTAGGTACCTTGTACCCTAAGAAACATATTGTGGAAACAGTAAGAATCAATTTTTGATAGCTTTTGACAAAATGGAAGAAAGGAAGCACTTGCAGTGCTTTCCTATTACCTGTCACTCAATAAAAAGTGTGTTTTCTTCAAGTTTCATAAAGTTTAATATTTTCATTCCAGGCAGATATCACACTTGTGACTTGAAATACTTGGAAAGCCCTGTAACATCCAGAGGAGCCTGCAGGTATGTCAGCACTTCCAGAAACAGTTCCATTCATCACCTGGATATGATTCTTCCCCTTGGATCTAAATGAGAAGGCTGTGGAAGGCCAAGTGAGATGGTATGGCAGCCCTGAAGAAACCTCTAACCCTCTACAGGACAATCTATGTGTTGCACCAGGATTAGGCACTTTGGGTACCCAGCCTTAAGGGCTTGCATTGCATGGCAGCTGTGGAAATTCAATTTTCTGTTGAATAGGACCATTAATGAGTCACAAAAGAACCATGTGCATCAGTTAATATTAATAGCAGAACTCCAACAGGGTGCTTAGAGATGCAAAAGTCATGGTAAATTAAAGCACATCTAATTCAAAGTAACATTTATTGCAACCTGATTGTAACATTGGTAGTAAATCCTGCACAATTTCTTTGAATCGTGGGAAGTATAAATTCTGGCAGGCAAAGTATATCTGGGACTCTGTCCATTTCCTGCAAAAAATGCAAACTGTTTCTGTGATTATGACATGAGAGACAGATTAATTGAAATTGCTTAGCAGAAGATCTCTTGAATATTCATAGCTTACAAGGTATTGTACAAGACAGACACTCACATACAGTTAACAAAATTAAAACAATATAAGTTTTTTGCCAAGAGATAAGATCTTACCTCTTTAAATAGAAAGCAAATACAGGCTTGTGCTTGATCACAGACAGACTTTTTTGAAAGTATGAAACTTTAAGATTACATACTATCAGAAAAGTTATTAGTGTAATATGAAGTTCAGATTGCCCGTGCAAAACAAAGAAATAAGTTGTCAGTGGATACAACCATCTGCCACATCTTCTTTGAATATTTATACGCCAGTTTTTAATGTCTGTAAATGTAGATCAGACTTATAATTGCGTTATTGTGGAATCACAGAATTGTTATGGTTAGAAGCAATGTCTGGAGATCATCCAGCCCAATCTCCCTGCCAAGGCAGGGTCACCTATGGCAGGTTACACAGGAATGCATCCAGGTGGATTTTGAATGTCTGCAATGAGGGAAGCTCCATGACCTGGGCAGTTTGTTCTGGTGCTCTGCCACCCTCTGTGTGAGGGTACTTATCTCACTGTGAAATTTCAATCAGGACTTAGAAGCAAGAAAAATCAGAGTGGTATTTCCTTTTTTGTTTCATTAGGAAAAACTGCACTGAACTTAACAGACTTAGTTCTGGCAAAAATAGCCATTTTCTCTGTGTTGTGGAAAAGTTATCCAGCTCACCTCTCATTCAAGAGTTTTCAGGTAGCATTTTGGTGCCTTCCTTAATCTCTTCAGATGTTATTTAGTACGCCAGGAAAGTTTGGCATCTGAACACAATGGATCTTCCTCCTTTTGAGAAGATCATAAAAAAAGAGCTGAAGTTTCAGGAGCTTTCCTGGATGAGGGTTTTATAATGGGGTCTAGAATTGTTACAAGCTGATGTTCTACATCCAGGTGTCTCTTTCTGCTAATTGGAATATGATCGCTGAGATGAGAGAGCTTCTAGTGGAAACCTTATGTTTTGGTTTCACCCGACCCAGCAGCCTGGCCCCAGGCAGCCCCTTTCTCACTCTCCTGCCAGTGAAGCTGGGTAAAAAATGTGAAGGGTAAAAGCCGGAAAATTCCTGAGTTGAGATAAAGACAGCATAATAGGGAAAACAAAATCCATGAGCACAAGCAAAACAAAACAAAGAATTATTTCGCTACTTCCCATGGGCAGCCAGCTGATCAGCCGCCTCCAGGAAAGCAGGGCCCCATCAAGGATAACGATTGCTTGGATAGACAAAGGCTAGGACTCCAAACATATCCCCTTCCCCTTTCTTTCCCCAGCTTTTACATACAGAGCATGATGTCCCATGATCTGGAATTTCCCTTTGGTCAGTTTGGGTCACCTGCCCCAGCTGTCTCCCCCCAGCCTCCCATGAAACCCCAACTTTCTCACCAGCATGGAAGTACAAAAATCAGAAAAGGCCTTGGTTCTGTGTAATCCCTGCTCAGCAATAACAAAAACATCCCTGTATTATCACCCCTGTGCTCAGCACAAGTACAAAGTATAACCCCATACCAGCCACTGTGAAGCAAATTCACATTAGTCCAGCTCAAACCAACACATTATACTTCTAGTGTGGATTTAAAAGTTGAATTTTGTTTTGAACACTGTGCCTAGGGTACAAAGTAGAATAGGAGAACTGATTGGCTGCTTTTATTACATAACTGCAGGTTTTTCTTGGAAAAATACTTTTTTTGGAACTCTACTGATTTTTCTTGAGAATCTTAGAGTTTTTCAGGTACCAGATGTAATAAATTTATGTAATAAAACTATAACAAATCCTTTATTTTTTCTTCCCCCAAAAGAATTTCCTGAGTTATGTTGACGTAATTAGGTACTATTTATCAGACTCTGATAATTCTAATGCTACTTCTTTACTTGTTTTCATGAAAAATTTGGGTACACAATTTAATTGTGTCTATTTGCCCAACATAATAAAAAATTAATGAGATTTTCACTCTATTAATTTGAACACAAAATTCAGTAAATACATTCTTCATTTTACTTTCATTCAATATCCATTCTTTCCTTATTCTTTCCTTGTTCTTTCTTCAATTCTTTGATAACTATGTAGAGACAGATCCAAAACTGAAAGTGCCTTTAGAGCTCTGTTTGCCTTTCTGCCTTTTCAGTCAATCCACATAATCAGTTAAGGTGTATTTGATGTCTCTTTCAGACCTTTTAAGAGGTGATACTATAATTCTTTTCCCCGGTTTCATTCATTAGTCTTTAAGGTGTACCTCCATGACTAACTGGTTTGTACTCAGATTTTCTGTAGCCTTTTTTTTATTTTATTTTATTTTTTTTACTGAACTAGGAAGTTACTTTTGCTAAAGGATGGGTGTGTGGAGCAGTCATATCTTAGGCCCATAAAGAGTGAATAAAATAGATAAAATTATTATCTAAATGCTGCAATGAAATGGATTTAGCAAAGACATCCCAAATTTCTGTTTGTGATGAAGACATAAAGCTTCCAATGTTTCCAAGGTATGCAGACTTCTGGAGGTGCAGATATGTATGTGTTGAAGTTTTAAAAAATGCTAGCTTTCATGCTCGTGTAATATTGAAAGTCAGTGATCCACAAGGACCTTTTGAAGGATCTGCAAATGTGACTAGATGATTTAACAAGTGCTTACAAGCTCATGGCTCCAAGAGGCACAGCTCCAGATCAAGCAAGAAATGTTTCAGAGTACCAAGAATTGAAGGCTTCAGCACACAGCTGTGGCATTAGCTGCAAACCTGTATTTCCTTCTCTTTGATAATCACAGTTTGAATCCAGTTTTAATGAAGATGCAGGATTACAGTTATTTTATCTTAGCTGGTTTGTTAATTCCTGGTTGACAACACATTTTCTAATACCACAGTAATAACTTCAGCACATACAGGAACTGTAATCATGCCAAGACATCCTGTCAGACTTTATAGAAACCACACAGGAGTTAAATAGGACCGTGTGCAAGGCCAGACTAGCAAGTAGAAGCCAGATAAAACATTTCAGCATTCAGATTTGATTAAAGGGCATGAAATTGGCAGCATCCTTGATCTCTCAGCAGAGAATTACATTGTGAAGAGGTGAAGCAGCACTATAATATAATTTAATGTGGTAGAGCTGATATTTCATTAGCAGCCAATGATTTGGAAGAATGTTTTCAACACATTGCTTTTGAATAGGTTATATATTAAATCCATATAACTAACAGTGCTTAACTAGGTCTGAAGGATGGTTAAAGCATCTGTCATTGACAGATTCCAAAATTACTGTCTTGGAGAAAGAAAGAAAAATGAGATGTCTTAGGAATTTGACTAAAATTGGTTAAGAAAGTTGTTTTGACTAGTGACTTCAACATATGAAATTCTGTGATACTGAGGCTGGTTTTGGAAGCAGGAAAACAGTTTTTTGCTGATTTTTCCAGGGTTTGAACACTTTATTTCTAGTTAAGAAGCTGGGAATTATTTTAATTATTTTTGTTCTTATAGGCTAAGTCTTCACATTTGGGGGAGTATGTGTCCTTCAGATTTTTCATAAATTGTAGTGTTCAACACATCAGATACCAAGAAAACAAGAGTTATGGGATTTGTTTGGGTAGGGCTCCAAAATTTGGTGGGTTTGAACAGGAGGCACAGTAGGTGGTTTATGTATTTCATAAAATGTTCTAGATTTTTATTTGGTGTTCAGTTAACCTTAGAGGTTCTATAGCTATCCTTCTCTCTCTTCACACCCCTTCCATCACCTCCCCCTGCCCAACTTTTCCTTCTTCCTTTTCTATCTTTCTTTCTTTTTCTCTTTCCTGATGAATCTTGACATTGTGGCAGTCTTCTTAAGCTGTGCAGTTTCTTTCATGCAATACATTTTAGGCATTTTAAAGGAACCCCTTAAAATTTTATTGAATGTATTAAAATGCACTGAATTTTTGGTAATACCTACAGTCCAGGTAAAGTGGTGCTCTTCATTAGTCTCACTGTAGCTGTTGGGTAAATAAAGTTGTATCATACCTGATAAACAAAACCTCAACACCTCAAAGTATGTAGGAGATGACTGGTTTCTTCTGTAAAATCATGTGAATGTTTTTTCTAGGCTGAGACAAAAGTCTGTCAGGCCAGGACTTGGGAGCAGAAGCCTCGAAGTGCCCATGGGACATGGAGGGCACCATGGTGTAGCAGCAAGTAAGTACACCTTCCTCCAAAACAAGTGTCTCTGCTTACAGCAACCTGTAGCCTTTTTATTTGATTGCCTGGTGGTTTCCCACTCTCCTATCGAGCAGTCCAGTTGTTTTGTGGATGCCTGTAAGTCACAGTGCCCCAGGGCCAGGATTTCCAAAGCTTGACTGATGTGATGAATGCCCATTTGAGAGGGTAATGGGTGGAAAAGAGTAGAAGACACAGGCACAACCTTGGTTGAGTTGGTGTCGTTTAGTTTTTTGCCTTTTTTTTTTTCTTTTATATGTTCCCTGTATCATTTGCACATGTATTTGTAGCTCTGTAGTCTATTATATTAGAAGTTAGTTTTCCCAGTACTTTTCCATGGCCTTTTCCTAGGCAGAAAGACAAAACAAATTCCAGAACTCTAAGCCCCAGGGGAACAAAACCCTGTCCTATCTTGGTTCTTCCTGGCAACCAAGATTGAGAACAACACTTTGAGATACATTTTCATAAAAAGAATACAGCCAGTGCTGAAGGGGGGACTGCAGAGCCGGGGGTTGGCCTGGGGGGGGGAATAGCATCACTTGCCCTCCTAACTGGTGCTTTTAATCAATTATGCTAATTTCCTAAAACCTATAAATATGCAGTCACCTCTGGAGGGGGGGAGGCTTTTATGGACATCTTTCCATAACTGCTCCTGAAGGTGTCCAAAACAAAGATCCCCTTTTATAGAAGCCCCTTGCCAAAATGATCTTGAGTCTCTTTTCTGGGTTGGGGGAAAAGACAAGAGTGTCATTTGCTTTGCCAGTCCTTGGGTTCTCAGTGTTTAGGCAAAGACTGTTCTTTCATTTCTCCAAGTGGCATGAGACTTCATAGGTTCCTCCTAGCAAGCCCTTCCCCACTTTTCCCCAGACTAAAGAGATTTTGTTTGTTTAATAACTTGTTAGGCAGATACTGTGTACCACTGATCATCACTTTTGCTCCTTCTCGCTCAGTCTTTTTGCACACAGGTCCAGAATTACAGGAACACATTTCTGTCCCATGGATTTGCACTGAGGCATATTACTCTTCTCTGGCTTTAGTCACAGTACTTTTCTTAAGTTTTATGAAGTTAAGGCTTCTCACCACCCTATAAATTACTGAACTGAGGAAATAGCAAAGATACAAAGATGCTCTTTGTAACATCACAGCTATCATGGTGTTTCCCACAGGCTAAGTATTAAATTATCTTATGTGCTATCTGTTTTTATGTTGAATTGTTTAAAAATTAATGTGAATTGTCTAAATTATGTGAATTGTCTAAAAATTAATGAAGCTTTGAACACTATACCTATCTGTTCCTAACAGATATTATAAATATTTAAATATTATTGTACTCTGTGAATGCAGAAGTTGATTTAAGAGGGGCAATATGAGCCTGATTTTATCCTCAAAATAGAAAGAGAAATTGATACTCCTTGAATGATCTCATGGGTTTCTGTACAAGTTCAATATTTCAGGACAGAATCACCACAAAATAAAGACACATGTCATAGTAACAGCAACAAAACCCTTGTCTCTGCACAATATTCTATCTCCTGGGTGTAAATAGCTATTAATTAATTAAAAAAAAATATTTTCTCCCAGTCAGAATAAAAAAAAAAGTTATTTCATATAAACAAAGACATTACTTATGTTTTGAATGTCTACACAGATTAAAACCTGGAGTATTTATTTTGATGTAACAGTCTAAAGGAGAACTTAGAATATGTTAAATTACATACAATTGTTTTAATAGGTATTATTTTGTAAGTATTGTATCAATTAAAAGTGCCTTCTAGCTTCAGGGATAAAATAAAATTCTTAATATTAGTTACTCTCCTCTGTGTACTGATTACCAGAATTCAGGGATGCAGTGAAACTTGCCTTCTATTTGAAAGGGCTATTTTGATGTATGTTATCTCTAGGGGACACTGCAGAAATCATCAATGTTTCATGAGGCATCATAGCTTGCTCCCAGTATTGTAGGTGCACCCAAGATTTTAATTTCCTTTGCAAATTATTTATTTTGTGATTTTTTTCATAGATTTTTTTCCCTTGTAGAAATGGTTGCTCTGAAGTTCAGTACATAAAGATAATTAGTCCACAGTTATTTTATTCTAGTTTTAGTGGACTATTCACAAATTATGGAAATCTTCTAGCATTTACAAGGAGCATGAAAGTGGATATGAATTGAAAGAAATGAGAAAGAAAAATTGCAGATTTAGGTTGAATTGGAGTAGGGAAGATACTGTAAAATTTCAAGCCCATCGTTGCAAGTCTCTTACATATTAACTTACTCTCCTGCACAAAACTACCCTCTCCAGAAACTTTCAAAAATCTATTGCTAAAAGTATGAGCAATTGTATCCAGCAATTTTAGTAGTCTGTAAATACTAAAACCTGTGGGTCCTCATTCTCTTTGATGTCCAAGGTTTAGTTGCCTTTTGGTTTAGTTGGTTTTTTTTTTTCTCCCCTTAAAATTAAGCAAATACATTGTTTATCACTGGGAGTATTTTAAGTTTGTGTGATCTTGTAGGATGCATTTTTGGAGCAGTCAGGAGCGTCACTGCATGTCTTGCAGACATCATCCTAATTTAAAGGACACCACCTCCAGGGAGCTCAGCTGTAACATTACATGGCAAAGTAAAGGCTTGCTCTTGTTTTCTCTTTCAGGAGGGCATGCCTTCAGCTCACATTTTTGGCCAGCTGTTAATATTTTCCTGGTACAATTGTCAATTAACAGGTTTGAAGTGAGCAGTGACATGCTAGCCTGGGTTATCACACGCTACCTCTGGTATGAACCCCTGGTATCACACGCTACCCCTGGTATACCCATGCTACCCCTAAAATACACACCCCAGGATAAAGTGTACACCCAGTTTTTCTGCGAGAACCCAGAATGTTTTTGTTCGATGCTTTCTAGGTGAACTGATGCATCTACCTCCTAGCAAATAAGAAGATCCTGTGCTTGATGATGCTAATATATAACACCAGTTAATGCAAAAGTCATTAGTGGAAGAGTGCTGTCTTTGTTAATAGTGACTCTTGTAGAACATCATTACTGCATTATGAAAAGCTTTCAGTATAATTGTTTATGCTTTTGGAGATTAAAAAAAAAATTACAAGCTTGTAGTATTCATGGTTTATCTCTTTCATGCCTTAGAGGTAACTTGTCAAACAAAAGTCAAAAAATGGTTTACAAACAGCTACAATAAAAACCAGATTTTACTCTTGTTCTGTGCTCGGGTCTGGGCCACTCTCTTTACCTTGATCTGGTAATACTGATTCAACCCTTTTGTAAAACACAGTCAGCTGGTTGTATTTCTCTTGTGACCTTAAAAGAACATCATTTACATGATCCAGCATTTGTGAGCTGCTAAAGACCATATGGAAAATTAAAATACTTGTAGCAAAAAAACTGTCCTCTTTGATATTTCTGAGTTAGACTGTTAGCTTTAGAGTTTTCATACAAATGTGTTTTCAAGAAATTATATTGTTTTGACAATGCAAACTCCAGATGTTTTCCATCATCTGGTTCTCTTGCCACTCCTTAGAAAAAGGTGTGCAGAGGTTCTAAAATGGAAAATGCATTTTAAAATTCAATCTTAGTTTATGAAAGTGTAAAAATTGTTTTTTTCTTTGTTGTCTCACCCCCATTATTTCAGTAAAATGAAAATGGCAAAATTGTGATGAAACAATTATTTTTTCTCATAATTCTCTGAGGAGCTAGTAATAGCTCTTCTTTTCTAGTTACCAGGGTTGTTTTTTCTTTCTGTGTTTTTTAATTGTATCATTCAAAATAGTTATATACCTACTTTGGTACAGCAGGCTTACTTCAGAACTTTTAGCCTGTTTAGTTGGTGAAGAAGCCAGAAACACTTTATTTTCTGTGTAAGAAACATCTGTCTTGGGTGTCTTTCCTGTCACCAGTTGTGCACACTATCTGCCACTTCAACACTCCCACTCAACAAAACACTACCTTTTGGACTGGAATGCTGTTGGGCTTGAATTGAGTGTGAGGCACTTGAAGTCTTTCAGGAAAGTCTTGAATATATTAAAAACATACACTAGAAGATTATGTGAATAGCAAATATATTTTAACTAATATAGTTTTTGGAATTCTCTTTTAGATTGTTCTTTACAGAAAAATAATGTTTTAAAACAGTTTTCTAAGTAATTTCTTAGATCTTGAAGTTCCTTGTGAAGTCATGATAGAGCTCTATCTATTGATTTGTATTTGTGTGCATTTTAATTAGAGCCTTTTATTTACTAATTTAAAGGAACTGTTTATTACTGGAGATATTCTCTTCCAACCAAATCTCTCAATAGAGTTGAAAGAACTTCACAGCATGACTGTGACAGAACTAACTAGCCCAAAGGCCAGAGTCCCAGATGAGTGGGAGGGAAATTGAGGTCATCCCCTTAATCTTCATGGCAAGAGTTAAACTGTCACCTTGCTGTATATCATCTAAATTCTCTTTGTAGGCAAATCTGAAAGAAAATGTGCTGCCTCAGCTGCAACTGCTTAACATGTGTTAGTGTTTGATCACTTTTTTAGTCATAGAACTTTTAACAAATGCAGAGTTTAATACCCACTTTGAGGTCAAAAAGGTACAGAGGACATTCCCTATGGAGATGTCCTGAAGAGTGAAGAACATTTTCACACTTTTCCCTTCTCTTGCAAACTTCCTGCAGGAAAGCTGCTGTACTTAAAGGGAGGCTGCCCTCCTTTTATGGTGGGGAAGTGAGCTGGATTTGTTTTCAATCTTTGGTTTTTCACTTCAGAGGAAGTAGCAGAGGCAGACATGGAAGATCATTCCTCTAAGTTGGTGTCTATTTTAATCGAATTGTTGCTTTCCTCACAGAATTTGCTCTCCTTATATACACACTTTCCTTTCATGTTGGAAGACTTTTGTATTCATTCCACCATCCACTTTTACTCTCATTGCAGAAGTTTTGTGTGTCTTTTTCCCAGTAAAAAGTGGCTGTTCAGCAGCCTTTGAGCTTGTCATCACAGATTTAAAAGGAAAAATGTACTGGCTTGTTTTCTCTTTATTCTTTGGCATTGTCCGTGTGCAGCTGGTTTCTGCAGATGTTTTCTGAGCAGAGCTAGTGACTTCTAAAACCTTGCAAATATCATCGCTGCTACAAGTTTCTCTTTGCTTAGAGCTGCAGCACACAAGATACATATGTCCTTTGCTATTGCAAAGGCTGGACTCCTTACCTTAGATATAACCTTCACCTCATTAAAAAGATAAGTATCCTCATAGAAGTAGAGTAAGTAAACATGTGCGTCTATTATTGATGCTGAAATGGCCTTTCTAATATGAAAACCATGGTTCCAAATAAATCTGTTCCATTCACAGACTAAACATGCTTTTCTAATCACCTTTGTATAATTTTGTATTGCATCGATTTGCAGCTGATCTTCTCATTAACTCTTTCTTTTTTGTTTTAATTCTTCTTTATCCTCTGCATCCTTTTGTGTTATTCCCTGTTGTCCATTTCCTTTCTCAACTTTTTCCATCTCAATTCTTTCAATTGAAGAACACTTCTGCACATGAATATCTTTCACATGTCCTTTCTTCTTCTGACTCTGAGGGTTCCCACCTTCTGTAAAGCACTTTTTGCACACCACATCTGCCAAGTGCTTTACCATTTGAGCTTTTGAAGAAAAGCATGTTAGAAAACCAGAAATGTTCCTGGCAAATACTCTTTATTCTGTTACACTCACTCGTTTGTTAGTGGCTGATTAGGGTATACAGAACAAAGGTCATGCATTCAGTAGCTGGTATGTACAACCTTGTACCTATTTCCAGCCACTGTATAGCCAATAGCAGCAAGTGAAGTTTGGTGCTCGGCTATGAAGAACTTCACTGGCTAGATTTCACATCCTAAGTGGGGGGTTGTATCCCCAAATCTTGAATGTTGTAAAATCCCTGAAAGTTAGACCATTTGTTTTTTATTATTTGGGTTTTGTTTCAAAATAATGACACTCTGCTGGTGATGACAGGCCATATCTCCTAGCTTTAGAACAGAGTTGTTCTACCACTGGTGGTCAATTCAAAAAAGAAACTGTAGTGGGAAGCCAACCTAAAGCCCATTGCCTCCCTTATCTTTCAGAGATTCTTACCTTTGGGGCACAGCTTTGACCTAAACTTTCTAATAAAGAAAAGGCATTTCAAATGCTAACTTGAAAGCATTATAGAAAAGAGCAAAAATGCCACTGAGGAAAGTGGACTGTTCTGGTAGCTTCAGTCTTTGATCCCAAATGTAGAGAAGCCAATGCTACCTTCAGACTGACTGCTCCTACAAATTAACAAGAGGAAGCAATGACATTGCATTTGTTGCTAATTTAGGGGTTTTTTTGTACTTTTATAATACAGCATGCATTTTTTGAAAATTCTTACTAATAAGTCTCCAGTGTTATTTTTATTGGTTACATACTTTCTTATATAAAAAGATATAGTTTTTAAAGAGGGGATTATGGAAGACATGACATGAAACAAGCAAGGAAAAGGAAGACACAAGTCTGCTTTATACTCCTTTATTTTGGGAAATTGGCCCTAAGTGAGATGCTGCAAGGACATGTATCTCAATAGCACCAATTGTATTAAAGAGTTTGTGATGTTCCCAGTGTGCAGAGAATTCTGCTCACAATAGCTTGTTAGATTTCTTGAGCTCTTCCATATGGGGTTTGCCTGATTTGGATTTTGTCATTCATAAAAATGGTATTTTAAATTGCTTTCTTTTCTTCTAGAAACATAGATTTTAAGAGGGTGCTTACAAGTAGTCTAGGATTTGATATGACAGATATTTATATTTAATGCAGAGTAAAACACAAAATACACTTAACCTTTATTCAGTTGCATTGTAAATGTATTCTACTTTCTTTCAACTAAAGTGAATTATATTAATAACTTGTTATTGTTAAAATGTCAAGAGTATTTTCTTTCTCTTTGAATTATCATTTCTTTGCTCAGGGTACTGGGTTTTGCTTATCGCTTCTGACATGGAAAGGATGAAATGTAATCTATGTGAAATGTTCAGACTTCTCCTGAATAGGTAGGTTATTTCTTTTAGATTAGCTCAAGTAATAGTTACAGAGCTGACATGCAGACAGGAGCCAGAGAATGCACTGAAACTGAAACGCTTCTTCATTTAATGACACAGTCTCCCTGGGACTAATGGAGTGATGAGCACAACATGTCAGGCACTGCTGTATGTGGCACTTCTTTTTATTTTCACCAACTGATTTTGAGCATGTAGCTTTTATTTTACTGCAACATTATCAAAATAATTTACATTCATCTTGCAGAGTTGAAGAATACTTGTTTGGGGATGAAATAGGAGAAGTTCATGGAAAAAAACCCACACTGCAGCAGTTTTGAATTTCACCCTATCTCTGCAGCTGATGAAAAATATTCACTGTAAAGTATCTGGTTAATCAGATAGACCTCAAATGGTTCTCCCCTCTCACCACTTCAGAAACAGGTCATTCTCCATCTTAAGGGATATCTACGTTGTGGGAAATATGCTAATCCACTGACAATCTAGAAAGGTTGAGGACTGTGTGGGTTTTGTGGTTGAGAACTTTGCAACCTGACATACAAAGTGAACAGAAATGTGAAGTTAAACCTTTGAATTATTGTATAGTTCATAACCAGAAATATAGGAGATATTCCTTCTAATGACTTTACTCCAGCAAGCCAAAAAAATTCAAACTGCTGTCATCACCAGAAACTCTGTTTGTTTCAAAGATGTATGTAAGGTTTCACTTCAAGTTATTGTCTTTTCTTCCAGCTTCATAAAAATGTAGTACTGCTTTATATTTCATCAGCAAGGATACTCTGGCAGTGTTGGCAAAAATTTCGTTCCAGTAGAGTTGTTTTTAGCCAGAATGTTTATATTTTTACATTCTCATTTTCAAATTAATTAAAGCTTTCCAACAGCTGCTATTGGTTTATTTATAAAACTATTGGTGAAAGAGCAGGGTCAAAGGTAACCATATTTCCGTGCATTTTTGTTTAAAGTAAACATTGGGCCCTATAGTATAATTATTGTTTTTCAGGTGGAGTATTTTGTTTAGGTATGCATTAGCTATTATTTAAAATTTATTAAATTTATTACACCTGGGTCATTGCAATCCCAGACACACCCACAGGTGGACAGAGAAGAGATAGAGCAGCCCTGTGGAGAAAGACTTGGGGGTGGGGTGATGATAGATGGAAAAAGGCCTCCAGGGAAGCTGGAGAAAGGCTCTTCATCAGAATCTGTAGTGATAGGGCCATAGTAGTGGGTATGAATTGAAAGAGGCTAGATATTAGGAAAAAATTCTTCTCTGTGGGGCGGGTGAAATGCTGGAACAGGTTGCTCCCAGCCCTGGCAGTGTTTAAGGCTGGGTTGGATAAGCCTTTAAAACCAACCTTGTCTAGTGGGAGATTTCCTTGCCCTTCACAGTGAGGTTTGTGACTGTGTGATTTTATGGTTCCTTCTAACTCCTAACATTCCATAATTTTGGTAATGAAAGGAATGTAAAAGTAAATCTTAGTTTCAGTATCTAGATCTTACAGTGATGTCAGAAATTTTCATGAACTGTCTTACTTTAAGAAGTCTGCATATATTTTAACACTAATGGTGTGATTTCTTTTGTGACTTTAAATTATGAAGAAATATTGTTGTCTTGTCTAATGTCAATCTCAGCTCTTTTTTCATTTTTATGATCTTTTAACTTCAAAATTAAAACTGTAGACTGGAATGCCATTGAAAGCTGGGGAAAGCAACACTCAAACTTCATGCTGGCCCACCCACTGAACAAAACAAGCAAGGAAACAAACAATGGAGACAAAAAAGATGCTTTTTATTTTAAAATCACTCTCATGTATTGTTACATGCCAGACAAGGAGGTTAGAATAAACCCTGGGTTTGCATATTGTAGAATCTGAGTGAAGTTCTGAGGATAATCTCATTTTTGAACTTCAAGCATACTTCCTATTTCTTTACCAGAAATATGAAATCAATTTAATCTGCAGAAAATCTGTCCTAGGAATCTGACATTTACATCTCCTATGGGGTGGAGAACATATTACAGAGAGTCACTGTTTTAAAATACTGTCCTTTGTCAATGAGAGATTTTTTTTAAACTCTACTCACAATTTATCTCCCCTACTGAGCCCATGGAAAGGAATGAACTGAATAGGTTTTGGAGACCTTTGTTCTTAGTGTGACTGGAAGGGATAATAAGAAGCATTTTACCAGTTCTTAAACTGTGTTCCAGAGAACAATTACTTGTCATTGAATGTATCTGGTAGAGAAAGCATGGAAACAGCAACTGATTCCATCAACTTGTCTTGTAATACTGAAGTTACTTACAGTACCTCCCCTTAGTTGTGAGCCAGTTTGAACAACAAATTAGTCCTGTGCTTTGTGTTTCCCCAAGAGCCTTCCAAATGAACTGGCCAAGATGTTATTAAGGGCATATTTATACTGTGTTTAAATCCTCTTAAATAATGGCATAATTTGAAGTTAATGAAGGATTGTTAATGAGTTGGTTTTTTTCCTAAGATAAGTGTTTGCATTAATATAAACACAGAGAAATCTTGCATTCTTCTTTCCAACCAACAAAAAGCATCCTTTTTTGAACTTAAAAACAGAAAGAAAACAAACAAACAAAAAGATATGCTCCTAAACTGATTTGTAAATAAAAACAAGCTTCCATCTATTATCTACCTATAAGAATTATCCTTTTCCCTCCCATGTTTATTCTTTTTTAATGTCTTAGAAAAAATAATTTGCTTGTGGGATAAAGTTGCTGGAGGAAAGTTCCTACTTAACCTGCCAGAAAATGTCTTAGTGAGTATTTAAGCAGTCCCAAAACCACAATTTTGCTTTGTAAAAATGTATGTGTTTTGTAGAAATCAGTTTTGGCATGAACAGCTGTCTAGACATTCCACATATTAAATAGTAAAGAACTGAAGCCCTGGATTTATTTAATACAACTGCTTGAGTGGAAAGTCTTGTGTTTTACATATGAGGCCAAGAGCCATAAAACCCTGGACTCTGGTCCTCTTTTTGATGCTGAGTGACCTTAATAATTCTTTGCACTTACACAGCACTTGGCAAACATTATTAATTTAAACTTCACAGAGTCCCTGTGAGGTACAGAGGTGTAATTATCTGACTTTTTCAAGTGTAAGAGTTGAGACTCATAGAGGTTATGCTCTGCAATAAAACAAGTTCAGGAAGAGGGTCGAAACCCAGGTCACTTGGCACTTACTCCTGCTCCTAACCTGCTGGAGTACTGCTTAAAGCCTCAGCTCCTTAGCCTAGCACACGCGGTTAATGCTGCTTTCCAGGCTGTAGATGCTCATGCTGAACTGTGTGCCAGGGAGATACAGAAGATAAACATCTGAGATATCTGTCTTCTCTGGAAAGCACCACTGACCTGCTTTGAATTCAAAGGAAATTCCTTGTCAGCAAGGATGGGTGATCCTAACCCAGAAGAAGGCAATGAAGTGTTGTCTTCTTTTAACAGATATTGAAAATCCAAGAGAGGTTGCCACAAATGTGCTTGATGTGGATGCAGAGCAGGGCAGTAGATTGACTGCATAAGAAGGACCTAAGGCTGACTTGGTTACTCACTGCATGAGGCTGAGGCTTTTCCTTTTTAGAGCCTCAGATTTCTTTTTGCATGTTCTTAGTTTGCTTTTAGGCCATTTTGTGCTGCCAAAACATGAGCTTAGGAAATGTTGGATTTTAGTGTGGTGTTTCATGGCTTTCAGATTAATCTGACTGAATATCTAGTGCAGAAGCTTTTTCCTAACTAAGGCTTTCACTTATTTGATTGCTGTTTCTAAGACAGGCCAAATTGCTGAAATCAGAAGACAAGATGACATGATGGGAATGTGTAACCAATTTTTATTGTCAGCATTTACATCTGGTGGAGGTGCCTGTGGGTGGCCAGTTTTCAGGAGGGACAACATATGAACACTGTCTGAGCCTTCCAGCTCATACACTGTGAAGTCTTCCTTTACTGAGCTTAATTCGAAGGCACTGTGGAGCAGGAAGAAAAGAAATTTTAATTTACCTTTCTGACAGGTCCTGAGTGCCAGCTACAGAGCAGGTGCAATGGTAGTTCTAATTTATCATGATCTTCACCAACCTGACAAAGTGCCCTGAGTGCACCATTCTAAAGTTATGTCTTTTCCTCTCAGTGTATATGGGCTGCCCCTGGATCATGGTGTTTCCCCTACTCAAACAACATTTGGCTTTCTGTGGATAAATTTTACAATAATAAAATATGCTACACCTTTGCATGATTCAATAAAGTACTTCTGTTTCTTCCTGTGATTTTTTTTTCACCTTATGTTTTGTTTTTTCTGTTTTTTGTTGTTTTTGGTGTTAGTTTTGTTCTCCCCCTATTAACCATTGCAAAAGTATTTCCTTTTGTAAAAGTGGTTTTATTTGTTATGCATCCCGTTACTTCTTACATGTCACCTATTCATAATAATTCTGATGTAGTGAATTATTTTTTATTCAAATATGCCTTCCTTTGTATTTTTCAGAGCCTTCTATTCACTTGGTTTTCCAGTAAATTATTATTTTCCCTATATTACTTTACATGCTGTAATTGCTTTGTTATCTATAAAATAAAGGTAGGCTTAGTTTACTCCTTTCATCACTGCCAGAACCTCAGTGAATGAACTGCAGTTCCTCTCATTACCATAGCTTTGTTCTGCTTTGTTCTAGTGATAATTGCCCTTGTTATCCTCTTGTAACATTTGCTGTGAAAACTTATGTTTAAAAACAGAGAGAAAGTAATAGGAGGTGTTGGAGAGAGATTAATTAGGCAGAATATTTTGCAAAATGAGTTGATAAAGAAATGCTTGTATTTCACATCATTAAATAACTGAGTCAGAATTGATTATGTAAACAGCAGCACACATGGAGGAAAGACTAAACTGCTTTACTCCACCAGATAAAGTAAGAATATGGCTGAGACAGTATGCATTCATTGTTTGTGGAGTACTTTTTGTTGAGTGAAGACAAATGAAAATTTTCAAACGTGTGTCTGACTTTAAACTTTTTTTTTCTCTCTCTGGTGTCCTTTGCCCTTCTTCCTTACAGTCCACTCTTCCTGTATTTACACTTGAGTTATTTTTGTGAGATGTGTATGCTGCTTTTTAAACCCTGTCTTTATGAATCCCTTTCCCAAAGGGAGTGAAAGGAATATATTTTGCTCACAGTGACCAAATTAGTTTGAAGTTAATTGAAACTAGTTTCAAACAAGTTTGAAGCTAAGATCTGTTTTGTGTTGCTGGAGGGCTCACTAGCACTGTCAAAAACAGTTTCTAGGATCTTGCAGCTACATCATTTTGGTGAAGCCAGCTAACATTTGACACGGAATCCCTTTTTTTAAAATGAGAAATATGTGTGAAGTGACCTATTGAAAATATAAATAATAAGAATACAAGTATAAAAAGATTCAGCTTCATGGATATGTACATATTGTTTCCCTAGTTCTGGAATGTTTAGTCAAGCTGCATTATTTTTATAATATCCTTCAGTAAACACAGACTTCACTGCTCCTTATTCAGCATTATTTGTATCCTGGGAGTCATCCAAAGGAAACGAAAGACTTGGCAAGGCCTGGAAACTTATACAGAGGGCTGTTTATTGTAGGGGAATTTGAAAGATAAACTTGTCATCAAGGAAACTAAGGTTACCAGGTGAAAATGAAAGATAATGTTGCTGTATAACAGGACCAGGGATGGAGGTGTTCCAAAACAGTGGAATCAGTCTGGGAAAATGCCTGAGACAGAAGCCAGAGAGATAGCCTCAAGGGCAGTGGTTGTGTTTCGCTCCGGTTCTCTGTCTCCAATAACATTGTGATGGAGCTACCCTGTGCCTGAGATGTAACTCTGCACTTTAACATGTGGGTGTATCTTCTCCTCAGCAATTTTTGGTAAAACATAGATGAGTGCATTCTTTTAGAGGACCCAGTTGCTGAAATCCAGCTCTCAGTTCAGCACTTGTAAGTATGGTGGAACTGAAACAGGCCTTCATTGTGAGCATAGCCACAGAGCAAACGTAAAGGTGATTTCTTGGGAGACAGGAACACAATAGTTTTTCAAAAGACTCATAACGGGCTCTTGGTAGAGCAAGGGAATGTGAGTTTGAAGGTGTAAAAATTCTGCAGACCACAGATGTAGCCCTGTCTCCAGCAATGTTTCCAGGCCTATATCCATTACAGCAGAGAGCAGCAGCTGCTGTCACCACAGGGTGCTTGCTCAGTTCATATAGAGGGACGTGGAAACCCACAGCATATTGTTTCATCCTGCCCCCTCCAAGGGAAGGTATACTCAAACGGAGAGAAATATTTAGTGATTGCATTCATCTGTCGAACAGTGGTAATTACGTATTCACAATGTACCATCGCACTGCACAAAAATCAAGCTGAAAAGTCAACCCCGATGATTTTGGAGGCTGTTTATGTGTGTGGTATACAATGCAACAGAGGAAGGAAAGCACTCTGTGCAGTGAAACAGCTGCCAAGTGTACTCCAGTGCTCTGAAGCTGTGGTGTGTGGCCTGTGACCTAACTGACATGAATAAAATTAATACATCCCAGGATATTCATATTTTTAAAAGACTCTGGTTAGATACACAAAGTCCCACAGAATTAAGTAAATGAGAATGAGCATCTGCCTTTAAATTTTTAAGAAATGGGTAAACTAATAGCAATTAAAACTATTTGTTTACAAAAACTATTTTGTAAACAAATAGTTACAAAAGCACACACTTTTTGCCAAATACATATTAAAACCACTCTGATTTAAATCAGAACACTTAACCATTGATAAAGAAAAAAGCACAGAAAAATCTTGGAAAGATGGGGCAAATTATTGAGTAAGTGGAACGGTTTATCTGTGTATAGCTGTGATTTAAGTGTGTCCAGTATGGCTTCAACTAACTTACATATCAACTGAGGCAGGAAGTGTTTTCTTCAGCTGATTAGAAAAGCAATTGTTTTTTTTCCTAATAGATTATATATTCAGGTATTTGTCACAGCAATGAGAATTGGTTCAATTGAGAAGCTTCTAAAGCCTACTAATTAGGAATGGACTGAATACAGCCCTATGCATCTGCCTTTAATGTGTCATAACCAGGCTAACAATATTGTCTCTGCAGGCAGAGTTCAAGTCAAGTTAATGGTGTTTGTCTTTCTCTATATTTTTATTTGCTCAGTCTGCTTCTGTTCTTTGGCACTTGCTAAAGAGCTATTGAAAATGTTGACCCAATACTCATATCAAAGTTTATTTTCTTTTTTTCCCCCTGTGTTTAAGCATTACATCTCAATTCAGTGATGTTTTTCTTGTCAGAGAGGTAAGTGCTTTTAATGTAGGAATCATTATATCCAGTAGGAATTCCTCATGCACATAGGCATTTGATGAACCATTACTGAAATGTGTTTGTGCAGGGAGACTACAGGGTGTTTATGAGACCGCAGATTTTACCCTCATATGCTTTAGCTTTCCATGTGTTTCCTCTCTTGTTCTTTTATTTTCATGAGATAATTTTTTTCTCCATGATCGTTTCCTTTTCGCTACCTTGCTTTTCATTTAACAAGACAAAAAAGGGCAAGTTTCTTTATATTTAAAGTGAAGAAAAGTTTATGATGCAGATAAATGATGCAGATGAACAATACAGAAATGAAAAATGGTCTGATCTCTCTGTTTTGATTAGTCGTCTATGAGACTTACACAAATGTCTCCTATTAATGCTGATCTCCAAGAAGAAACTCCTGCCAGTAGGCGACTTTTTCAGTACAAAATGCAGTGTCTTCTTCAATTTTACTATAAAAAGAAATCAACATTTTTTTTTGTCCCCTCTAGAAGACCCATTTTTATTTGAATGGGACTGAATGTAATTATCACAGAGTCTCTCTTGAACCACTTAAGAATATCAGTTTAAGAGAATAGCAAGCAGTCCCTTGACCTGTAGGTAATAATTTTTAGCTGAGCTATTGTAATAGATTTGAAACTCTTATCTTGGAAAAAAAAAAAAGATGAGTATAAGTTTTATCAAATTGTTCAACGTACTCATGCAGCAATTGGTGGGAAAGTATTAAAATTTGTGCCAGGAATATTTCTTGACTTACTGTCTAGTAAGTAGCCTGTCACTCCTAAGTAAAGGCACAATCAAATAAGTTATTCCTTCTCTGAGGAGGTGAAAATACTCAAGAAAAACTCTGCAAAGTCTTGCCTTTAATGATACTGGTTATAGTTAAAATGCAAGAAGATGAACAGTTAGAAAAAGACCTTATTAAGCACAAAAGTCTGTGGAAAGCAAAAACCTGTACATTTGTTAAAAGCATCAGAAGGAACTAATATACTACTGAGAGAAGCTGTTGTAGTCTTCTTGACATCAGCCAACAATGTATTTCTGCTACAGATCCTTTTTGTGCTTTTTAAGATTCCCATATTTATTTTCATGGGACAATTGTATATCTTTCATGTTTTTATCACTTTTTACGTTTTTGTCTTGTTTAAAATGGGAAACATATCTAAACTGATTTTGGAAAGGTGATTTATTTTGTGGTTTAGAATCTCTTTATTCATTATTTGCAATACCCTTTTTTAATCCACTTCTATTTTTAATTTGTGATGTCATCTTAGCCATGGCATGTTTGTTCCTTTAAGTCATCAAGGATATTTGAATATGTGATCTGGGATAAATATGTAGTGGTGTGATCTCTTTCTATACATAGTTTTAATTTATCGTTATTAATTTTGCAATGAATCTACTTATATTACATTACTTGTATTGTATAATTATGCTGTCCTGTAGTTTTTTGTATAGCTGGATCCAGATCACCAAAATGTAAGCTTATTTTTAAATATTGTTTAAAAATATTTTCTCTCTATGACTATTTTTCACAGCCTTGAGAAATAGTGTAATTCTGTCTACAGTTTTAGATCATTTTAAGTTGCTATTGCTTTAAAAATGCTAATTCCCCTCCCCCACAAAGACCTTAGTGTTTTAAAGAAGCAATTCAGCTTTTAAAATGAAATATATTCTGTCATGCTTATTCCTGTGCTTCTATGCAGGATTTCTCAATGCTTTTGCTTTATAATCTGAAGATATAGCTAATGTGTATCTATTGATAAAATGGGGGCAAAACAAAAAGCAGAACATAGGAATTACTGTAATATTTATGTGGTTGCTAGTAAGTACGCTCTATATTTTCTACAGCAGTATCCAAAAATATTTCCAAAATCACTGGGAAAAGCATACCAAAGATTGTAGGTAATTTGATAAAGCCAGCATCAATATCCAAGAAATTATCCATTAGAAAATTATTGCGAGGGACATTTTCTGAACCAGGGCAATTGAAAGAACTTCTCTTAAGAATTCCTTCACTTTTTGTTCAATATCTGTAAGGAAAAAAGACGAATCTTTATTAGTAGTAAAAGGTAGTATTTAATTCGTCTGAGCGAGAGAGTAAAGTCAATAAAATTCTGGCTGCAGAATTGAGTAAAATAACTGAGGTCTGAGTTAACAATTACTAATAATTTTAAATATATTGAGATTTCAGTGTCTGAAATTACTGAAGAATTTGGCAAGTCTTTTCTCATATCTGCACATAAAATCTGTCACAGACAGGAAGAATTGAATGGATTTCCAAAGTGCTTAGAAAGGTTAAATAAAAGGCTATGTAAGTGGTTTTATTCTGTTATGTCTACCCCAACAATTGATTCTCCAGTGAAATTATTTGTCCTCTGAAGTCCTTTGGCCTTGGTGACCTTCAAGCAGTAAAATATTTTCTTCAATGGCTTCCCATGGTTGTGGTTTGAATATTAATATTATGTGTAAGTCAGACTTACTTTCATAAGGAAAGGCTACATTTTTCAGCTGTTCCTCAGCTAGGTAATGATGCTGAATTCCAAGGTCCTGTTGCTTCACAGTGGTAGTAAAGGTGACAGAAAATGACTGACAGAGGACTTGGCTGAGATGCTTTTGAGGAGAGTAATGATTCTGTAACTTCCATAATTTAGGCTTGGGATGATTTGAGTACTTTTTCTCTGACTCTTGGAATAATTTTCGTTTTACAGAGTGCCATATAGTAGCCCATTTTTTTTTTTAAGGAAAAGGTTTTTTCATATAGCATGAAGTGATGATATTAGTCCTACATCATATATGGATGTCACTAGCTACACTGAGTGAAAGAAAGCTTGGATTTCTGTATGTGACCTGAAAAATTCATGTCAGAAGTAATGGGACTTGTTGAGAAATTTCAGAGAGATTGAGGAGAGTTTTCCCTCCTTGGTTTCCATTGAAAATTCACAGTTATCAATGTGTTCCCATGGATTTCAGCAAACCAACACAATGATGCAATAATATTAATTTGAACAATGTCTATTGAGCTTGATTGATTTTTTAAGTTGGTAGTTTCATCTGCAACATTCTTCTATTGATTTTTATGCTCTTTTCACTGCTTCTTTATGTGTTTTCTGTGTCATTGCGGTATTTTTCCTCCTGCTGTGTGTATACAGCTCCCACCTGGTTAGCTGAGCTGACAAGGTGTAGCTAAATATTTGCCAGGAAGGCTGTTTTGTTACTCTGATTTCCCACCACCTTTACTCTTTGTCAATGCATGTTTTATCTTAGGTTAGCCTTGCTTTTCACGTCTATGGTTTTATAACTCTGAATTTACTTATATTTGTTGTTACCCACTGAGCTTTTAGTCTGACTTGACAAATAGTAGCTGTGAGTATTTTGAGTGAATACAGAAAAATGAAATGCATCCCATGAAGGAAAAATATGTTTCAGAAAAATATTTCTCAGAAAAGTATTTTGGAAAATATGCAGTAATATTCTTGAAGAATACAGTAATTTAGACTAAAATAACATAATTTTCTCTTGTTGGAAAACTTTTTTCTCTTTTTCTTTTTTTAAAATATGATTATTTGTGGTAGTGCATTACATAAAGGGGTGATGGGGGCCAGACAGACAGACAGATGGATTTGAACAGGAATGCTGCTGAAAATGAGAATATTCGAATTTCAAAGTAAGGGAGAATTAATTACCTATACAATGGTGATGGGAATAGCTCTTCTTTTTGTCCAGCAGACCAGTCTAGGTCTGGACATAAAAGACAAAAGTCTAAATAATTAATTTTCTGTGGAAGGAAGTTAAATTTTATACCTTCTTTCTCAAAAATATTGCAGAGAATTGCAAAGTACAGTGATTACCTTTCCAAGGACCCCTGCCTGAGTATAAACAACCCATATCAGAGGCAAATTTTTAGGAGTGTGGGACTTCAAAGACACTCTGTATCTGATTCCAAGCAGGGAAGAAGTCCCTGCATCCCAATTTATTAGGAAATAAGAAAGAAATATGTTCATTCTTCCCTGTGATTTCCAGGCTTCAGTTTTGAATTTATTTTGCTGAGGCAAAATGGGAGAATGAAAAATGAGGAAAAGATTACACTCTTTGAGGTGATGATTCAAAGCAGGTGCTCTGTAATAAGAACAAGAATGAATGGAAGGTTTGTAGGAAAGCTTTACTACAAAAACTTGCCATTTATAGCCATTCAGCCCCAGGCCTAGCTCTTGCTATGTTTTTCCAGGAGCTGAGATAATGGCGACTCTGTGAAATGCTGCAAGGGAATCAGATTCAGTTTCAATAAATGTATTTAAAACACTATTAGGCATATATCATTTTTATATCTCCTAGTAGAATCATGTAGGAAAATGAGGACAGATGTACTCTGCTCAGGTTTATGCTAGACTTCAATAGGTCATCCAGAGTGCAGGGAAAAAGTATTTAAGGAAACTTGCAGTCAGAAGGATGAATATCTACTGACAAAATCATTGCACTTATTTATAAATGAGATCGTTGTAATGCTAAATGATGCTTCTTTTTCTCTCTCATTTTTTCTTCTAGCACCTTAAAGCTTCTGCTCTTTTACATTTATTTATATGCTGACTTCTGAACCTTGAAGGATTTTTTTGAAAAATGGCTGCTTGTGGAGAAGGAGATCAGGTGACTAGGAGACAATTGGAAACAGTGATGGGAGGGATGGTAAGTAATTACTCTGTAACTCCTCTATAAATGGCAATGTGGTTTACTGTGTAAGAACGGAAATACAGATGAATATCTAGACTTGCAAGCATACACGAGATTGCTTTTGCCACTAATCCACTGCAACTGGAGGATGAAAAGAAGCTTGGGGCCAGAGGTTTAAAAACTGAGCAAGCATCTGATAAGGGATACAATCTCTTCTTCATTTCTGAACGCTGCTTTGTTTTTTAAGTGGAGTGTAAAAGTCTTGTTAATGACAAATCCAATTGGCTAATGTGGTTATCCCAATTTGTTTTTAATTTTTTTTCTAAGTCAAAGGAAAAATCTTGTTTCCTAGAGCAAGTGCTCTGCTTTCAATTTTCGTGCTAAGAGTTATGCCAGCTCTTGATTCCTAGCCACTGTGAGTAAAAACAGAAATAGATCTGAACATGCCTGTATTGTTTCTGAGTACAGTTCTCCTGCTTCAGTTTGACATGAAGGCTACAAACACTGGATGAAAGATAAAACACCAAAGTTTCATTGACGTGTAGGGGCAAAATTATGCCTTAAAATCACTGTAATTGTGTATTCTACGTGTGTATAAATTGCAAAAATTTCATGGGCTTCTACAAAAATACTAGAAGAGTTAGATCCAAGTGGCTTTTGCTTAGGACTAGTTGCTTTTGGTTTTTTGTTTTTGGTTTTTTGGTTTTTTTTGTGTCTTTTTTTGGTGGGTTTTTTATTGTTTGTTTTTTGGGGGCTTTTTTTTTTGCAGTTAGAGGGGATACAAATACTAATATCACTTTTACTTCTTCTAGACTTGATTGGTAGCAGTTAGATCCATACACTTTTGAATACAGTATAGAAAAGTTTTGTTACCTTTTCTTCATTCATCAATCTTTCTGATTTTATTTGGTAGTTTCATTTACACCTCTACTTTGGAAGTGCTTGTATTATGAAACTTGTCGCTGGTTAAAAGTCAGAATTTGTTTGAGACATTTGCAGTCTTCCTTTTTCTGATAGTTAATGATAACATGTTGGAAAGTATTAATGCTAAAGGAAAAAGCTTCTCTAAGTCAATGGTTTTTATAGAAGAATTTCTGTTAAGAGTAACAATGTAATTTTATGTTGCATACATATCTATGACAGTTTTGGAGGAGTTTTGAATTTTGTTTACCTAAAAAGTTATGATCTATTAGAATAACTTGTCTGACTAACAGAAGTGGATATCAATGTTAGAGAAATTGCTCCAAATTTTGAAGACATGGTGTATTTTGTTTTGGAAGGTTAAATCATTAGCTGTAAGTCTTTTCCAAATGATCCCATTTGAAGGACTGCCAACATGTAAAGAAGCATATGTTCCTATGGATGAGTAAAGTGGAAGATAAAAGTGCATTACATATATACTCTGCAGGATTTAAAATAAGGTATGAAGGGGTATTGCAGCATAGAGCTCAATGGGAAATATGCCCTAAGGCAGGTACAGAGATTAGTACAAGTCACATTACTCTTTTCACTTGCACCTTCTAGAAGCATCGACATTGGTCCTCGTTGTTTTTTTGTCATAATTAATAATGGGGAAATGATGCGAAAAGGATACCCCTTCCTCTCTAGCCTTTTGGTGGAGGGCATGAAAGCAACTTCATTCTGCTTTTTGGAGCTCTTTTGCTTTTACAGAGGATGCCAATGTGGAGAATATAGTTAGATCTGTATTTGTCAGTGGGAAGTGATTGTGATAGTGTTTAAATATTAAGGCTCATTTATTAAAAAGACTCACCAAATATTTTGATGGATTAGAATCTAAAAGCAAATATTTCATGGAGATACCATGATACTCGGGTGTCAGAACAACCTTTAGTCAGAGCTTTTTATAGTCTCTTCCATTCTGGTTTAATTTTCCTGCCCACTGCTCCAAGCTTGCATTCTCACAAACAATCATCCCAACCACCTTTCTTCTTAAGTTTTTTACTTGTGTTATGACCACATTCCAGTCTGTGATGCAGTACATTAATTGCAGCTGGGCAGCTTAATACAAGCTCAATACCTAACGGCAGTTATGCAGAGGTCTGTCAGAAAATTCATCCAGAGGGTCCATTTTTGGGCTAAAATATATAGATTAGAAACACATATTACTGACATTTTTTATCTCCCAAGTCTTTTTGGAGAAGCAGGATAAACTGGTTATCCTTCAGGCCAAAAACCAACTTCAGCCTATCCAGTATTACCCGAAGTGGGGGTAATAATTAAAGTGTCTGTTGATGACTTTCACCTGGTTTGAAGCATTGAGCTTCATCTGTCGGCCAATTCACTTAGGATTTGTAGAGGAAAGAGGAAATTCTCTTGCACTAGAAAGGCTGTTAATGAAAATAGGCAATGAGTGTGTTGAAACCAAACTTGGAATCCCATGTCCTCATGCTGTTCTTGAAATAGGAGACAAAGCAAGAATCAGTGGATAGAATAGGCACCACATTCTTGTTCTTGTAGCCTTTTCCTCTTGCTAATACTATGTATTTAGGTACTCCAGTTGCTTGCATCCTCATCGTAAGAAGTCTTAAAGTAATACTCCTTAAAATTGCTTTGTTCAGAGATCATGCCAGAAAAATGCATGATAACTTTAATAATAAAGTGGCTTAGATGCTCATGTACGAACCTAGTAGGATACATTTATAGCAAATTTAACTGGACTTAACTCTTTGGGTATTTTACTTGATTTTGTTTGTTTGCTTGGTTTTTGTCTGGTTGCATTTTTTTTCTCCATTTTATTTTTTATTTTTCCCCTATATTTTTGAGCTCTTGTCTACTTATGGGCAATAATTTTATGGGATTGGAGTTTTCAGCATATGAAAATAAATAGTCTACATGGTACAATGCCTCAGGCAATCCACATCCCTCTTTCTGCTGAGATTCGGAATATTTATCCGAAGTGCTGGAAATCTGTGTATGTCAATATAAGAAAAGTTGTATCAGTGATCAGTTTGATGAAAAGATGAATCAGTAGCTACACAGCTGGTCCATGCAAACAAAAATCTGTGACATTATATTTCTAATGCAAATTAAGGAGAACAAAATTCAGCTGTCAATTTTTACACCACTTAAGTATACCAAAAATAGTGAGCTTAAAAAATATATGTTCATAATAAATAAATGTAGGAGGAGATAACTGATGTACATATTTTCCCTTTGTTTTTCTGACCAATGAATGAGACCTTGCTCTTGACTCATTATTTCATCTTTGGGCATCGGCATTATTTAGACATATTTGTTGTCTTGCTCCCACCTACTGATTTTTTCTAAATAGAAGAGTAGCTCAAAAATAAATAGGTACATTTGGTTAAGCTTTTACTGCTGTATGGGTGTATCTGCCTTTCTTAACATAATAATGACAAGTGACATAGATATAATATTTAAAATCCATCCCTATTCAAGTTGCTCAGAGCCCTGTCCAACCAAAACATGAATGTTTTCAGGGATGGAGCCTCAATATACCCTCTCTGGGCAACCTGTGCCAGTGTTCCACCACCCACATTTAAAATTTTCTTTATTTTTAGACTAAATCTGCCTTATTTTGGTTTTAAAATATTACCTCTTGTCCTATTACTACAGGCCCTGCTAAAAGTTTATCCCCATCTTTCCTAAAAACCCTCTTTGAGTGCTGGAATGAGCTATAAGTTCTCCCTGAAGGTGCCTTCTCTCCAATCTGAACAGCCCCAGCTCTCTCTCAATAATGGATGTGGTATTACATCCCTCCAATCATCTTCAATGCACTTCTCCTAAGTGTCTGCAGTCACTTGAATCTGTCCTTTCACTTTTCTATATGTATTCGATTTCTATTCCTCTTTTTCTTGGTTAATTTGATAATCAGAATTTTCAATGGGCTAAATATACCATGTGTATTAATCTTTCATAGTATGCAGAAAATGTGGGGTTTCACCTTCTTGGAAATGAGATCTTGGCAGTTGCAGATGAGAGTGTCTTGGGTCATGATGTTTTCATATCTTATATGTTCTGTGTTGAGACAGAGGCATTCAGCCACCAATATCTGTCACACAGGTGAAGTTACTTGTGCAGTGTACAGTCAAGGAATAAAATAATTGAATTCAGCTGCTAATCTTGCCTAGAAACACCAGTTATTAGAAAAAGCCAGTAACTCTTCCAAAACTACCTTGCCTATGCAGAAAACTGCAGTTTAGGTTTTTCTTTTCAAGTCTTCCAGCTCATTCAGACCTGTCAGCTTGGTCCATTTTTGTGAAAACACTCTAGGGGTGTGAGTTTTCCAATACTCTGCTCTTTGATCCTGCAAGTATTGTCAATTCAGATGTATATTTTTAAACTAATAATCTTGTAACAGCACTTAAAAAATAAAAAAGGGAACATACATTTGTGTGAAAAAATAGACAATATCTTCTGCTTAGAAATGCATCTGGACTGATGTTAATACACCAATTCTGCCTACACAGTCTTCCCAATTTTCCTGTCTGTTTGATGTAGTCTGACAGCAGAATCATTTTCACTCTTTAAACATCAGAATTTGGACCATATTATCTAGCAAACGTCATTATTCTTTGCAATATCACATTATTCCCACCCTCCTTCTTTCTGGCTACTAAATGATAGATTTGGCATTTTTATACACATAAGAAGTTTACAATATGATCTCAGTTCTTTACTATAAGAAACTTAATTTAAATTACTTATACCTTTTGTATTACCAATATTTGTCTCTTGTAATGTTGACAAAATTTGAATTTATAAGAGTGAATACAAGCGGAAAGCAGCCAATTATCAAGAAATCACTCTGGAGGAAGGCAAATAGGAGACAGTTATGACTGGCTTGTGCTGGTTGATTGTGTTGTGCTGTTCAAAATACTTTGCTTGCAGTGATTCATGATCCTTTACACTGTCTTCTGTTTTTACTTTATATATAAAGTGTTTACCCCTCCTATTGATACTGGTAGTGGTTTTCTAGATGCAAACATCTGTCCTCTGGGAATGGGCTTAGTCTTAGAGCTATTAAACAACTGTCAGTTGAGAATTATTTCAGTCAGCAAATCCCCTTTTCTACAGAAAGATCTTTAAAAAATATGAAAGTCTGGCTCTTTGAATTCAATTTTCAATACTGTAAGACTGACCCATAAATACCAATCATGTATAATCTTGTTTTAGTTACAGATAGTTCCACATTTGAGAAGCATTTATAGCAAGAAAAATGCCTTTTAACCAAACTAATTGAATTGAGGCAGTGTGGTATTGTGAATTGCTGGAGAACAGAGAAACCACATCAATTTATGACTGGCAAAATGTTTCATGAACTTTATTGTCTGGTCTTTTTCTAATTCAAAAAATATTAACTCACATCAATCCGTCAGGATATTGTTCAAGGAAAGTTACCCAAACCAAAGATGGGTTTGTAGACTAACAACTGAATTTGATTCTTTAAAAGATGATTCATGTTCTCGCCCTAATTTTATGCATCTATTAAATGAGACTGAGGGAATAAATTAATTAACCTATTAATGTCTATTCCACTTACCTTTTTGTTAATGACTTTTCTTACAGATGCACCGCCCCCCTCCCCCCAAAAAAAAACCAAAAAAACCAAACCAAACAATCAAAACCCCAAATCAAACAAAAAGAAAACCCAGGACTGAAGAATAATTCAGGACTTCAAATCATCTTTTGGCATGACCTACAATAGGTATTTTTCTGCCCACTACCTCCTGTATATTACAGAACTGTAATCTTCTGCCTGTGTAAAAATAATTAATTGAATGAAATGTGGGCTGAGTGAAATAGTGAATAGTAGAATAATCCCATTCTCAGATTTACTACAGTTTTGTAGCTGAATAGCATAAACATGAGTTTTCTAGGAAGATTTTTAATGCACATTAAAACTCTCTAAAATATCTAGAAAACACTGTATTTTCCTCTTCTCCAACACCCCACTCGCAGGCTAGATCAGTAAAACAGAACATTTCAGAGTATTTAGGAGAAGTGTTTATCATGGGTGCTCATCAGACTGGTCTCTTGAACAGCAAAAAGCAGTCTTCAAAACTTGTGGGAGTCTGATTGTGTGTGTGGTAAAACTAATTTCACAAAGAAACTAAATTCTTTGTGTCCAGCAGAGTAAGGCTGAGCTGCTATGGTAATTTCACATTTTCACCAGTACTGAATTGTCCTCCAAAATTTATACTAAACCCAAATGTTAACAATAGAAATTCACAGTGAATATCAATGCAATTACATATGCTTTGATTACACATGCGATACAATGCATTACACACTTCTTTTATTTTCACCTTTCTTATTGTATAGCTGCTCTAACCAGACATTGCGCAGTAAATCAAGGATTCTGTTAAAAAACACTTGTGGTACTGAAATCGTTATTGAGTCAGAAATATGTCTGGGATAAAGTGGGAAGGCAGAAAGAACTGGAAGGATAAAGAAATCAACTAAATGGCAAATAAAATTGGCTCCTTAATATAAAGGGAAGAATACAATGCTTTCTTCCTTCTCTTTGATGGATAAAAATTATTGTTGAATACCTTTCCAAGTACCGGGGTTGAATAAATTGGTAGTAAATAATTTTCATTCTGAATTTTTATTCCTTCATTACCAGTGACATATCACTGGTAATGAAGTTTGTCTATTTCGTGCTGTTTTCAAGGGCAGTTGTCAGGAAAAACTATTTTACCATACAAAATGAGCAGGAATTTTGCTATGTATCCTCAGCACCAGCTACAGTCTTCTTATCTGTTAGCAACCATAAACAAGCAGGCTGTGAAATGTTTCTGTACAGTTTTCATAACTTAGGTCATGGTCACTTGTTGAATATCTTCTGCAAATACATGCCAATTACTTTTTTGCACCTCATTTTTAATGTACAAAATTCAATGTGTGAGCAATTGATGAGTTCTGGTTTCTCATATAAATGTCATTATCCTCCAAATCAAACGTGCAATAGGAATTACCAAGTTGATACACTAGAGCATCTACTCTGGTTTGACCCCAACCAGCAGCCCAGCCCCAGGCAGCCACCTGTTCATTCCTCACCAACAGGATTTGGGGAAAGATAGAAGCTGGAAAACTCCTGAGCTGAAATAAAGATATGGAAAACAAAATACATGTGCTCAAGAAAAGCAAAACAAAGAATTATTTCGCTGCTTCCCGTGGGCAGCCAGCTGATCAGCCATCTCCAGGAGACCAGGGCTCCAACATGGATAATGATTGCTTGGATAGACAAAGGCTAGGAATCCAAGCATAGCCCCTTCCTCTTTCTTCCCCCCACCTTTACATACAGAACATGATGTCCCATGATCTGGAATATCCCTTTGGTCGGTTTGATTCACCTGCCCCAGCTGTGTCTCCTCCCAGCCTCCCATGAAACCCCAACTTTCTCACCAGTGTGGAAGTACAAAAATCAGAAAAGGCCTTGGTTCTGTGTAATTCCTGCTCAGCAATAACAAAAAGATCTCTGTATTATCACCCCTTTGCTCAAGCACAAGTACAAAGTATAACTTCATACCAAAAATTGCGAAGAAAATCAACTTCACCCCAGCCAAAACCAGCTCAACTGGGCATTGAAAAGTAGACTTTAATCTAAAAGTATGTATGTCAGTCTGCAGAACAAGCAGAATAGTTATAGCAAATTGACACATAACAAAGTCCATTAATGTGATTTTTTCAAATTTTTAGAATTTTTTTATTTAAAAATTGTTTATATTTTAACTAAAATTTTAGTTTCTAGTGTAGTAAAATTTCAAGTGTGGTGTATACCTCGAATAAAAATATTGAGTGAAATTGTCAATTTTTGCACGGTTAGAAAGGAAATTATTCATATTTGCAAATATTACTGATCAGTTTTCTCCAAATGGAAAGTAAAAATTTTGAGTGATTCTACATATAAAATATTGTAATTGAGCTTCAGAAGAAAGCCACAATAAAACAATGAAAAATTAAGTGCTGGTTTTTGGGGTTTTTTTAGCTGTTAAGAGAAATTTTTTTACTTCAGTTTTATTATTTTTTCTAGGTTTTTTTTTTTTTTAAGAAACAAAGCAAACTCTTATTCTGTTTTTTACCTGCTCTAAAGTAAAGACAACTGACAAACCCAGTAGCTTGGCTACACTGTTCTTGATATATTCTATGTAATTTTAATTTCGAATGTCTGATATTGGACAATCTTAGGGAATAAATTTATACATATAGTAGTCATTTTGACATATAGTAACCTTTTATACAGGGTTTAGTGAGAGGACAGGGAGACTGCAGCTTTTAAATACAAACAGAGTTTGCCTATGTTCATGCTACCTGGGAAGCTTGTGGAAATCTATATTCAGAATGTAAATTTTTGAGGGCAAGTCAAAGTCTGTCAGGAACATTGCCCATTCAGATGAGAGTTGACTCATAATCTGGAATGTGGAACAAAAACACACAGTTATTTGGATAGGCTGAATATTATTTTGGGACTGGTGCTCACAGCAAACTTTTAAAGGCCTAAATTAGCATGAGCTGGTTAACCAGAGGAAAACTGTCGAAAGTCTGTGTGTTTTTCAGGGGCAGGTTGCTGAAATCTCCTTAGCACCAACAATTAAAACCCCTTGTTTTCAGTATTATCCCACAATGTTTTTGGGATAAAAAAGACTGCTGAACTCCAAGAGGTACAGACCATAGTGAGAAGAAGACAGTCAAATAAAGGTTACCCACTTGCATTAATACCACACAGAGGTCCAAGAAAGCACTTGGGGCTTCTCTGTCACAGTAACTTGTACTGGAACTTTCTGGATTACATGGCAAGAAAACTACTTTTTCTAGTCTGCTGACCATTCTGTGTGAGAATAGAATATATTTGATTTTTTAAAAAATGTGTTTCCATACTACTATGAAGGTAAGCCTGACTCTAGCAACAAGTAAGAAATGACCACATAATGCTATTTTAGGAAAAGAAGATGCAGAATGGTTTCCAGTATGTGCATATCCCCACACTAGCCCTCAAACAGTCTGAACACTGAGAAAAAAACAACATTATTTTGTGACCCGATGAAAATAGTTTACATCCCTTGCTATTTATAATCTAGACATCCCAATTCACTAGGTTGACTTACTGTGTCAGCAAGTACAGGGCTCACAGTAATAAATGAGGAGAGAATGTCAACTATGTTGGCAGGAAATGGCCAGTGATACAGCTGACAGCCAGTCTTGGCAAGGAATATATGTAATAGTTTGGTACTGCAAGCTGTTTGTAGTTAGCATTACCAAAGCTGCCAGCCAATTGCCTCATAAGGTCTGCTGACAGGCAGTAATCTAATCTGGCCTCCCATTTGTTCTTTGTTTTTATCTGCTAAACACAACTTCATCTTTCCCGTGGTTGAATTGCATGCTATTTGAAATCTGAACACTGCATTCAATCTTGTGGACACGAGAATAGCAGAGGTGTTATAATCAAAAGCAAATAGAACTGGGCCTCTGGAAACAATTTTTCATGAAGATGTGCTCAGATTTCAAAATAAACTTACTATATACCAGGAAAGAAATGTGGTTGCATTATTTTCCCCATATATGTCCTGTTTCAAGCTGAAGTTTGAATATAGGGGTGTTTTCCATCAAAAAGAATTATAAACAGATATCAGGGATAGACTGGAGGGAGAATTACAGGTAGAGTGGAAAACAGATTCAAGGTTGCTGGCCTGATCAAAATACAGAAATAAGTAGTATGTGTTGTGCTCAAACAAAATACCTGAAATGCAGAATAAGAAAGTTTTTACAAGATATGTTCAGATTTTCTGGTTTTATTTCAAGTTATTTGTTGAAAAGCTGTTGGCTTAAGATTCATTGCTGAACAGTCAATATGTTTTTATGGCTTTGATTGACATGAAAACTATTATTTCTGGTACAAAAGTACTAATCTACTATGTCTGTTCATATAAAGTCAGGATGATCTGGTGGCAAGGTGAAATTGGTGAAATTTCTTTGCTCCTCCAGAAGCTTGATGTGTGTTGATGGCATATTGGATTAGGATTACATCATGAAAAGTGTTGCCTATCAAAAAGTGTTTCTAATAAGTGCTATCTGCCTCTGACTAGCAATTCACATCACAAAGCAGCCAGGTTAGTTGAGCCATGCTTTGCAACTGCCAGTATTTCCAGATGTAAATTCCCACTGACACAGTTGCTTCTGGCCTGTGCTTGTGCTCTGGTCAGCATGTAGCAGCTAGGCAATCATGGCAACATCCCACAGGAATTACAGACCAGGTGCTGTACAACTCTTCCACACAAAATGAAATGAGCCTATCTGGTTTATCATGCTTACCTCTGGCCAAATGATGTTGGTGAGGAAGATGTAATCCCAGGAGATGCAGGGGGATTTCTGTTCTGTGGTGAAGCCAACAGATTCTGAGTTTTCTCTGGTGGCTTCCCTTCCCTCCAGGGTGATCCTTAACCACACTGAAGTGCTCTTTGGAAACCTTGCTTGGGTCTAGACCTTCCTTACACCCTGTTCTTCCTGCTATTCCTTCATAACAACATAAAATCAAGGGATAGAAATGCTCTGTCTTAAACAAGATCTTGTGACAAAAATTTGTGAAAAATTTACCTCTTTAACAGTAGATGCCTGCTTGCCAAAATGTACTGTGATTTTCATTGTCTACATTTCTCAAGCCTGGCAGGATGTTTCGTGTTCTTGAAGGAACACAAATTATAAAGGTGTTCAAGCTTGGGAATTGTTTCTTCTATAGTGTCAGTGGGTTACTAAAAATCTGAAACTTTTAGCCAGAATCAGCAATTTTTAAAGCACTGCTGGTATCACAGCTTATGACCAGGTTCTTTTTCTTGACCTGGAAATATTAAGAATCAGTTGGGTGAAGCCTCTGGGCATC
Organism: Petroica traversi; assembly: GCA_025920805.1. NCBI lineage: Eukaryota > Metazoa > Chordata > Aves > Passeriformes > Petroicidae > Petroica > Petroica traversi. Next base: position 1,022,490 of record JAHLSL010013343.1, on the reverse strand, counting down.
AAGGGAAAAGCCTTTTTCTGACAGCACAAATCCTCAGAGAACAAAAATGCACTTGCCAAAACCCCATTAATATAAAAAGATAAAATGATGTGCAAAATTTCAGCTCTAAAATAGAAATTATGTACAATTCATATATTGGAATACAATTTACATATATATTATACACCTATATAATATATTTTATATTATCTATGCATCAGAACATAAATTATAAAATAACCTAATTTTAATTAAGAGAAATAAAATTAAATATTACCAGTATGAGTCATCATCCCTTGCCAATCTATTGCTATTTATCATTTAGTAAGAAAATATGCGACAATTTAATGCAAATTACAGACCAATATCCACTTTTTTCATCTAATTATTTAGTGCTAGGTGTCACATGGACATTTAAGGATCTGAACAGATATTCAGAATTAAATGCTGAGGTAGAAAGTGCAGGCAGCTCTTCTGATAAAAGTAAAGCATTTTCATTCACAGAAGAGTAAAGGTGTTTAAGTGGGAATTGAAGCTTGAGAGAAGGGAGGAAAAAATGAGGCCAGCTACATATGTTCTCACGGATTTACTAGCTGTATTGTGCAAAATGGATAAGGACAGTCTCATCCAGAGTAAGAAGTAATTTTTTACACAATCTCCATTAGAAGTCTCCTATTTTGTAATTTTCTTACAGAAGTGGGAGACTAAGTAGACACACAATTGACACAATACCATTTTACCTATTTACAATATTTCCTTTTATTTCCTACAGCTTTTCTGTTTTCATTCCTAAACAGGTGGTGTTTGATCCTTCTTGAAAGGACAAAATGTATCTCCCCACTTCAATGAAATGCCTGCAATTTCTGCTGCCTCTGTTGCTCCTGCTGACGTCTTCCCTTGCTGTCTCCCTATTCTAACAAGATCTTGAGGAAACCAAGCATTGATGAGGAGATTTGCCTGCAATCGAGAGTTCCACTTTCTAGGAGTATTTCAAAATAGATAAATTAAATCTTCTTTTGTATAATCTGAAACATATTTTTCCCTCTAGGTACTATTTCTTTTCAGAATTTATCCCACTTTTCTTAGCTCAAAGGGAAAAGCAAATGTCACCAGCTCAATAATCACTGAAGGCCAAAAGAACTTGCCCACATCACAAGTTTATTGTTCAAAGTACATCAGAACTTTGCAACAGTAAAATACCAAAAATGGACACTAAGATGAAATATGGATATCAGTGGCTGTAGATTTTTTCCAATCAATAAAAATGTCAATAAAAAGTATGTGTTAAGTAGGAGAAATGTGAGTTTTTTAACAGTTAAAGAAGCATTACACAAGCATTTTAAGATTCTGTCAGTTTTCCTGGCTAAAAAGGAATTCCAAATCAACACAGCTGTTTTGGCTTCATATTTGTAGTCTTAAATATTTTTGAGAAATGCCAGTATTCTCTCTTGAATATAACATGTCCATGCATGACAACCAGGGGAATTGTGCATGGAAAACAAGAGAGAGAAGGGGCAGAGAGGAAAGGAAGAAAAGTCTACCAAAACAAAATTGTATTTTCTTTACTGATTAGTGGTCTGCTTTGCATCTACTTAAATTTTCGAGGCTACCACAGCTATGAAATCGACATGATATAAAACCCCAGTGGGGAAGACACTTTTGGGATGACGTTTTTCAACAAATAGACTTGAAAATTCCTAGTCACATTGTTCTTCCCATACTTTATGCTCAGAGGAAAAAATTGGACCCCACATCAGTGAAAATGTAAATTTCATTTGTGAAAATGAACTATAAATTTCAAGGGAATAAGTTTCTCTTTGCCATTATATGAAAAACAGGATGGGTTGAATCTAAAAAGCATTGAGTAATTCTTCCAAGTAGTGCAAGACAATGCTTATATTTGGGCCTTCCCCTTCCCCTTCTGTTTCCCCTTCCCCTTCCATAGTGGATCCCATGCAGCTGCCATGGGATAAACGAACATTCACTTATGACCTTTTTCACTTCATTTGGGGGGAAAATGAGAGAATGTTTGTTGTTGATAAGGTAATTCAGAGTCAAACTGCATTATACAGCATTGGTATCAATTTACTGACATTTTAAGTGTTTCTAATAAGACGTTAACCCTGGAGTTATTTTACTCAGAATATCACATAAGGTAAGAAGGGAGTTAATGTTACATCTATTCTCATCACTAGCTAGGAGTTTTGTTCTTTTGAAAGTTGTTTTACATGAGAGGGAGCAAAAGAGCTGCAATTTTCCTTAGTTTGCAAATGTCTGAAGGCAGTTCTCATTAGTTCTGGATTCTTTTGAACCTTTATCATTAGGAACAGCTCAGAACTTTAACTCAGCCACTTGTCAGATGTGATAGAACATCAAACAATCAAGTGGAAATACATGAAAAACACATGTTTTAAAAAAAGCACCCACATGTGCAAAAAACTTCTTTAATGGTGCTCGTCATCTCTTATGTAAATTCGAATGAAATTTACATTTTTTATGTATTTCCACTGCACTATCATATTCAAATCTGGTGTTAAAAATTGATCAACAATAAAATTTTTAATAAAGGAGTATATTGAACATGACATATTCTATTAATTTATAAATACAGTTTTTATTGGCTTCAGTTTTCTGCTTCCTCTTTTTCCCCCAGCTGAACTTTAAAAAGGCTGCTTTTGACTTTTCTTTTGTGCACATTCAACACTTCTCTGTAAATTAGTTGCATATGTACATTTTTGTGTGTTTTTTGCATGTAAATGATGAAATGTAAATGTGGGAGTGCTCTCTCATGTTTCCATGAGGATGGAGTTTTAGAAATCCAGCCTTGGTACAGGAAATGTAAGCTGTTTGATTTGTTCATATGCAACCTGGAGGAAATGCTTTTAAAATCAGATATTGATTCGGTATTGAAAAAACATGCAAAAACCACTGATTATTTATTTGTCCCAGTTTATTTTGGAGAGGCTTGGTTATTTACTTTATTCAGACTTCTGTAAAGTAAATCTTTTATTATGCAGATAGGTGAGCAGGTAAAGGGCAATCTTCATGTCATTTGCAAAGTTAGAACCTGCATCCTGAAAATTCCTTGTCTTGTTCCCTTTTTCCCCTCTACAGTTCATTGAAAATATCCTTGGTTTTATAGTCTAACTGAAGCTTACAACTATAATCTTGGAATCTGTAATATGGATCCCTTTCTTAGGGATGTGGAAGTCCTGCAGGATCTGTGTTGTGATGTTGTTTTCTCCCCTTGCCCTTCTCCTCTGAAATGTTTGGAAAGCAAGAATGCAGAGAACTTTAAGACTTATTGTGATTTTGTACTTCTCAAACTCTACTGAAGCTCCCATTGAAATATAGTATATCATTATTAGATTGTTGGCTATTATAAAATTATCTTCCCCCTTAATTCACTTAAAGGCATATAAAAATAATGTTTTAACCACAAAGACATGTGTTCAGGTATTAGGAAAGAGTAGTCTGAGTGTCCTGTATGCATGCATTCTTATGTTTATTCAAACTTTCTGTGTTTTATAATACGACTTTTTTTCCACATTCATCTGAAAAATTGCTGCTTTTTAGCACTGAAACATTTTAAGAGTAGATGTTATAGTTCGAGTGTGCAAAAAATGTGTTAGTGAAGAGTTCAGGGCTAACTGAAGTCGTTTGAATGAAATTCATTGTAGAACTAAAAGGTGTCACAGATATCCACTGCAGTTCTTTGTGGAATGAAACCAATGCAGGTTAGCGTACTGTATGTTACTGATGGCAATGGAATGTTATTGCTTTCTGGATGTGTCTGTTTTATGTGAATCTGACTGCCTGACAGCAAGAAAATCCTCCTGTATTCACGGAATGTCTGTTTTGTGTTATAAAGAATTTAAAATATTAACTTAAACAGAAAACTTCAAAACACAGAAAGTGCTTCAACAACAGTTGAAAAAATAGCTATAATATTTTATAGCTATTTATGACTTCATTTAATCATGTAAAATTTTTATGGAGATTATTTTGTTTGCCAAGTCCAAACTGTTTAGTAACGAGGGAGAAAATAATTTCATTTTCATTATATTATTTTGTCTTACCATGAAACTGGATATTTAGTAAGAGTTTCAAATAGAATTTACTACCCTTTTTTTTTTTTTCCCCTAGATGAAATAGATGAAATTTTCCTATCAGGAAAAAAAAGTGTAACTTTTCTTTTTATATTTTTCCTAAATCAAAATAGCTTCATTATATATTTAAAAAAGATTAAACAAAAGTGTTTTACTTCTTTTGCAGCTGCTAATTCATCACACCTTATCTTTACATGCAAGCTTTGACTGTAAAAATAGTAATTTCCTTTATCTATCATGTCATATTTTAAGACAGGCTAAAAATAACACAATGAAAGGCAGGATATTGCCACAGTGAAAACATCTTGTGTTTTCAACATTTGGACTATATTAACCTTCCAGTCTCCTTTCATTGCAAAGGTGTCATGTTGGTTTCCCTAACCTCAGAGCTGTGTTGGAAGAACTGCATCCATGCTAGATTACCAAAAAAATACAAACACTACTTCATGTCCTTGGAATTTCTTATTGCAATTGCTGTAAATTGATATGTCCACTGGCTTGGGGTTTTTTTGCAATACTGAGCACTGACTGGTTTGCTCCAGAAAAGCCCCTGTGCTTCACTCTGTACTGTTTATTGCCATGCTACATACAAAAAGACAGCTTTAATTACTTTTTAAAATATGGATGGATCATGGCAGCAGAAACTTTTCAACTGCATTATGTAAAAGTCCTGAGATTAACTGCATTATTATGAAACAAGCTAGAAGCAGAAATATTTTGTAGAGAGGAAGAAAACTTACAGAGAAACAAGACCTCTTCCTTCTTAACTACATTCTGAAAATCATGCTGACTTGGTGCTGGCTGTGAGTCTGTATCAGTAAAGGTGCCAAACACATTGTCACGCATTTGGTCACAAACCCAGCTTTGGATTTGCTGACAGTCACCTCAGAGAAATAATTTACTGACTGCTGTCTGTTGGAGCTGTCTGCTGCACACGTCTGAAAGGCAACCATGTGTGTTAATTTCACATAAAGTTGTAGGTGAAAAATACTTAAGAGAATTTAAATTTTTTTTTCCCCAGTGCATCACTAGTATGGAGTACATTTATGTCATCTCTGTGCAATTGTCTGTGGTGTCAATAATGCCAGGGTCATGGGTTCGACCCCTTTACGGGACATTTATGTAAGAGTCAGAGTCAATTATTCTTGTGGGTCCCTTCCACCTCAGAATATTCTGTGACGCTGTGAATCTCTTGCAGCAAGGTGTGCTATGTCGTGCACCCAGGAGAATGTACTGACTTGCCCAAAATGTGATCCAGAAATGTCTGTAACTTGTTACCTCTGAGCAAAAAGATACAACTTGAGAAATGTAGAAGTAAATCACAGCAGTGAAGAATTGTAGAGCCAAAAGAGCCTGTCTAATAGTTAGGTGCTGCCAGAATTTGTTCAGTTCTGTTCTTTCTTGAACAGAAAGAAACAGACAGTGAATTTGTATGCATGTTGTATGAATCCACTCTAGGAAACTACATAAAAAATTAAGCAATTAATTAATTTAAAAGCAATTTTTTTTCCCTTTTGCTTAATAATATTATTTGCCATAGAATTGGTGAGACTTTAAGCATGCATTTAGGAAACATTGTCATGATCTTCCGTCCTGCTTGAAGGGAAGGTGGTGAGACTAGCGCTTGACTATGATCTGTAAGATGAATTAAGCACTCATTGTCTAATTTTTGTAGGAAAAGAAAAAAGGAGAAAAAAATATCCCATCCTCTAAACCACTATAAAGTTTAAAGTATCTGAAATTAAACTGTATCATACTTTACATATCACACACACCAAAGGACTTTCTATATTGCAAAGCATTGCAGGCTACTTTGTAGCTCCTCATTTCAAGCTTTCAGAGTTATGCCTAACTTATTTGCACTGTATTTAATGACACACAGTGGCTCATTTATGAATTGATGCAAACAGATAGAAAATTGTAAAAAAACCTAAAGAGGTATAGGTAGATGCTATAGTCTATACAGAATTTGTGTTTCTATAATCTTCTCTGGAAGATCTTTGATCCCAACATATTATGATATGACAGATACATATTACTGTGATTTCTCTAGTGATGCTCACTGTTGTTTTCTTGTCAGCTTTAATAGCAAAACAACTGGACAGACTAAATTGAAATGATTTATCCTCTCAGAACATCATAGTCAAAACATATTGTCACAGTAACAGGTTAGATTTTCTCCTGTATGCACAACAGATTTTTTTCTTTGAATTACGTCATGCCTCATGCTGTCACTGATACTACCATGCTTTACAGAATGACTCTCATGAAATCATTTCCTCTGCCCTGCTCTCCGCCTTTTTTCTTCTCCTCCTTTCTTTGGTTGAACAAGAACAAATGTTATCCTCTATGGTCTCATCCATTCTTTCTTAAAGAATCTTTCTATCTAATACTCTAAGTGAGCAGCTTTTATTCTTCTTAGTCTGTGAAATTGTTTATCTGGAAAATAAAACACTGTTCTCTGTCTTCACTGAAGGGGAAGAAAGGTACTGCTTGAAGACTGAGAGGAAAGTAGAGAAGCTGAGAACTGTTTCACCTCACTCTTTTAATTTTGGATTCTGTCCATGCTTATAGTCCATCTTTTCTGAAGTTTGTGGGATTTATTTTCTTAAGTTAATGCATATACTGCAATTAATTTTAAAACATTAATGCAATATATAATTGCATACATTACATACAAGTGACTTTCTGTGACGGCTTCTAGCTACATCAGTGATACAACAATTAACCTATGCTGAAGCAGTTTATAAAGAAGTGCAGCCAGTGGGAAGGGCCAGTGTTGGAGAAGTTCACAGAGGACTGTCTCTCATGGGAGAGATCCTATGCTGTAGCAGGGGAATGGTACAGAATAAGGATGAGAAAACAGGATGGTTTTGTCTATGCAGAGTTAATTTTCTTTGCAGTAGCTAGCACAGGGCAGTGTTTTGAACTTTTGCTGGAAGCAGTGCTGGTCATACAGGAATGTTTTCATTGCTGCTGAGCAGGGTTTGCACAGAGCCAGGGCCTTTTCTGCTCCTCACCCAACCTCACCAGTGACCAGTGCACAAGTAACTGGGAGGGGACTGCAACTGACCAAAGGGATATTCCAGACCACATGGTTCATATGTAGCATAGGAAACTTCATGGACAAGACAGAAGGAAAGAGGGGGGAGACATTTGGAGTCCTAGAGTTTGTCTCTCCAAGTTGGGGCCCTGCTCTCCTGGAGATGACTGAGCACTTGCCTGCCTGCAAAGGCAGGGATGCAGTGAATGAATTCCTTGTTTTCCTTCACTTGTTTGTATAGTTTTTACTTTCCCTTTTAAACTGTCTTAATATCAACCCAAGGGTTTTCTCACTTTTATTCTTCTGGTTCTCTCCCCAGTCTCTCTGAGGCAGATGGAGCGAGCACTTGTGTGGTTCTTGGTTATTGGCTTGGGATAAATCATGCCATGGGAAAAATATTTAATGTTAGGAGTCTAAGATGAAGGTGATTCCTGAATGCCTGAAAAAAGTACTGAGGAGTTGCAAGTGGTACATTTCAGATGCAGCAAACCCATTTCACTGTGGTTGTCAGTCCAGATCCTGATGGGGATGATGCTTTCCAAAGGTCCCAACTTCAGTGACTACTAAGCCTCTTGATAATATTTAATAGGAGAGATGGGGCTTGCTGTACCTAAGATTAGAATATTTAGGAGTTAGGCATCCCAAAGTTCAGTACTGCAGACTCCTACTTCTAGAGGTTTCATACTGGAATATTAGTGAAACTGAATTTATGTGCAACTCTACAGACTATGTAGGGTGTATGACAGCAGTTATTGTCCAAGATCAGATGGTTAAGTGGTAAAAAGAAACAGTTTGATCGTGATAAACATAATATTGCAGTACAAACCACCTCTGAATGTAAACCCATTTAAGCCACTGAAGGTACTTCTGTGCTTTAAAGTTCTTGAAAGATGATGATCTTGTTTAGTTTAATTACTTTCCATTCAGCAGCTTACTTCTGCTTGTGGACAGAAGATATATTGGTCTTTATGTATGCTTTCATTTTTAATAGCAGTCATTTACCACTTTCAAACATGTTTACCTAGAATTGTGCCCAGAGGGAAATATACCCAGCTAATTATTATTAGTGTTTGCAATGCCTGATTAACTTACAATAATATATTAGTAAGGTCATCATTTAATATTAGAACTGACATAAAGAAAGAAGAGAGGGTGATGTAATTTTAATAAAAGACTAATTATTTGCAAGCAAAATGGAAGGACTGTGAGTAGTATTTCTTCATTGCATGTCTTCTGCAAGGAGAGACTAAATTCTACTTGATTTTCTAGTGTGATTTAATTCATCTCTGGACTAAAGTAGTACACAAAGTAGAGCTTGTACACTAGTACACATAGTGCATGTACAAATGGCTTGGAAATTTTGTCAGGTATGGAAAACAGAATGCCAATATGCCATGGTGCCCAAGTACTTTTTTTGTGTGTTTATTTTCATAAAACATAATTATTCAGCTATTAATAGTTAATGAGATTACTGTGTTTGTGTTCTGGCAGCGTAAGGAAATTGTTAAATATTTTAACTGAACTCAAACTTTCCATGTAGAAATTAGTAAGAAGGATGAAGGAGAAAGATCTAGTAACTAAACATAATGCATAGGAACATATTTTAAGTAGAGGCTTAAAATACTGTTTGGTGAGATAATTACAATTTGTATTTTATTTAAAATGTTATGATACAACACTGGGTTTGTTTGTATTGTGGCTTGCCACAGAGGTAAAAATTTTTCATTACAAAGTGGAAAATTTTGTGAATCATGAAGTAATTCAATTGAGTTGCAAGAAAGAAAAATTCATTATCTTCTAAATAATCAAATAAATTTTTCGTTCTATATGAGAATAAAAGCTCCCCTAAAAAAACATTTATTACTCTCTGAGTATTGTATGTACTATATGGGTAGTGTGATAACTATTTGACTTTACTTCCAGTGAGACAGTTTATATTGGAAAATCAGTCATGAATGCTCATGGACTGTAGGCTAGTATGAATCATTAAGCAGTCTGATAAAGAATATTTTGCATTAACTTACCAGGTGAGATTCTACAAACTTATAGGTCATATTTTTTCTTACATTATGTAAGCTTCATACTGTGCCAAGTCAAAGTAACTCTCCTAGAAATAATGAGTTGCTGTATGAAAATAAATCAGAACTTCATTTTCCACCAGCAAAATTTTAGACCCAGATAAAGAAATTGAGCACAAATAAACATTTACTGTTTATTCCCCTCCTAGATTAATGTGATATCCTGAGTGAACATTCTACAGACTTTTTCTGTATTACAAAACATTATATTTTTTTTTGGGTAAAATTTCGAAAGAATCAATATTATAAGCTAGGACTGGGAATCATTCCTTAATGATTTAAATCAGAGTGGCTTATCTGAAGGCACAGGTTCATTTATGTTGTAATGTCAAACCTGTGATTTTTTTAAGTTTTTAAATTTATTTGCAAGAATTAAGAAAACACTCCTTGATTCTGATACAGTAGAGATTATAGAAGTGCTCTTTGCAGTGTTTCCTTACTTTGGATGTTGTGATACCTCCATGAGAGAAAGTGTTCTTCTAAGCTTTAGTAAAATCAGTGCAGTTTCATGACCAACATGGAAAGAGTTGATAATTCATTCTCTACATCTCAGAGCTGATTCTGCCTTTTGGTACAGTCACAGCTGACAAACTTGCTGGCAATATTAGATGGGAAGCCCAGTATGGAACAGGAAGTCAGGCCAAACTCGTTTCAGCAGATGATTCTTTCACATCTGGCAGGAGACACATTGGTGAGGAGGAGAGTAGAGGCTGGTAGTACATCTTTTCTGTGTTTAGCATCAGAGAAAAGTTAATGCTCCTTCAGACTATTAACTTTCTTGGGTTAAATCTGTAGTGATATCTATTCAGACAGGGCCGTGTGAAAAAAGTGTGGTGGTAATGTGCAACTCACAGCAAAAATCTCAGCAGACAATTTTTGCAATTGATATTTACAGAAATCACCAAACATGATGATCAGTTCATAATGAACTTTTAATCATATTAAAGAGTCCTCAACCACTTATCCTATGCTTGTCTCACAGTTCATGAAGAAACAACATCTCAAACCACAATAGCCAGATGTTCTCAGGATGCAAGAATCCTTCAGATGTTTCTAGAGTCTTCTTAAAACATATTTTCATTTGACAAAAGTAGGAAATGTTTATTTCTAGCCCTTTTATACGAACAGGAATTCCCTGCAAAGGGAATTTTGCTGCCCAAGGAAATGCACACTTGAATGACTCAGGCCAAATTAGTGGTTTATATGGGTCCCTTTGAGTATTTTTACTATAGTAATATCTAAAAAACCAGCTTTTTGAGTTTGTGTGTGAGATAAATCCCCTTCTTTACATTTCCAAGACATTTTTTATTCCAGCTTCCTCTCATCCTTCTTACATGAAATTTAGAAAGCATGTATCTATTTCTTCAGACTCTTTTATTCTTTCCTCTCCCTCTACCCAAGCATTTAACACTCAAATATGTGCCTCTGGCTCATATTTTTTTTTTTTTCCAGTGGTAAGAAGAATTATTTTGATGAATCAGACAAGAAAAATACCTGTATATTTTGCAATAACTCTGTTCACTAGAAGTATTGAAAGGAATTCAACTACAGCTGCTCATGGATTTTCTTCATTTATGCTATCTGATGTCTTCCAGGCTGCTTGCTGAATTAAAAGCATGTGTTTGCACTGCTAGTAGTCTGCACTTCGTTCCAAGAAAACTGAAAACAAATGTGAGAAAGATGACTTAGCATTCTGTAGCTTCTATGTGGAACAAAATAGTGAATGTTTGTGTGTGAGCATAGTATAAAAGTTAGCTCACGTGTTCCTTTTATAGCAATAAAATAGTTATTGAGTATTTTCCATACCAACATAACAGAGTAATAAGTGTGCTGTGTTTAATTGACTGGAATTCATTACAAGTGCTTTGTGCCTCGTAGGAAGTTTTATTCTTGATTCAACTTTCCCCCATGCAGCCTATTGTTAAAGACACAACGATACACTCCAACTCTGTAGTCTGGAGCCACATGCCTAACTCCACAACCCTTAGAAGTAAAGCAAACAACTTTGGATATCAGTGGGAGGGCAAATGATGTCTTATGCTTTTCTCAGAACTTCTGTCACAAACGTGAAAAGATGAAAGCTGATTTTGATGATTGCAAGCTGGTGGAATGTCTTCATGTTCAGAATAAACCATGTATTTTTAGTAACAAATCAGGACCAGATTTTCCAGGGAATACATGCCGACCGTGTTCACAAAAAGAATGTATGGGTTCTTCTTTTTTAATGCTTTTTCTTTCTCTAATCCACAATCATATTTACAATGACTTATAACATTTTGAAAAAAAAAAAAAGGATGTGCACTTGTGGGGAATAGAGAAAAGAAATATGATTTTGGTCAGAAATTGTCAGAAATGAGAATACTCACACTCAAACCAAAACAAAATCTTTCTACTAAACAAGGTAATGCATATATATTTTCTTTTATAAGGAGGCAATAATTTTAAACTCTGGTTTTTGTAAGCCTGCTTTATATCCTACACAGGGCTTTTGATTTCCTAAGTCATGTTTAATATTTAAAAAATAATTCTAAATATAATCACACAAACCTAAAATTCAGGCCTTCTGATAGCAGTCTACAAAAAACAATTCTTCCGTCCATAGGATTTGCATTATTCTCTGTCTCATAGGTTTGTGTTTTATTGATGTTGGGTTATCTGTCCTACATGTATATGTAATTTTGCATGCATTTAGGAAATAAAGAATTCTATTGGCTGAGAGAAAAAACACCCACCTGCTAATTCATGGTAAGCACTTAAGTTTCATTTAGAAAACTCAAATTATCAGACAGTGAACTCTTCCCTTCCCCTCAGAATAACTCAATAATCCAGACTACATCAATGCTTCATCTGTCTCCTATTTTCCAGGTCGGTTTTGGGCAGGTCCAGGTAAGCTACACTTCCATTCCAGCCAGGAGTGTGTTTCACAGTAAGTTCACTTCCTACTCTAATACACATTATTTTTTCCTCTGACACTGTCAATATCCCTTCACCCAGACTGACTCACAGCATGGTATTTCCTTTGCAGTAAGGGGTGTAGAGTCATCGATCCTCCAGCTGTGTTCATCAATTGTAGGTTTACCAGTATGGGGGAGAGTTTACATAATTACAGTTGCAACCAATTCAGTAAACCAAGCCTTTCTGCCTCCATTGCAAAGGCCTTGGTTAAAGTATGGGAAATTTGAGTACTGAATTACCATTTGAATTTGAATTTTTCTTCTACTCTCTGCCTTGTATAAATGGAGAAATCCTCTGACCTCGAGTCATAAAAAGCCTATCAGTGCACACTTGGTTTTCTTTCATTACTTTCATCTTCTCAGGGTATCAGGTACCTTGAATAAATCTTTAACTTCTCCTGACAGCTGACTGGTGAATACTTGGGTAGGTTTCCTATGACAGCTGTGCTGCAGGCTTTAAAACGCACGAGAGCTCTAAGCCCTTGTGTGTTCATGGTGCTGGCAATGCAGACTAGAATGAGCTCAGCTCTAGGCTACAAACAGTGTTCATCTGAACAACATTTTCATTTTGTGAGCAACTTGGATAATTTTGTTCAACCAACCTTACAAAAGCCTGTGTTAGGGGGCTCTATTATGAGATGTAAATATCAAAATCTTTTCAGATGAAAGTGACCACCAACAGCAGGGCTCATGTTTGGCTGTTGAGGTGAAGTATTAAAAGACCAACTACACGTACTATGAAATTGTGGCAATCTAGAATTTTACATTTTATAATCAAATTTAAAAGTATAGGTTAGTAAGTAGCAAAGTTGCAATTTCTGTTTAATGTGCAATAAGTGCTTCATTGTTGAATGAAATGTTCTGATAAGTTTTCACTGATGTTGTGACTGATGAATGTTCCTGAAAAGTACTTTGTGAGAACAAAATTAGTTGTTGACTGATTTTGTATAGAATTTGCTTTTGTGAGCTCACTGTAAGGTCTGCAACATTAATGAAGCTCTTCCCTTGTGTGCAGTTCGTAGCTGTGCAAAATTTTGTCTGTGACTTCTGCCACTGAGACCCTGGTTGTAGAAGTCACTGTATAATCAAAGTTTGGTTCAGGGGTTCAGAACAAATCTGATCTGAACTAAAAACCTCAAAGAGAATATAGGGTAGGTGCCAGTGCTTGTGTGAATCATAAATTTTGTGGTAGATATTGTAAAAGCAAAGGGAAAAGGACTTGGATTACTTTTAATAAAATAGTCCAAAATATGCAATTTAACTTGACCCTGGTTTTTCTGGAATTCACAGAGCCTTATAAGAACAGAGAGGCAGCCCAAGAGTCACATGAATACAGAATGTAGTTATAATCAGACCACATATATGAAGGCAGGAGGATTAGTTCAAGGCGGAATGGATGAAGTCACACAGGATGGAAGGATAGCCTGCTTGAGCTGTTCATATCTGAAATTCAAAACAGACTTGAGAGAAAAATGAATAAAGCAGACATCACTGAACTTAAAGTGAACCAAAACAAATGAGATTCATATGTCTCTAAGAGCCAGCTGATGAAATCTTTAAATACATGAACGTTCTTTTAAAATGTAAGTGCAGCTGTGACTGTTTAGGAGCATGTGGTTTTGCTAGCTAGCAAGTACTTTGTGCAGTGATTGATCCCTACAAATTAATTTGCTAAGAGAAACAAATAATAGAGTAAGTGTTCCCATTTCTCAGGACACAGCCAGTATCTCCCTGTTGGCTGCTGCCTGAGTCCCTTTCCAATGAATCAGCGCCAGGCTAAGGTTAGTGATATAATTAGGTGATTACAATCTTTGGCTGTTTAATTAAATATGACTTTGTGCAAATATTTTGTCACCAGGCTGTTGAAACTTGCTAGGTACACATTTTTGGAAGCAGCATGTAAACTTGGGAAATGATAGTCATTGATCTTTGAGATTTTCTGCTCTTTGAAGTTTTTTTTAAAGTCAATGCAATACAAGTGTTAATTTAATACAGCAGAGTGGAAAAATAATCTTAAATCAGGGAGTATTAACATACAAAACCTCCTAGCTTTTCATGTGTCTCTTAAATTTAGTAATCCTCCCTTTTCTAAAAACAGCTCTCCTAGGGGGTTGGTTTTTTTTTCCTGAACTGTTAGGAACCCCAGAGTAAGCATTTATATTTTTACCTGCGTGCTTTTAGCTTAGCGTCCTTTCATTCTCTTTTTGTTTTTAACCTTTTAGTCAATTTTGAAAGGCTTGCTTTATATTATACTTAGTAATGTTACTGAAAGTATAAGTGCTATTAATTAAAAATTCCTTATGTCTCTGATTACCTATCCTCTCTTCCTAAAGTTTCCTTTCTGTTACCACCATTCTGGAGCTTCTCATAGGGTTTTCAGGACCATTTTCAGAAATCATTTTACGAGTCTAGCAAGTATTATTTCCAATGAGTGATACGTGGAAGCAAGACTCCAAATGCAGGGTTTCCAAAGTCCCAAATCAGGGACTTCAGAGATATTTCACTGGGTTTTTTGGTTTTTTTTTAGTCCCTTGTGTTTGTTAGCTTATAAGCATTATGTACATACTTGATCATTCTAGAAATATCTCTCATATTCTCTAAATTATATATATGGTAATACTCAATTATTTTTTTAACAATAAAAGTTTCTGGGGTACCTCTTGAGTATGGAAAGCTTGTTTTCAAGGGCTACGGTTATTTAGTCAGGATTTTGAAAGGGCATGTGGACTTGGAAGGAGGGTGTAAACTAATAGTTTTCTTATTCTTTACTGAGTGTACTTGATAATAAAGTGGTGTTTGGGAAAGAGATACTTCTACAGTTATTTTCTCCAATTCAGAAGTTAGAGGTTAATAATTTGTGGTATGGGGAGAACAGAGTTAGCAAGTTCATTGTTTGGATTGCAGGGAGACACAACATTGAATGCTCCACTTTCAAGGGTATGTGAAAAATATATTTTTCTTCCTACATAATGGAAGTTAGCTTGCTGGAACAGAAAGCTACTTGCCCATAGCTTAGAACAAATAATTGTCTGCTGTCTAATGTGATTCAGCACGCTGCAGTACCTAAATAGATCCTCTTGCAGTTCTCTGGTGCTGTCTTTCCAGCAGACAAGTCTGTCTTCATGGCATAGGGCATCACACTTCTATTTCAGGGAAAATTCCTCACTGCTGGGGCTGAAAGGATGTGCTTTCCTAGATGTGTTTATCAAACCATTTCCAAACAGTTACATTTTGAAAAATGTGGCCTTCTAGAGCCAACAGCAACAACTGTTGACTAACACTAAGTCTTCTAAATAGGCCATGATATATTCTTTTTTTTGCTTCAGAACAGTAGTGTCTAAGTTCCAGTGTAAATATAATTGAAGTATTAAAAACAAGAGAGATCCTGCCTCTCTTATGGAACGCTCCCTCTGTTCTCTGAGTTTTTCCTTCAGAAGAGGTCCTTTTTTTTTAGCTGTAGCTAGAATTACATGAGTTTGCCCAGTTTTACCATATGCTCGTTATTTTTTTTTTTAAATTTCCTTCTGCTGAGTGATGGCGAACAGTGTTATCACTTTGTCTTGAAAACTGCATTTCCTATACTTGCCTCAGAATAATTCCACAACTGAAGTCTTTTTGTCGTTAACAAAAACTTGGTTTTTTTCTCTTAAAGAAAACAGATTAATGAATTGAAAGAGAGAACATTTTGGCAGAAACGTTCCCCTAAATCTGATTAAATTGCTGTGTTTTGCCGTGCAAGTATTACTAAAAGTATTACATTTTCTGAGTGAGTGCACCAGTGCAATAAGCTATCTTTATGCGCTTTCCACATATTTTCAGATGAAATGGCAATAAAATCTGTGTAACTGAAGAAATGGAGGGTTTGGAAATAAAAAGGGATGTAATAAGAAAGAGAGGGAGAAAAATCTTTAATTCACCAGTTACTTGTATATTCACGAGCATAGTAGTTAGAAATGCATGAAACAACTTTTGCCAAAGGTGTCATGATAGCAAGGCTATTCCTTTCCTTAGATGCCTGACTTTCTGCTATACTGAAATGCCATTTTGCATCTGAATTAAGCTTTCCAAATAGAAACTCACTCACAGCTGGACATTTTCAAAAAGGATTTCATTTTCGACAAAGTATTATGTTTTTGAAGGAAAAAATTATACAACTACTACCTGAAGAGCTTTACTAACCTGGATTTAAAATTGCTGATCTGGAACATAGGCTTTTTTCACCCACATTGGTATCTGAATATTTACAATAGAAGATTATGATGATATTTAATGATCCATCACAAGATTTTTCTACTAACATTTACTGTATATCGTTAGATGAAATTTTATTGGCTACTGCTTGGACAATTAGGAGGAAGTGGGATCTGATATCTTAGTGTTTCTGCTATATGTAGTGTGTGCATTAGCTTGGTTGGCATCTAGGAATGTGGCTAGCAGGACATGACTGACTATAATGCAATTATATGAACTAGGCTTTCTTTTTTTTTCTTGATTCCCAATTATTTTTTTTAATTTGGTTAATGAGATCAAAAGTGGGGTCATAGTAATTCATGCATCTAATTTTTCTGTCATTCTATTTGCAATGTCTCAGTATTTTCTGGTTCATCTATTCTTGCACATTTCACTTTTGCCTGGTTCTAGTATGGAAATTTCCCCAAGATTCTCTTGCAGCTTCTGTAAGTTAGCCACTCTATACAGCATTAAATGCTTCAGACAGTTTTAATTTTAGCTCATATACTATTTTTGAAATGTTTAATTGACTGAAATGCTGAATGTTTTAAGAATTGAATGGATTTGATATAAAAGCCTTTCAACCATTAGAGCCATGACAGGAAAAGGGTGATTGGCTGGGTAAAAATGGTTAACTGAAATTTCTTTCATTACTCTTCAACGTTTTTGCTATGACAGTTTAGTGAAGTTCAAAAGGCAAAGAGCACAATTTTATTTGTAAACTAAAGATTTTCCCTTTTCAGTAATCACCATTTCCCTGTTTATATATCTGTTGTGTAAAGAAAAAGACATAGATTATTTGTGAGAAATAGGACAGAGATTGCCTCAAGAAGGTGTTTTCCAGACTTTAGTGCAGAAAGATAAAATATTCTTCTCTGTGGAAGCAATGCCCTTAAATGACAGCATGTGAACATGGCCACTTCTGAAAAATAGTCAGACAGTCTGACATGCTGAATTCTGATAATTTATTCACTTTTAGGTACCCACTGCTGTTTCAAATGACCAGTATTTTCTAAGAGAACAGTACAGGGATTACATATAAGACACAGGAACTATGAAGAAGAGTGCTTTTCTGATTGGCATTTGAAGGCTGATAAAATTATACTGGTATATCTGAAATGACACCAAAGATATGTGATTGATTTTAAAGGGTCTTCATATCTAAGCTTTTAGTTATTTAGTGTCTTGCTCTTTTATTTCAATGTTTTGATTGAAAGAAAAGTTAATAGTTAGATGGCAGTAAAATTTTTGGCATCCTTTGTTATTCATCCAGAAGTAGCTCTGTACTTTGGACCTCACTGCAGGAAGAAAAATGTGCGAGCCCCAAGGATGAACCACAAAGTTTCTGGATCCTACCCATATCCAATCCTCTTTTCAAGTGTGTCCTGCAGAAATTGCCTTCAGGAGGGAGACGGGTATTAGAAACTAGAACTCTTTCTTTCCATTGACCTTAATCTCTTTTCAGAACTTTTCCTTTGAATCCTTTCTATTAGGACAGCATTTTTCTGAAGTAGAGAAAAATTACTGAAATGTGTTTTATCCTTTCTTTAGAATAGAGTATGTATGTTTTGTGGAAATGTGTGTGATGGAGGCCCAGAGCACCACCTGACTTTAACTGAAGAGTAGTTTACTGCTGAGCAGAGACTGAAAGTCTCCTGGGATCCATAGTAGACAAAAGTGCTAAGGGTAGGAGCAGGTAAAGGAGTGCTAATGTAGTGCTAAATTAGATCCACTAAAAGCTCCTACATGTCAGCTATATTTTAATGATTACTTTGGGCTTAACGTCATATGAATGCAGACATTTAGCTTTTTTTTTTCTTCAGGCTGCACCTAGACAGATCAAGATTGCTTCTGCCCAGCATTTGGGCAAGTACAAGATTGCATTGGTTTGCAATAGACACTGCAAATGTAACCTTTTCTGGTAATGACAAGGTTTTTTTTTTCTAGAGATATTCTTGTTGGCTCTGCTTATCTGAATGTATTAGCAGTTGACTCATGGAGAAATACTTATTGTTGGCTGCAAGTAGTTTTTGAAATTGAAGATGTAACTCCTAAGGATTTTCTGCCTAAAGGCAAAGGTCGTAAAAAGGTCTGTGAGCCCTGAAATCTCTTTTTACTGCCTCAAGATAGGAAGTCACTGAAATATTGATCTTGGATTTGCAGTCATGCAAATTTCACTCTTCACAGAAATGAATTTCATTCCAGTTCAGAATATCCGTATGGTGTATAGACATACAAGTAAATTAATAATTAAAATAATGGACTGTGAGTGTTACAGACTCTTCAGGTAGGATTAGGTCATCTAACGAATTCGAGAAATAATGAAGGTGCCTTGGAATGGAAAGCTGCATAAACATCCATTATAAGAGACAAAAACAACTCCTCTGGCAATTTAATTTAAGATGCATCAATTTTCCTTAGTGTGTGGACAGGCATCATGTGGTCATATCTCCAAGGAGCTGCTCTCAGCATAGACTATAATTTGCTCTTTTATTCCCTTCTGGATGAATCCTACATTCTGTGCTGCAAACACTCCAAAGTATTCTTTTCTGGAGTGAGCTGGATTTAAAAGAGACTGATTTACATTTAAGAGATTATTTACAACTATCTATCAGTCTGTCCCTGCACTTGAGTCCCCAGCCTTTTAAGTATTGTGGTAGTATTGAATTAAAGGTAAACTGTGACTGTTAAATATTGAAATATCACTGGAAAGAGTAGAATTCCTCTAAATACTCACATTTCCCGGCTGAGGTGCATCTACACCAATGCACACAGTGCTGGTAGCAAACAGGAGAAGCTGGAAGTTGTGGTGCAGCAGTAAAGCTGTGCTGTAGCTGCCATCCTGGAGATGTGGTGTGGTGACTTCCATGACTGAAGTTCTGCAGTGGATGGTTGTAAGCTCTTCAGAAGGCTCAGGCAAGGCAGGAGGGATGACTCTGTACATTAGGAAGAGTTTTTACTGTATAGGGCATGGAGGTTAGGAGAAACTGCATCGAGGTATTGAATGGAAAAAAACAGTTTTTGGTTGAGCTGGAATTAAGATAAAATGATAAACCAGAGGTGTTGGTTCATATTATTTGCCATTAATGTGAGCTCTGTTGCATCTATCTTGTGTAGACTGCTTTCTAAGTAAAGCTCCATGACATAGGATGTATTGCAACTCGAAAAATGCAGTCTCAAATGTATTTCCTGAAGACTATGTAGACCAGAACTTAAAGATACAGAAGGACAGCAAAGTGGCATGGCCTCCCCAGATTTTTCTTTTCTTTGGGTTATGCCATTGTTACCCCCCCCCTCCCCCCCTTAATTTGGCCATGAAAATAGTTTTATATGTGAAATAGCTCATGTTTCAAATTTTCAAGACTGCTTTCTCACTTTCAGGAATCTTTGTAGAAGTCACTTTAAATTAAGTTGCTGACTTTACGTGGAGAACAGTGAGTTTTACATCTCGAAATTCAGTCCTCTATAATATCTTTAATTTCCCCAATTTTATTTGTTAAAAATCTAATCAATAACATAAATAATATATTGCTTTTGATTACTTGTACGTATTGACTCTTATATATCTGAATGTCTCTTTTATCAAAACATAAGATACTAAATGCGTGTTTATCATCTCTCATGCTTATAAATAAATTTGGCTGAAGGTACATGGCCAAACTGTTCAGCGGAACTTAGGCTGCTGTTCAGTCTGTGTTCCACCTTCGTGAGGAAACTGCCTATGAATAACAAGCCTGCATCAACACTACAGAGTGTACAAAACATTAAATGTTACCACGTTTCATGTCCCGACATATTTTTGAGGTAGTTCTTACTATGTGTGTCTGCTTCCATGGATTGCCTCAGTGAAGAGCACACCTCTTTTTGCCTTACCTCTCAGTATGCGTTTATTATTTGTTTTCTCTGTAATTACAGTCCCAGAACAGTGCAAACTTATATTAGATGTTAGAATTCTAAAAGGTGTCAAGATAAAAACTACAGCTTATTTATTCTTCCACAGCAACTGACACTTTGATTGCCTGGATATGCCAGATAAGCTGAGTTATAAGGCTCCTTACAGCAAGGCAAATGATTTTTCAAGATCTTGAAAAGAAAAGGAATCTTTCTCCATTCTATTTATTTTCAAATTTGTCTGTCTGGTGCATATAAATTCTGACTATTTGTGGTTTCGGACAAATTCATTTCACCTTGGAAATTCTCTGGAAGTTTGTTTCTGATTTTTGTTAAAGTTTAAAATCCTTGAATTGGTGCGTAAATGTCTACTTTTGAACCAAAGGTAGACATTTGAATCTTAAAAATGTATTGGGAAGTATAATGTCACAAATATTTGGAAATTGTTTATATTATTGGAAAAGACCACAAATTTTGATCTAATCTTTGGAGTGGGGGGTTGGGATGTAGTCATGTTATAGTGTCATAGCTGTAGAAGCAGAATAAAATGATAATAAAAAGCAAGAAGTCTTTTTTGTCAGAAAATTGAAAATTGTGGCCACAGAAAATGGAAGACATATAAATTATAGTAAGTTATATTTGAAATCACATCTAATCAGGTGGGAAGTGAAGCTTTTTGAACAGTTAATTGCTCTAACATAAAAATATGTAATTAAAATATTTTCAAACATATAAGAAACTGGAAGCCTGCGCTTGACTCCATAGGGCTGTTAGGTGTCTGGCACATAAATATGAGCATTCAGGTTAATAGTGATAAAATCTAAATGTTTTCTTTATATTTGTGTCCATTAGTCTTAAATAGGCACATTAGAGGAAAAAAATTTAGAGCAAAATATTAGAGTAATGAATTTTCAGAGTAAAAGGTTTCACCCAAGGGGTCTAAAGTGAGTCATTACCAACTTTATGATATAAAACCTGTTGCTTGAATCCTGAAGAGACTAAGGAAGCAAATGAGAACAAGTTTTCAAAAAGTACTTCAAAAGGCTGTCTGGGGATCTACAGGCCATTACATCTTACTTCTATATCAGTCATACTGGCAGAAGCTAAAGGAAAGAATAGACTTAGTTAGTCATCTGGGAAATAAATGTGGCAAGTCACGTCTTGCATTTCTGCTGGTGTGCTTTTAGTCACACTATCAAACACAGATGAGGGCAGTTGACTGGCAGAACATTGGATTTGCAGAAAAATGATGATTAATTACTGAGTTAGAATAAAGAAACCACTGTTAAGTTTTCACTTTGAACTTACTCTGTCAGTGGTATTCCTTGACTGCCTCTGCAGGCAACAATCCTATTTGATGCTTTTCTTCAGAAAACGTCTAGAAATAGAGTGAACATAGATGGCAAGACTTCAACATTACAACTTTACTCAAGATAGGGAATAGTTGCAAAAGTTTATCAATAAAAAAGAGAGTAATGAAGTGCCAGCTAATAGTCAAAGCCAATGATTATGAAACAGTGCAGATCTCAAGACAATCTTGACTGTAGACACTTTCAAGACTCAATTGTCTTGAAATTTTTGGTGCCCCATTCCTGAGTCAGTATTTGAAGTAACTGCGAACAGTACTCTGAAACCATCATCTCATTTCTTCACAGTAGTGAGAAAAGTACCTGAGGTGTTAACAGCAGAGTGGAAATAGAGAACAAAACAATGTGTCATCACACAACTAGCCCATAGTTTGCACACGTTTTAAAATAAGCATACAAGAAATTCAGTCTTAGAAAGGTTTTCTTATGAAATGAATGAAATGGGAATGATCAAAAGTAATGAAATATTCACTTTCTAGGGAAAGGAAAACAGTCTAAGCCTTCTCACTAGAGAAGAGAGATGACTTCAGGTGATTTTGATAGATATAGTCACAAATTTTATGGTCAGAGTGATTAGGGAGTAATTGTTCACTGCTTTTCATTACAACATATATTCAACATCTGGTGAAGCTACTCTGCATCTGATGAAAAATAAACGGAAGTGATGCTACTGAAGTATGGAAGTAATTGTTAAATAAAAGCCAATAAACACATTTAAAAAGCCATAAGGAAGAGCTATGAAAGAAAATGTCAATCGAGAGGATTGTAAGTTGTAGCTGATATTTTAACCAGATGATTGAAATGGTGAGGATTTTTTCAGCGTAAGATAAACATCACCTACCTTTCCCATCAATATTTTTATGTACTGCAATTATTATGAGATACAAACGAAATTAATGTTCTTAATATTTTAAAACCGTTTTATTGTTATTGTTGCTGTTGTTGTTGTCATTAATTATTGTTACTAAAAGCTATCAAGGGCTTTGACACTAAGTAAAATAACTGCCAAAGTAAGACATTTGGTTCACTGATGCCTCAGCAAAAAAACAGTAATTTCATGCAGCAATAAGGCTGCTGAATGAGACATTATTGACATAGCTGTCAAAAAAGAACAGGATGTGGTGAAGGTGGCACAAAAGTAAGAGTATAAGAACCATTGTTTTGGCAGCACCAAATAGAGCAAAATCATATATGCAGACTTCTATGCTGTGTGGATTGGTGCCACCCAATGACTCTGTCAGTGGTAATCACTAAACTGAGAAGGAAAGTGATCTCCAGTTTGGAGAAACAAAGCTTTGCAATTTTAAAAGTAGCCAGGAAATCACCATTGAAGATGACAGGTGAAAATGCATGGGAAGAACAATAAAACAGTCTAAAGCTGGAGCCAAAATATAGGTTGAATTTACTAATATTAAGAAAATAAAAATAGGAAATCCTTAAACCCCAAGTGATATCAGGTGGGAGAACAGCTATACCAAAAGTTTGTCACACAGGTTAAAAAAACCCCCCACATTATTTTGCTGCATTCAGCAAGGTTTTGCCCTCTGACAGAGTTGCTACATACTGGATTTTTCCTTCTTTCAAAAAGGAACCTGGTAGGACCCTCCCAGACAGAAAACATTCACTTTATTTTCCCTTGCAACGCCCTACAGGATGGCAGGCAAAAATTCTGTGTTCATGTTAGTCCAAACTCTGGCAATGCTGCTTCTCCAAACCAGTGATGAAAGAACCCTAGAGTGACGATGGTCTAAAGCTCATATTGGGTGACCAGGAGTGTTGGAATGCACTCTGATGGGAGAAATTGGAATCTTCCCACCACTATCAGTGTTAATAAATATCTCTGCAATTAAACTCACCTGCTCACTGTTCCTGTTACATGTTACACAGAAGGGTTAGCTGTGGACAAACTCTGTCCTTTCCAAAATTATCAAGGAGAGATGTTTTGACAATCATGCTTCAGTATACACCATTTTATATATAATTGTATATATTATAATTATTGGGTTATAATTGTGCTGGGATAAAATCACTATAGAAATGTCCTCTATCCTTTACTACATGGATTATGGGCCCAACTAAATGCGAACAAATGACAAACTATTGGTGTTGATGCATGGGTGGAATGTGAACAACAGGGATTTATTTGTGAAAATAGTACCATTAAGTCCCAAGACATTTGTCTTGACACTGAGAAATGTATTTGTCACTTTGAAATACATCCTTACAAAACCCCTGAGACTGTAGTTGTATATATTGGCAATGGATGTGTTTTTATGAGAACCTTTTGTGATTCTATATTTACAGACAGCACCACTGTAGGAACTGAAATATCCGTAATTGTAATCTTGCTGACATTGGGGGATGTGACTGTAACTATTGACCTCCTGTCACAATCCACCAATACAACTATAGATTGTTTCAAATGCTCCTGCCTACCCCCTTTGGAATGAAACTTACTTCTGTAAGAACATGGTTGCAATATCACTTGAGTAAACTGCTGAAGAACAGAAGAGAATCCTGATTAACATCTACACAAAGTGAAGATACAACATGTCCTAGAAAGACTGGAATGGGATGGAGAACATAACTGGAGGGACATCAGCAACAGGAACCTTGTAATAAATGCTTCATCCAATTGTGGTTTTGTTAGCTCTAACACTATGCTTATTACTTAAAATAACTTTATACACAAACGCCTGGTAAATCATGAAGCAAATGCTCCTTATTCATTATGATGAATTCCCCTATAGTATAATTAATAGTAATATTTTATACTAAGAGCTATTTGCGTACTTTGGATCTGCCAGTGTGCAAACATAGTATGTAATTAACATTAATTTTGGCACTTTAACTAAAGAGTTCATCAAATAATTGGACTCTTACCACTGATCTGCCACATATTTATGGTATAGAGGCAAGAGGTAGCTGTACTACACCTTTATGAATCAATAAAGTAGATTAACTGTATTTGTGTGGTGGTGTGTGAATTATGGGCTCCACTCCTTAATCAAATTAAAAAGAGTTGGTTAAGGCTCCAAAGGAGGTACAGTCCTGAGCAGCAGCTGGGCCATAAAGCCTCAAGGAAACCTAAAGAAGAGCACACTGATCTCATGAACAACAATGCATGTGGCAGTGGAACACCAATCACACAGCTAAGGGGGATTTTTTCCAAGATTCCTTTATAAAGAAATTTGTGGATTCAGAGAGTTTTATTCAAACCCTTCCTTTTGTATGCAATTTGACAATGAGCCATACACTTTATCCCATAAATAAAATCTTCTAAGTGAGCCTTCTTTGGGGTCTTCTTGCTGGTCAGTGTGGCTACATGGTGGGGATCTCCCCTGGAGCTGGGATCTCCTCAGTGCAGAGAGACCTTTACCAGTGACACATCTTTGGGTTAGCCCTGTCTGAGTTCTCCCTAAATTGCAACTGGACTGCACTCCAGCTCCAGGCTTGAGCCTCAGTACAAAAGAGATGAGGAAAAGGAAATGCATTTCAGGCTGCATCTCACCTGTTGTCACTAGGTGACTGAATAGCACTGGCCTGACAGAGAACAGACTTCTTCAGTAGTTTTGTGGGGCCTTTTTCTTCCTGAAAACCATCCTAGAATTTTGCAGCATGGAACAGGTAAAAAAAACATCCAATGAAACTGGATTCTGAAATCATGTACTCTTCAGCAACTGGGAAATCAGGTAAAAAAAAAAAACAAATGAAATATCTTGGAAATAACTCTTGGAACTGAAAATCACGTTATAATTTCACTTTACAGTGACACATGCGAATGAATAAACAGTTAATTTAGATCAATGGTGTGCCAATGAATTTAAGTACTGCAAAGAGTAGTCTGTGGGAGTCAAGTATAGTGTTTTTCAACAAGCTACCTCATTAACTTTATTGACTAGATGTTGCAGGAAGGTACCTCAAAAACTCCTACAAGTGAGATATTTGCTTCATCCTTAGAATGAGATTGTTCTCATGCTTTTAGTTAAGTGTTCTCATCATCTGTCACTGTGCTGCACGCAGTATATTAAAATTCATCTTACAAACATTTTTATCTTGTAGGGCTATATACTTGTTCTGTTCCTGAAAACATGAATTCTTGTTTGTCCTTTTGCAGCCATGTGAAATAGTGCCTCAGATTCATCTCTGTCATGATCTTCAAATACCAAGGCCATATTTTCTTTGCATGAACAATAAATAGTTCAACACCCTGAAAATAAAACTATACCACCTAATTTTTTTGTGCTTGATTATGATAACAAAAAGTTGGCTGAGTTAAGAGCATGGGTTTTCTGAGCAGAGAGGAGAAAAATATGGTTTGAGCCTCTCTTGACTCCCTGGGAAACATCTCAATGATAAAAATTTAATGCATTTTTCTTTCCAAAAGAATGTATGCTGATGCTTTAGCTCACGAACAGCTGTATAGGTCTATGTCAAATGAAAGTCTATTTTTACTTAGTGCTGTATCACTTGTCAAAGTAACTTAAAGGGAAAAATGTAGATCGAAGACAAATAGGATAAGACTAAGTTGCTTAAAGTGATGTGATTTTTGAAAAGTGCTGCAGTTGTAACAGCTTTTATGAAAACCTTCAAACACGCATGTAATTATTTGTGTTTCTTGGAGACAACTGAAACTACATTTTCCTACAATTTTTATAGCTTTCGCATTTCTAGTATACAAATTATATTAGAAGTAAAGTAACTTCATTTTTTGTAGGTAATTTTTTTCCATACAAGCATCCTATTTTTTTTTTTAAGTCTGTATTAGGATTTTCTTTTGACTTTCTGATGAATTGGTCAATGTATCTTTCACACACAGGATGAGAGAGGAAGATTCTCTCGAATTATAAACACAAATGGTGCAGGGCCTGGTAGCTTTATGTAGTGGGGTTTTCCCCTAGAATTTCTGAATCCAAAGAAAAGTTTTTCTGCTGGGGATGTTGAGCCAAAACTTTGCTGCGGACATGGAGTGTAAAATCACTTTTTATCAGGATAAGTTCCTTGTAAGGGTTGTTTGGAAGCAAGTTTTTATTTGTGTCTGGGGTTTTTGCATGGAAAGCACCACTGCCTTTCAGAGAAAGCTCCTCCAGAAGCCGAAGAAAGAATGTGTTATCATACCAGTGTTGGAAAAGATGCTAAATTTCAATATCTACTAAGTTTTTTGATTATTTTTTGTCTGTGTGTGTGTGTGTGTGTGTGTGTGTGTGTGTGTGTTTGTGTGTGTGTTTGTGTGTGCGTGAGTGCATGTGCATACTTATTTTGGTTTGGTTTTTTTGTTTAATTTGGTTTGGGTTTTTATTTTTCTTGAATCTGTTGGTTTTAATTTTTATTTATTTCTTTCTCTTAAAAAATCTTTTAGAGAAAATGAGGTTATTTCAAACAATTTTAATATTTTGGTTTTTGCTTGTTCATTTTTGTTGTTGTTGTTGCTGTTGCTGTTTCAAAAGTTTTTATTCCTTTGTGAAGAGCACTGCCTGACTGATTCTTTCCAGAAGGTGATTTATTACGGAATTCAACCTCAGTGTTTCTGCAAGTACATGACTGATCGTTTTCTTCTCCAACTCATGTGCTGTAACAACAAGTTTAATGATGCCATTTAATTAAGGGTTATTGTGCTACGCAAGTTTAACAAGCCCATTTGCTTGTGGCAGGGAGGACATTGTTTTCATCAGATCTCTAAAATATACATTGTGTCAAGGAACTGTAATTAATCTCTGCCAATACTTCTGGATCATCAAAAACATACTTTAGGTATATGTGATCCAAAGGAAATCTAGTTTCAGTGTACTGAGGTCAGTTAAAATTAATCCTATTACAATGCTTTATTAACCCCAGGGAATCTCAATTTATTCCACAATGAAAGGTTAAATTTATCTGTGTTTTTGGGAAAATCTGATCATCCACTCCATTTTTTTGTTGTTGTTGTTGGGTTTTTTTTCCTTGTTTTGTTTTTTATTTGGTTTTTGTTTTTATTCCTTATGGAGATTTTTTTTATACTGTTTGTTACAGCAACCATATAAGGGAAGTGTCTGTGCTATGGAGGTTTGGATGCTGGAAGTGATTGGTTTAACCTTTTCTTTATTAGTTCAACTCTTTATTTTTTATGCCATGTGAACATAAGGGGTGGTTGAGAATGAAAGCCATCCTTGTTTTGTCCTCGAGACTTACCTGAGGGCATATGTCATTCAAAAGTGGCATGCATGAAATAGGTTTGTGTATTGATTGCTGGAGCGCTTAAATTTAAATAGCCATTATATATCAGCTGAATCTTTAAATCATTATCTCAAGATACAGTTATAAAATGTATAATTAGAAGATGTGTAATATGTACTTATAATGGACTACATCAATTCTACAATTACTCATAGTTCATATGTTAAAAAATGTAATCTTGTAAATCAGAATAGGTTTAATTATGAAAGAAATGTCAGATTTGCACATTTTGGTATTTTGATTTACAAAACAGATTATCTCTAACACCAGATCAGTGTAAATTACTTTGACAGGATATTTTTATGGCTGTAATGTTGCTTTTGTGTACTTTATGTTATTCACTCTAAACCTCTTAATTGCTAACTAAAGAACTTTTATGACAACATCCTTTATTCTTAAAAGATAAATTTGGGTTCTGATATTTAAAGCAGAATAAGTATAAACAGGTGTTTGCACAACATACACCTTCCTGAGAAACATCTTTTAGCTGTTTCCCTTTAAATCAATTCCTGTACAAATGCACCTGTAGAAACTCTGTGCAATATGTACCTCTCCAGGTAAAAGGAAATCCCATGTTTTCCAGATTTTTTTAAGGGTCTATAAATGTGTCATGATTTGGTGTGTTTGCATACTTCAAATACTGAAATTCTGACAGGCAAGAGGATTCTGAGGGGTGACCTCTTGGGCATTTGTCATTAATGAATAGTACTGCCTATAACAGAGAAGTGAAGAATAGATGTTTTGAGGGCTCTGCCATGCAATTGTTAACATACCTCATTTGCATCAAAAGCGATTTAATCTTAGGGACTTCTGTGGCACAATAGGACTGAGGATTTCTTTGTTTCTCAGCTGCCTACAGGAGCTGACCAATGTACAAACCTTCAGTAACATTTTAGAGGTGATTATGTCACCTATGAATATTTTTTAAAATTTCACTTTCTGATGCTTTACTTTGTAAATGATATTGCATTTGTTGAGCTGTGGACCACATCAATGTGATATTTATTTATGCTTCCCACCCAATAAGTCTAGTGCATCATAAAGCTTTCATTGCCAAAGTACAAATGTATTGATAATCGAATGGCAGAAAATGAAAAGGAGGTATAATTTCAGCCATTAATATCAGAGTAGAGGGTGTTGTGTAAAGAAGCACCAGTTGTATATATCTCTCTTATAAGTGGCTTGTGACAATCACAGTTCTAAAATTGGAATTTGACAACTTTTATCTGTACTGGCATTAAATAACTGAGCATAAAATTGAGTCTCTGGTAACTGAAACCATGAAACCTAATAATATTTTACATTCTAGCTCTTTTTCCCTCTGGAATATATCTTGCCTGGTTGTGTTTGCTATAATTATGATGCTCTCTTCCCAAAATCAATTTTTTTAGGGGTGTCTAATAATTTAACTACTTTTTTTCAGTTATACATGTTTTGATACTGTTGTGCTTAAAAATTTCATCATTTTTGCAATAAGAATCCTTTCCATTAAATTTCCTGGAAGCTGTTGAGCTTCAGTTCCTAAAATGTTCTTCAGAACTGCAAACCATACAAGTCTCAAGCATCTGCTTGCCTGAAGATAGTGTATTAAAATGTCTGTGGGTTCTTCCCTCCCCTGTCCCCTCCTGGTTTAAGGAATATTACCTTGCATTTCATCTTGTGCACTTAATTGTGAGGAAAGGTAACTGGACACCTGGCAAGGTAAATGGACTGTTGCCCCACTCCATCACTTAGAAAAGTTGGTATGATCTGCCTTTAGTGGAAATATATGTCTCTTCACAGCAAAGCCACATTCTTTTGGAAATACACCATCTAAGAAGCAATTTGAGTAAGGTTGGATTTCCTTGTCTGTGCTGGTTGAGAATAAAATTAGCATGACCCTATTTGTGTTTATCCGTGTCCCCATAGCTGAAATTAAATAACAACATTCAGATGTATACAAGCAGAACATAGTGAGAAAGAGGCAAACAGCAAAATGACAGTGCTGTGTTTTATCAAGACTCAGGGGTGTACCTAGATACTACATTCTTTATATTATTTACTTTGCTTATTATTTTCTGCCCTCATCCCCTTCAGTTTAAACCCCCAATTTCTTCAGAAAAGAAATAACATGTGTTTTGGTTATTAATGGTCTGTAGTTCAGGCTTATCTGTGTTTCTATTTTATCAAGGAACCACAGCAGTCAGGCAAATGCATGCTTACCCATCACTTTTGTTTCATCATCGAGACCTTGATCTATCTTTCTCTTTGTTTATCACATACACCTGTCCTCATTACAGCAGATTGAAGTAAATGGAACTGAAATCTGACTTTTTATCTACACCAATCTTATATGCCAAGCTCACACCATAACATTTGAGATCCCACTGAGTAAACTCATGGGGTAAAAGAAAAACCTGCATTAAACTAGTTTAAGATTTCTATAAGCACCTATAAAGAGATTCTCTTGTACTCGAGTGTGCAGACATTCTGAAGTAACAAACAAAGAAAACACCTCAAATATAATTAAATGCTTATTACTGGTGAGTAAATGACACATGAAGCTTAGCCATTTGGGAACAGAATGATCATCTTGAAAACAAATAGAAAACAGCCTATGTGTTCACCTTGAGGTGTTAATTTCTTTTTGGATTGTTTTCTTTTTTTTTTCCAATTTCTTATGAAGCTTTATTAGCACTCAGTCACTCTTGGTGCCAGACTCTGATAAGCTCTTGTCCACGCTGTAGTGAATTCAGATGATCACTCGAATAAATTATAGTTTGATTTTCATTCTCTGAGCAGCTCAGTATTTTGTGGGCAGATTTACAGTGAAATGGTTATATAAGAAAATTTAGCAGTCTGATGAACACAAAATGAAGTTCCACAAGGGGATATTAGATGCATTTTGTGGGGTGAGCTGCCAGGGAAACCCTGCTTTTAGGCAAAGAAGGATTGGTTGTTTTGAATTATGACATTGAGAAATTTCTTTTTATGACCAAGAATAGTGATAGAAAAGCTATAGTTGTGTTTCTTAAAATGCCTCTGGAGATTACCAGGAAATGTGTCTAAATTTTTTTCTACATCTCTTTTCCTTTAGTCTGTTTCAGGTTCTCTTAGTACATTGGCTCTATTCTCCAACGAAAGGTATTAGCAAAATTTAAGGTCCTCTGCAATGAAACAAGATTGAGTATACTTGTTACACACAAAATTACAGATAAAAACCAATTTCCCAATACAAATAAACATGTGGAGTCACGTCTCTGTGCCTTGTCAAGGATCTTTATAGTACTTATTAAATCATATTTCTTTTTCAACTGTGTTGTAATTATAACTAGGTTCACAATGAATTCTCAATTCTGCATGTGTAAATCATGCCACATATCATTATCTGATAGAGTTGAATAAGGCACGCATGGCTGCTGAGGTGCTAAAATATCAGGCCAGGCAGTCAGCTGTATCTCTTAGCAATAACTGCTGTGTGTTACAGACTAACAGGGAGGCAATAAATAAGAAATTCAAAATTTCTCTGAAAGCTGGAGCAATACGAAAGATAAGTCATGATTTGCTTGAAGTTAATGACAGACAAGAATGAAAAAGGAAACACAGAAATCTCAGCAAAGGGGTAAAACATCCAACTAAGTGTAGACAAAATGTATTTATGACTGACTTCTGTGTTTATTCCTTTAGATGCCTAACTTTGATACTACTTTCTCCATTACTCTTCCATTACTCCTTTTAAGAAGATGAAACTTTAAAGGATGAGTTCAGTATGTTTTATCACTAGAGAAGTAGTAGGTGATGAGATTTATCCTGTTTGTGACATGAGTTCCTAGTGGAAGGGAGCATGCTGGGATGGAGGAAACCTCCTTGTGTGCCTGGTAACAAATGCAGCTCAGTGCAGTTTGGCCCTCATGGTCAGAAAACACACGGTTTCTACCTACTCATTAACAATATGGACTGCTTTATATTATTATCCTTCTTTCTTAAATTGAAATGAATTTACTGCTGAATAGAAAAGCTGTGGAGAGAACTTCTTTGGTGCAGTCCTTTTTGTTCATTATGGGCTGCAAAACAAATCTCTTTGATACCCTTCTGTGAGATTACTTTTCTTCCCTATCACTCCAAAAATATACATGCATAGAAGCTGAATTAATGTTCCCTTAATGAGAAGGAAAAGTTAACTGGAGTTTATCGAAAAATAATTTTCATTTCATTTGACTACTGCTTTTTATGCCCAAATTGTGTTTTAATTAACTGTGACACATAGATTTAGCTGGCAAAATTTATTCAGATGAACAGCTTACAATGAAATGGCAGAATTGAGTGTTAACACCATGCTTTTCTGTTTTTCCCCTCCCCAAAATTTCCCCTAACTATTGAGTTCTTCTATGAAACCGATATTAGGAAGAAAAAAATGAAGACAGAAGAAGTGAACTTTTCCATGATGAGAAAAATATTGTTGATTCTGCTGGCAGAGTAATTCACCAGCTCATTTCCATCAGCTTTTATTTCACGCCAATTGTAAAATAAACCACTCATAGCACATGCTGTTAATCTCAAGTCCCTGGGGTGTAACTGCTGTTACACAGTATGGGTCATGTGCTAGCTAAAGTGTGCATTAAAAAGATAGAAATTAATAGTAGTAGGTCTGATTCCAAGGTAAGTGGTATTCAATGGGCAAGGTAATTCCGTTAATGGCTGCCACCAATAGATTGTCTTGCATGTTTCTTTTTTTATCCCTGATTTCCTCTGTTTACAGAGGAAAAAGCAAAAAAGTCCAGTGTCACTGCAAAGTCTAAAGAAAATTCACAAGAGAAAGCCTGTGTGCTTACTATGATGTTCCTCTGTCCTCAGTTTCCTTCTTACCCAGTTCATCTTGTTCAACTGCAAAAATCTGTCACATCACCTAGCTTCTTTTACCAGTCTCAAAAACTTTGGCATTAGATTACATGTCTATTCAGTGGCTCTCTAATAAAATATTTCGCAAGAAAAAAATCAGGTTTTTCTTTTTATCTATAAAATTGTCCACTTATAAAATAAACATTGAACCAGTTTCAAAGCATATGGGTTTCAGAACCTTTTATACTACTGGATTTTTATTCAATTTTTTTAAAAGAGTCCTCTAATTTTAAGGAACAATGAAACCCTGACAAGAGAAAAACTGCAACGTAGGAAACAGAGACCAAAAAATATGTCCACAAAGCTGTTTTTCTCATTACACATGTATAAATAAATTAAAAGTCAAATCTGGGTTTGGAGCACATTGAGAGTCTCAGGAGCACTTTACATATCTTTGAGAATATTGTGGTCTCAGGGATTTGTGTTTTGAATATATTCAAACTTCCTTTCCCAAAGCATGAAACATCCAATCTAGTTCTTAGTGAAGTGAGTAGAAAAACAGGCATTGATTTCCATGTGGGAGAGGGAAGATTGGTTCCCAAATGAATTTACGACTTAATGCTAGCTTTATGTGTTGTAATACAGGATAAAATGTTCTGAATAAAATCACCCTCTCCTTCTTGCCTACTGCATACCTCATGGTACTGCTGACTTGGCATGTAAGGAAGGAGAGATAAAGAGGAATAATCAACTACTAGCCTACATTTACATTGACAAAAGCAGACTATTTCCCTCCTGAGGCAAAGGAGGCAGCAAGGAAAAATGTGTAATTCTTAACTAGACTGTTTCAGCAGCTGCTCTGTTTCTCTGCAAGGAAGATTAAGTCATCATGAACCATTACCTTCTATAGGGAGTGATTGTTAAAGAACAATGGAGAATTTCAGATGGAAAATCCCCACCAAAATAACCAGTAAACCCTACATTTATAATCACCTTTTTTTTTTTTTTTTTTTTTTGCTAGGATTGTAATATTATTTTATTGCCATGCCTTTCTATGATTACTAGTTTATTCTTGGTACCTCCTTGATGAACAGATACATTAGATGTAGTAATGTGCACTAGGGTTTTATTTTGTAGCTTTCTCATACTGTGCGAAAAATAAGGTACCCAGAAGGAAATAATACTGAAGTACTATATATTCTTTAATATTAGAAATACATTGACCTCTCTCCTTTCCCTAGTGAATTATAATTGCTCCAGAGTTGCCTTTAAAAAAATTTAAAATAATGGAAACTTATCATCGTAAATCTTATCACCATAACCATATTCTTCTTGCTATTTCTTAAATCCTATGGGAAAAACATCTGGAATACTCTTATTACTTAATCTACTGCTATTAAACCGTTGCATAAAGAATAAATACGTTGAGATAAAAGGGATACTTTATATTCAACAGAAGAGTGTATTAGTTGAAAATTTTTGAAGTGTTGAGTACTTTCAGGCAGTTGAAGAAGGTCTGTAATTTTGTGTATGTGTTTGACATCTTGCTGCCTTTTTTTAGTTGACCTGCTTTACTAAAACAGGAGTCGCGCAACTCAACATCTATGTTTTATAAATACAAAGACGTTCAATTTCTCATAAGAAAACACTTTTGCCCTCCACATCTATTTTGAGTAGTCTTTTTTTCCTTTAATATGCAGGCTCTGTTTCTGTGTGACTGGAGAAATGTCAATGTTTTGTGACCTGAGAGAAGCTTTCTAAAATGATTTGTCCTTTTAAGGTAATCGTGTAACTAAGAATTCACACAGCTGTTTTTGCTGGACTATGTCAGAACAAGGTTATAGAAATTTGCTTGTGTTTGGATATTACATACTTAAGTCTTTAAAAACCTTGATTTTCATGAGCTTGCAGGTCAAACTGTGGCAATTCACTCCATTATGCTGTGTTTTTCAAGTCAGTGTATGAGTAAAGAACTACAGTATGTGGGGAGCTTGCTGGATGAGGTATGTAAATGAAATATATCTGCTTTCCCACCACTTGTCTTTGTCTTGGCTTAAATTCTGAGTTGTATGACCAGCTGTAACCTCTCACTAGTTGGATTGAATTTATTGGGATTTCCAGGTGTTTGGCTTTCCGTAAGCGTTGGAACTTTTAAAACAAATATTTTTTTTTTAGTGAAGCTGTTATGTGGAGGGCAGAAGAGAGCAAGGGTACTAAAATGCCCCTTGGAGAGGGTTACTATTGAAATAAAATACTTGAAATCTGTTTCTTCAGCACTAAAGATATACTTTACCATAAAAGTCCCTTGTTCCAAGGGCTCAGTATCAAGTTACTCACACCATGAGTCTGAGGTGTCAACTGGCACAGCCCACAGGCAAAACATCCGCCACTTCTGCCTTCCTCCTGTGGTATGGTGCTTTCTAATGTATCTGTCTACTTTAAGACAGAGTGGTTGCGAGATCAAACCAGTAGTGGCAGAGATTAAAAGATACTTTCTGTCCTAATTATATTCTGTATTTCTAGCAACAACATACTTGAAATATTCCTATATCTCATTTCAATATTTAAAGAAGCTGAGCCGCCAGATCAGTGGGTATGGTCCCACAGTCCATGCTGATGGAGAATACACTATTATGCATTTGACATCCAGAAATGTATAGCATAATTCTCGTACTGTGCATACTCTGTTACTCATTGGTGGTTACATTTAGCTCAATATAGAGTTTTGAATAAGAACTGCTTTGTCCATAGACACTTTTCTCAAAGAATAAAAAAATGTGACTTCCATATGACTTCCATATTTGACAATTAAAATCTTCAATGTTACACTTTCCAATTAAAATATTTTTAAGTGAATGCTTTATTTTGTGCAAGGTCAACTCAAATATTTGACAGATTTGTTTTCCCATATTCTTTGTATTCATGTTTGGTTGTTTTGGGTTTTTTAATTTTTTTTTTTCCAAAAGTAACCCCTTCATTTATGTTTTTAATACCTTGATTGATTTTTAAAAATTTCTTAAGAAATGAGATTGTGTTTCAATCAATTGTATTTCAAAATACAATAGTAACATTTCTGTGTTTTTTTATTTCCTTGGCAAATATGTGGTTTCTGCATGGAAAATGGAAAGATACTCTTTGGATGTTTCTAACATAACTCAGAAGAAAACTAGAACTCATACCATAAACAACATGCTCTGTCATATGAAGAATGTAATGGAGATGTAGCAAAGAATGAAGGGGTAAAATGATGATTGAGAGTAAAGAATGAGACAAATCTTTTAAACTTTTATTCTTATTTTATTCTTGGATGTTCCAAATCCTTCCCATCATTAATATACAATAGACTTCACCCAGTTTCTTTATTACGTTTTAATTGCTTCTCTAGTTTAAAAAAAATAATTTGTGGTTAGCAAGTAATGATTAATGAAAGTCATGTTGGTAAAGACTAATTCAGAATCTGCTTCAGACTATTACTCTATTGAATGGAACATAATTTTCAAGTACCATCCACCTGTATATCAGAAAGAAGTGATAAGAAGAAAGAAGTGCTCCTCAAAAAGAAAACAAAATAAACCAAAAAAGAAAACAAAAGAAAACAAAACAAAACAAGCCCCTTAATTTTCTCACTTATGCAACATAATTTGTCCAGCAGGCTTCTGTTAACTTTTTAGTACTAAAAGCAGTCCATCATAAAATGAGCTCAACTGGTTCAGACAAGGTTCAGACTTTAGCAGAATTGTTTTTGTTAAACCCTATTATACTCAATTATAGTAACAATTATAATGATAATGAAAAAGCTCAGATATATGTAAATAATGGAGATTGTAAAAAATTCAGAGGCATCATCTCTCTAAGTTGTTCTGAGTGTCAATTGAACACATCTGACATAATTTTTTAAAAAAAAGTTGTTAAAGAATGTGACTTATGTTACTAATCCTTTATCTTTTTCTGCCAACTCCCTTAACAAAAAAACTGCTGTTTCCAAGCATGCTTGAAATTGCTACCATCACATGCTAACACAAGTGGTGCCTAAGAACATCAGATGGTAAATCCAAGCATATTAATTACATCATTAAACTAACATTTGGTATACCACTGAGATACATTACAATAACAATAACCTTCATGTGTAATAAGATGCACAGCCAGCACATAATGTGGGAGCTGTGTATGACTGAGAGATTCTATTCTAGACTTGCATGGGGTAATTGAATTGACTGAGAAATAAGAAAGAACATACTGCCTTAAAACTAGAACTGTCCTGCTTTTTATACAAGCCTCTAGGTATATAAGGGGGTGTGTGAATTCGTGTCTGAATATTGTCACACACTGAAAGCCAGATAAACTATTTCAGAGAAGTCAGAGTTGCTTGGATGCATCCGTTGAAAACAGTCTGTGCTGTGTATGAGAGCTCATTCCAGTACAGAAATTACCATAACTGAGATAAAGCCTGTGCTGAATGCCATTTTCAGCTGACAAACTCATGAAAACAAGCACCACTAAATGATTCACTTGTTCTGAGAGTCTTTAGCTCTGTGTCTGGGATAAAATAATTTGTCTTGACTGCAAAATAAATAAACAAATGCAA
Organism: Petroica traversi; assembly: GCA_025920805.1. Classification (NCBI taxonomy): domain Eukaryota; kingdom Metazoa; phylum Chordata; class Aves; order Passeriformes; family Petroicidae; genus Petroica; species Petroica traversi. The sequence goes on along the minus strand of JAHLSL010013343.1, from coordinate 985,220 downwards.
AACCAGAGCAGAATGAAACAGCTTAGAGTAAAGGGTGGAAAAAAAGTCAGTTAATGACTTAATAAAGTGGAGAGTGAAGTTTGAGAAAGATTTAGTAGTGATTCTTAACAAATACACTAAACACTTTTTCTTTTGCTCCAAATTGTTTAAAGGTCAACAGAATGCAAATTTTCACCATGGTGGCAAGTAGCCAGAAGAATGTTGTTTCTTACATTGATGACAATCTCAATATGCTAAAAGCAGCGTTTTTTAATGAATTGCCAAAAGATGAGGCATGCACATATTACAAAGAGTGGTGTGTTGAGACATTATACATCATTGTTAAAATATTCTTAACTAGAGAAAAGAAGGAACTAGTTTTCCAAAGCCTTTTCCATTAAAAATAATCAGTTTTTAAAAATGTAAGGAAAAAATGATGTTGTGGGGGAAGTCAGGTGTCTTTCCTCATGACAACGAACTGTTTAAATGCAAGAAACGTTTTTTCTCACTGTAAAAATGTTGGACAATTCCCATTGAGCTAGAAAAAAGTTTATTGACTTCAAAAGGTTACTGATGCCTGGTGACATTTATTAAATATTTTATGATGCAGGAGAGGAATGTGGTGTAGCTGCCTCTGAAATACAGTCACAAGCTGAGAAGTTACTCTAGCTCATGACACAGTGTGATACAATACAGAGAACAGAGCTTGGCTTCCAAAACCAGAGTAAGGGGACTAATAAGATGTCATGTTAAAGTTAAAATGTCCTTCCTCCCCACTGTTTGTGCTCTGTTCTTCATCTAGACGTGATCCACAGTGATTAAAGCTGGCAAAGGTGGTGTGTGTATCATCTGCAGGGTTTCCTGCATTGTGCTTCCAGACCCAGCTGCAGAGGTCTTGATGGCAGAAGCCTAAACTCAGCATCCTTGTATTTTATTTAATGTCTTTGAATCCAGGCTTTATTTTCTCTTTCAGCTTTATTGTAGAAAGGAGAAAAAAGTCCTGCTTTCCATTCACCTTTTTGTGTATAAGGCAGGACAGGAGGTGTTCTCCCTCTCTGAAGACTTTACAGTCTATTTCTTTCAAAAACCTGGCCATTTGCAGTTCCTGAGTGCTGACTGTCGTGTAAGCAATGTGTAATACCATGTTGTTACACCAAGAAGGATTCTGAAGCTGAATGGAGTGCTATTAGTGCCAGGAGAACTTCAGTAAGGAGGGAATGTAGGGACAAAGACATGAAAGCAAGGACAAGAAATATTAGCATCTGAGACAGAAGCTAGTCAAAACCTCAAAACTTCTTCCTAAGTGGCTCTCTTTGTCCTTCCAAACATCATATCAGTTGATGAGAGAAGAATAAATGAACTGCAAGTTGTGTCACTCATCTTTTCTATCAGTGAGAGAGACATGTATAAATAATTTCAAGTAAATATATGATGTGATGATTAACTGAATTAAAAATTGACCTCAAATTTTACCTGTACATAAATCAAACTTGAAAAGGAGCAGATCAAGAACATAAAACAGAAAATGCATGAAAGATTACAGGATATTTTAAAGCATGCTGTTTTAGAGCAGTTTGCAGTAACAAGTATTTTTTTGTTGACATGACTACATTATTATTTTTTAGACCACGTTGATTTTATTAAGCATTTCATATATAAATAATCAAAAAGTTGTGAATTTGATAAGTTTTCTTTGCATTGTGGAAAATCTCTCCTTGTTCAAGCAAAACAGATTACTCTTATTGTTTAAATTTAAAATATGACGTTTTTGGAGAAAAGGAGAACTCTCAGGTAATAATGTACTAAGATGTTGAGATAAAAGATTGATTTTTTTCTTTATCAAATATTTTAATGAAATTTTTGTATAGATAGGGATCTTATTCTTCAGTGGTTTGTGGCAAACTGTTTCAGGTGAGGCAGTATATGCATGGGGGTTGGTATCTGAGAGGTCTGTCCCCATGGACAGAGTATCTAATAGCACTCCATACTGTTTTCGGGCAGTGTCTGTGCAATGCACCAGCAAATTTGTCTCACTGCTGGGTATGTCCATTATAGGATTTTTTTTCTTCTTCAGCACATAATGGGTTTTCTTGGGGGAATCATTTTAAAGCAAGTAGCTGTTCTGGAATCTGAAGAGTGCAAGCCCCGGGTGAAGTGTGCAAGATCTTCATAGAATCATAGAATGCCTTGTTTTGGGACACCTCTTAGAGCTTGTCTAGTTTCAACCCTCACACCACAGGGACACCTTCCACTAGAACATCTTGCTCAGAGCCCCATTCAACTTGACCTTGATCACCTTGAGAGTGGCCACAATTTCTCTGATACCTATTCTGTTTCCTCACCACCCTCACAGTAAAGAATTTCTTCCCAATATCTAATAGAAACTTGTCCTCTTTCCGTTTGGATCCATTCCCCTTTTTCCTGTCACTACCGGCTCTTGCAAATAGCCTCTCTCCAATTCCCTTGTAAAATCTCTTCAGATACTGGAAGGCCTCAGTTAGGTTCAAAACCTTCTCTTTTCAAGGCTGAACAATCTCAATTTCTTCATCCTTTCCCACAGGAGAGGTGCTCCATCCCTCTGATCATCCTGTCCTGCCCATGGACTTGTTCCAACAGCTGCCTCTCCTGTGCTCCAGAGCAACACTCCAGGTGGGTCCAATGAGAGTGGAGCTTTTCCCCTGATACTGGATGGTTTTGTATGGGCACGAAAGCAGAATTTCAGATTATGTTGCTACGGAGGATGATGATGATGATGTAGAACAGTTCCTGTCATGAGAAACAGAGGCTTGTAAGTGTGCCATTGTCTTATGACAGCTTTGCAGGCCATCAGGTGCACTGCTGGTAAGCTTTTGCTGAAATTTGAAGAGAAGAAGCACCTGCCCTGCCAGTAGCATCAGGAGTGGGAGTAAAAAGAGGACAATGTGGATTGACATTTCCTTGGATCAGATTTGTAGCCTGAAAAGCCATTTGTGGGCTCTGCAGTACGTGCTGACTAATGAATAAAGATTGAGCTCGAGGTTTTGCTGACCAGTACTGGCTGCAAAATACTGTGATGGCAAGTGACACTTTTCAGGGATGTGAGCCTGGCTTCTGTGACAGCATTTTGACAGCAGAGGGTTTTGGGTTTTTTTTGCTCAGTTTGTTTACCCAGATGATTAATTGTAGGTAGGCTCTGCTATTAAATAATGTTTCTTGTCCCAGAAGTGGTGAGAGATAGCCATAGATTTGCATGTGGAAGGAGACGTATGGAAACATTTTCAGTGTTTCTGCAGTCAGCCTTAGATTGAATGGGTGTAAAGAAATATTTCAGTGCAATGTTTCAGTGTTGACAGGTCTATTATTTTCAAGACAAAAGATACAAAAAGATGTGTCATATGTGGGGAAGCTGAGAATTTTAAATTTATTTAAATACTGGACAGTTTAAGAGAGACTAACTTTCATCAGCAATGAACATGAGCTCCAGCAGGACTGAAATTTCTTATTTTTACGTGGGTCCTTGGTAATCATAGCTAGCTGTATTTGGGCTCAGAATAATGATTATGCCTTATGATAAGGTTAGGGACCCTTTTATTTTACTAATGCATGGTGTTTGCACGTTACCTAAAGTAATCTGTGTGATATGATAAATGCACTAGCATTTTCTGATTATATGATAGTAGCTGGTAAAAAAACACATGCAAAAAATGTATTCTGCTGACATGTTGCCAGGTTAATTTTTTTGTTTTTATTTCAAGATTAAAAGCTTCTATGCTAAAACTAAAGTCACATTAATTTCATGAAATTGCACACATTGTTATGTACAGACATTCAGAAGCAGAAAAATATTTTGTGAAATTATCTGAAATATAAGTGGAATTTAATAATTCATCAGAACTCTTGCAATTTTCCCGCAATATTTCATACAACATTGAGAAAACTCATGAAATCATACTGCCCCTTATGAAATATTTATGAAATTGGAGTATTTCTGGAAACTGTTCTTCCTCATTTAAGAAGCATGGTTTTCATAAAGTTACACTTTTCTTTAACTGTGTTTTAAATAATTAAATATATTTTTAAAATTGTTTTACTTTTCAAATAGGAGGGGAAATTATTAAGTTTTCCCAAAGTGTGATATTTGAATTGTCAACAAGAAAAGACCAGAAACAGAGCTCAGTACACTGAAATATGAGGCCAATCACCAAAAAGTCATGACTGCCCAACTCCTTTCTAACACTGCAGTAAACAACTATTTTTTACTATAAATTTAAAACTGTGTATAAATTCAGTCTCTCAGACTAGCCTATTGCCTGAATGCAAACTGCAAAGTAGTTTTTCATGCTCAAGCTCTTTACAGATAAGAACAACTGTTCCAGCATATTTTCAAGTAAAAAAAAAAAATCTACCTGTTCATGGAGTTTGCATTTTCTAGTTCTTTACTCTTCTTAAGTTGCAGTGAAGGAGCCCTGTCCTTCTGCTTGTCAGTCCAGGAAATTTTGTTGGTGGTTTTTTTTTTTTGGGTGGGTTTTTTTGTGTTTTTCTTTTTTTTTGTGTGTTTTTCTTTTTTTCTTTTTTTTTTTTTTTTTTTTGGTGAAGACTGCTCAGTGTTTTCTGAAGATATCTTCTTTCCTTCTTCTTCTTCTTTTTTTTTTCTTTCCCCTCTTCTGTTGCATTTCCCAGGCACCAAGAGATAGATAAAGCTCCAATCCTTGAAAGCAAGTCAGCCCAGTTGCATTGAATCTGGGAGGTGAGGGGAGGAGCAGGCAATTACTGTGTTTTGTTCAGTTTCCATGGTACCAAATGGAAAATGTTTTCCATTTCAGTTTCGAGATCCTTCCCAGCATTGGCAAGCGATAGCCTATGCCTTGGAGACCCTTCTCTTTTATTTTCTGTAGTTCTGGGAGGATTTGCTTATTATCAGTGTACAGTGGCATGTGATTGCTTTGCAAGTCTGAGGATCAGGATGTTGTATGTGGCTTTGAGAGAACACAGGAGTCAGTGGAGAGTGGAAGGAGAGGGATAAAGAGGACGAGGGAGAACTCCTCATGGAGAACAGGAGCAGGGTAGTCCTGCTGGTACTTGTTACACTGGAGGATGCATCACCACTTTACTTGTATGGAAAATAAATGTGTTTCTCTGTGAAAGCAGAGCCCAGCCTGGAGAGCCTGGAAGCACATTAATAACATTATTTCAGATGAGACAATAACCAGAATGGCCCCCTCTGAGAAGTGGCAGAACTGAAGGAAAATAACTCACTGTGCAGGAATGAGACAGGGAAGTCTGGCCTTCAAATATTAGAACTCAAATAGAAAAATTTTTCAATTGTAAAATTTGCTTTATATCCATTTTAAGTGTGTAAAGAACTCTCAGTCAATATTTTACAAAGATTTTTGGAATTTTCAGAAACATTAAGGATTTGTCATCTGACTGGTGGAATATTATCCTTGTGAAGCTTCATGTGATATGCGTGTTTATCCTGAGAAAACATTTCCTCAGAAGAATTGTATTCTCTTCTGCTGTGCTTCTGTCCAAACCTACATCAATAAAATAATAAAAGTAATAAAATCGATTCCAGTATTTTAAGACATAGATAAACTTTCCCTTGCCTCAAAGCACAGCTAAACAAATACAAACCTGATGTTTTGAAATTTTGGCTTTTTACAGTAGTATTGCTCAGACATTGAGATATGCTAACATAGATATTGTACAGATTACACAGTATTCAATAAACATAAAACTAAAAGGTCTTGTTACTTGATGTTGCTCAAAAAAACAACAGTACGGGATAAACATCATAGAAATTTTGAGTGAGTGTCATAACATTTTTTTCAAACTTCACTCATAAATTTGGACTAGTAATGATGAAAAGTGAGAGTAGGTGGTAGCCTGGCTGGTAATGGGGTTCATACATACTTTCAAAGAAACCATGTTCTTTATAATTTTTCCTCCCACTTTTTAGTTCTCAATTATAATGAGAGTGTGAAATAAAGAATTACAGAAAGATATCTCAGTCTGGTGAGTAATTGACAGCAAAATAAATACCCCATATCATTACTGAACATTAATTATTGAAATGACTTAGACAAAATGAAAGTTTTGACTGTGGTTTTTCTTCAGGTTTTCAGATTACAAACATGTGGGCCATTCACAGTTTTTATGGAAGAGAACTGATTTACAGAACAGACCTTTTCACATGAGTCCTTTTCATTTTTGCTCCTGGTTCTCTGAGTTGTGGTAAATATCAGAGATATGAAGCAAGATTCTCCTACCATGCTTTGAGTCTGCATAGCCAAGAAATGACACAGCTAAGAAGTATTTTATTTAACTTTCCTTCAAAGTTAAATTCAGTGTTTTCCTGGTCATTCAGTCCATCCAGATGTGACCTATTTCAACCCTTTATTTGGGGTTTGATTCACCATGTGGTTTATTCTGGTTGTTCATCATGGGCTTCTTGCACATTCACTTGGTGGGGCACGAGCTTTTATCAGGTTACAACTGTTAAGCCAGTTTGTGACTGCAGAGTAGTAGGAGGGGTGCAAAAGAATGGCAAGACACAGAACTATGCAGACTCACAGTCAACGAGTGCAGTGTGAAGTATAAGACCTTCTGCATAAACTTTTCTCCTCAGAATTTAATGCACATCACACTTCACTGGTTATCTATGCATGTTTGTCAGAGAACTGTCAAACCAATGTGTTTATCCAATGGCTAGGTTGTTGTGGTTCACTTCAGAATACACAATAAGCTTTAAGAGCTACTGGCAGAGGACAAATTTTAAGTGAAAAAAGTTTGTAAACTCCCGTTTACATTGGTTAGTCTTCAAAACTGAGCCTTTAAACCCAGTACTGAATACAGAAAACAGGCACATTGTTTCATGTTTTCAGATTGTATGTGAGCAGGCACCTAAACCAAGACATCATGCATAATAGTTTAAAAATGCAGCAAGCTTAGCTGTTGTCTGATATGACACAATGCATTAAGAATGATTACAAAATAAGTTTGCCAAATTACTGAAGGTGTTTGGAATTTCTTGCAAGATTTCTGATTTCCCTTAAATGGTGGATGCTTAATGACAGTTAAAGGATTTAATTTTGAGAGAGTGAGAAGGGAAAAAAAACTGATATGAAGGCCAAGGCACAAACAGACAAAGATGATACAGTTGCAGATTTGGTGGTTGGTAATATTCAGCAGATTTATTCTACAAACACAGAGATTTCTTTGTAAAACTCATTTTCACAAGGATCTTTTTATTTGCCACATGCTTTCTGACATCCTCATGGTGCACAGGATTAATGGCAACTGATAACATATCATATTTATTTTGCCAATAGTAGACCATTAATTCTAAGTTCATCTCTTTTCTAAAACTATTTAATTATAATTAAATTTTTTTCTTAAAATAAAAAGAAATAAAATACTGAAGTGAGTGTAACCAAAATGTTAATACCAAAAATGCAAGAAAGAACTAGAAATTTAAATAAACCTAACAAATGCTTGGTGCCTAAGTTCCAGACCCCACGTATGAAAGTCAGAAAAAGCTACATTCATTCATATCTATGAATTAGTCAACACAGCTAGCTCTTTCTACCTCAGTAAAATAACTACTTTACAGGATAAAACACTTTGGGTTCCCCCTGAAAAATGTACATTGGTGAGTTTTGATAAAGTTTGTGCTGCTTAATATTAAAATACTCTTCTATGTTTTGATTCTAATTCTTTTGTCTAAGTTATGCAAACTAAGTCATAAAACAGCTAAGTCATGCAAACTTTGATTTGAATCTTGGCATGTTTGTTGCAGAAACTCCAAGCGTGTTGAGGTCTTGGTAGTCAAAAAAAACTGAATGCCCTAATGAGTCTGTCAAAAATCAACACTGAGCTACCCCTGCCAATGCTGGCGTCTTGTAGTTTTGTTTTGTTTTTTCCCTGCATTTCCTTTTAAGTTTATTTATTTTGTTTTGTTTTGTTGGTTTTTTTTTGTTAATTTCTGATAAAAACTGGTATTTTGGGGTTTTTTTCTCTTTCTGTACTCTTTCCATTTCCCCCTTCCCAAAAAATATCACTCGAGTGTAAACTGTTCCCATCTTTATCATTCTAAACATTATTTGTATGTGAAAACAGGTGCGCTTTCTGTGGCTGTAGTGTAGCACAAAGATCGTTCAGGTATAGCATACTCAGATCCCTTCCTTGTCAGGAGATTGGCAGAAATTCAATAAGGAGACAATTTAGGAAGAGTCCTGATGTCCTTGGGTTAGCAGGGAGTGGTTATAAATTGCAGGTGATATGCTTGGCCAACAAGAAAGAGAGCAGAAAACTTCTTGGAGGAGAGCCCAGACAGAACCTCCCCATCTGGTTTATACACAGGATAACAGCAGGGACAGAGAAGTAGGACTGAGTGGACAATTTCGTGATTATATGAAAATATTACTGATATCAAGTGAATTTTCAGTAAGCAGTTGTAGAAAATAGAATAATGGAGGATTTTGATCCCAAAATATTTCTGTGAGAAAAAGATAAGTAAACTCTATTTTTTATGGAGTAAAAAACAATCACAATCTTAGTGTGCTTAACAGAAAATGCTAAAGATATCTCTCTGACTGAAGAGAAAACAAAAACAAGAATGTAAAATGGCTATTTATTGATGCATTTTTCAAGTTTCAAAAATAGGCAAGTGTATTTTGATATTTTATCTTGTGGTATTTTCTCTTTTTAAAAGCTTCTAAACAAGTTTTGAACAGAAAAATTAACAAATAGTTGTGCAGACATGATTTTCCCCTCTGTCCCACTGCCTTTTAGTCTTCAGGTCAAGTTTGGATGAATTTATGAAAAAATGCTATAGCTGGACTCAAGTTACTGAGTTTATTCAGGAGTAATTTTTAAAATCTGGAGATAGTGATATTGGATAACCTATTATAACAATTCCATTTGTGCCCTAACAAACTTTTCTGGCCTGTTTGTCACACTTTTGTTGACTGACAACAAACTGCTTTAGGTAACCCTGCGTTGGCAGGGGGGTTGGATTAGGTGATCTCCAGAGGTCCCTTCCAACCCTAACAATTCTATGATTCTGTAATGCTTTTAACTAAAGAACCCTAGTCAGGACTTGCATGTTTAAATGCATGAATCTTGGTGTTTAAATGCCAAATTATGATTCAGTATACTCACTGTCAAAAAGCGTAATTTTAAAAAGTGAGAAAATACATAGGTATCTCAAGGATTCTCTTTCCAGCTGCCCTAGTTGCATAAACTCCTTCTTTCATGTGTTTTAAAACAAAATAACAATCTTCATGATAGTAAATGCCCTGACAAATGCTTAGGTTAGCCTCCAGAGCCTACATACTGGTAGGGCTGAGCAGTGAATAACTTGCTGGATCAGACATAGCACAGCCTGATCATGGCTGAATCTGTCAGAGGGCTAGAGCTGGTAAGATTTTTTGGAGTGCCACTGCACAGATGACATCATCAATAAGTCATAAATGTATTACCAGAGACAATGGCTCCCCTTTCTGTAGTGTTTAATGGTAAACAATGCATTCCCAAAAAAGGAAAGATAAGACCCTGTCCCAGGAGCAGAACTCCTTCTCATGTGTGGTTTAGAGGTATCAGACTATACACAGTAATTTTTCTTATCCCTCTTTGAGCCAATCTTTTTCACAAGGTGCATTAAAAGCAAGGTGAAGAGGGCAATCTCTCTGCTCACACATAGCTCTGAGTCACTGGGCAGTTTTTACACAGACAAACTGCTGCCTTGAATACCACCCATACAGGAGCACTGGGTAATACAAGGTAATACAACAGCAGCTCACAAAGATAGCCCTAGTTTTGCAACAAGGACTCTGGGTCCCACCAGGAAACCCTATGACAAGGAGAAAATGAATACAGAGCATCTGCTTCACTAGCACATGTCTAGTCCTCATGTCTGAGGAACTGTTTCCTAAAACATGAGAATTTCCTCTTCTCTTACCTCCTGGGAAAGTGAAACAGCAACTCCTGCTTAATTCTTTTAAAGTGAAATGATGACACCCACAGTTGTGGAGGGTTTTTGGCAACTGAACTCATGGGATCTTACCTTCACCTGTAAGAGGGGCACTTTGAAAGTAGACTTTGTTCTAGGTCTCTCTCTCTTGACTAAGTTTGAGGCAATAGCCCTTTAGGAAGCAGCTGTTCTGGAACCATTTTTGAGGAAATAACTCTTATTGACCATATTGAAAAATGCACTTTTTTTTTCTGGCAACTAGAAATCATTCATAAGTAGGTATTAAAAAACCCATTTTGGCAAAATAGGGCTGGGCTCATTGTGAAGTTAACAGTGGTGAAAAGGGTCCCAGAAGACATATGATCTCCCCTAATATACCAAGAGGAATGCTCTTTTGAGGCACATCACCTGCAACTGGAAAATACTCAGTAATATTTTTCCTTCTATTTATTTTTTTTTGTGTGTTCTTCAATATAGAGAAAAAAAAAGATGAAGGTGGGAGAATAAGGATGACTAGATGGAGGAAAAAACCACTATTGGAAAACCTGTGCATTCTGCCTCTCGACCAGGATCCATGTAGGAGACTCCTCCCTCTGCAGAATGGTCAGCTCTGAGCCCTGCTGGTAGGGGAGCAGGTCCTGTCTGGTACATGTAATGAGCAACAACAAATGTAATGGTAACTGGAATTGTTTGGCAAACTGCTTCTGTGAAAAGAGACTAAATTAATAGAAACAAACCTGAAAAAAATTTTGAAATAAATAAATAAAGAAAAGTTTCAGGATGATGTTCTCTATCTTTCATCAGCTTACAGATATCTTTCCTGGTCATGAAGCTGGGGAGGAACGCGAAATGTGTCCCCTGGTGTGAGTGCTGAATACATCACTCGAATACGCTGTGTTAAGAGCAATCATATCACCAGAATGTATAAGCATGGGTTTTTTTATGATTAAGGAGATAAGTAACACAGAACTTAACTATCTTTCAAGAATCAGAAAACAAGTTTCTGAAAGAGATAATTCCAGAGCTTGCTTCATGGATATTGCTGTATGTTTCACTTCTCATGTTTAATTTGATTTCTGTAAAATTTCTGAGGACCACTACAGCTTAAAGCAAAGACCCTGAACTGAGCATAAATTTGAATTCAGTTGGTGGAGTTTCTCTTAGACTGCTGCAGTATAGAAGAAATGAGTTTTTTTCTTGTCTATGGCCTGCTGTAGTTTTACATCTTTCTGTAATGAAGTCAAAAAGGCCTAGCCTACTACACCTGTCAGTCTATAAGTCATATATATTTTTATGTATTTGATTTATTTATAAATCAAATATGCTTTAGATATATTGCAAGTGGTAACCGGTACGGATATAAGTGAAACTCTCAGAGCTGCTGCAGATTATCTGTTTCAGGTTGAAATCCAATGCCTTATGATTGTTTGCAATTCAAGTAGTATACAAGTATCTTAGCAGACTATAGTTGTGACTGTATCTAGCAGTTTTAGACTTCTGTGCTTTACTCTCCTTAGATGAGAATAAAACCTTTTTACTATTTTTGAATATTTTTACTCAGACTATGAAGCAGTTTCTAGGCAAGCTAGTACTTTCATCGTACAGTTTGCTGTCACATTTTGAAATAAGTTCTGTTGTGTGCTTAGTCTCTGCAGGTAACATTGTGCTTTCTATCTTCTGAACACTTATGCATTTCATTTTTATAAGACTGGGTAAAAGTAAAATAATATTTTCAACTTGTAATATATAACTGTAAAAAATAAAAATCTATCTCTGTTAAGTGTGGTAGTTAACATTGTGTGACTAATGATGCAGCATGAATTAAGAAAATAGGGTTTTGCTAGCCAGCTCAAAATGCAGACGAATAGGTTAAAATAGCCTGATATTTCAATAAGTTGGCTGATACTACAAAGGACAGTGATTTATTATAATAAAGAAGGAGAGATCAGTACTTATTCCATATGCATTGATTTTTATTGAAATGAGTTGTAAAAGAAGGAGATCTATGTTTATTTCCTGATTCAATTATCTGGATGGCACTGTCCTGGTTTAGGGCAAATATTTAGGAGGAAACCTCTGGGGGGTCTGACCATCATTCATAAGTATGACCATCATTCATTGATTCATTCATTTATTCATTCATTCTTTCAGACACTCTCAACCTATTCCAGGGCCAACAGGTAATATAGTAGTGAATGCCAAACCAAATTTCTATCTACATATTCAGTTCTACTCATCTATGCAGGTATCACAAAGCTTGATATTTTACTGCGGACAAAGATGTACTTGTGATCAGTTGAGTGCAGTTCCTTGGATAGGTCCCAGATACAACAGTGAGTATTCTGCAATATCCTTAGTGCTTCTAAAACAGAGACTGGTCACACAGGAAAACAAATATCTTCCTAGCACCTGAACTTCAGAGTTAATTGTTGATTGATTAGGTATTTCTCAAATGTTTGGATGTAACTGTAGGTCTCTGTGCTCTATGAAGAATTTCAGCATGAGTTGCTGTTTGATGGTATGAAGATGAATGTCAAAGGAATTTTTAGGGACATTAGAAATGTTTTCTAATAGGAATCCACTGCATTGGAACAACAATTGGAAATATCGGAATCTAGAAACTTTATGACACTGCACACCACTGATTACTACGCACACCTGTTTTTTCACATTTCCAGTGGTGATGAGGCTATTGTTTTCTAAGACGTATTCATTGGTCCTCATTGCACACACGCACGACTGCACTGCACTCAAAATTCAAGTCATGGTAAACCTTGTCAGAATATACATGTTTAGTAAAGCAGTCTTGTTTCAGGCCCTGGTTTTCTGTCAAAGATTTTTGTATCAACAGTTGTTCTGTTTCAGCAAACAAAATCCTGTATGTCAGCAAAAAGATTCTCCATGGTTGCAACTCTCATCAAAATATCAGTTTTAGAGCAAGTGTACATCAGGCCAAGCAATGGTACAGGACAATGTTAGCCAAAAAAGAACCTGTGGCAAGTATATGACTGAGATATGGAAGATTCTAGCAACACTTGCAGGTGCTTTTGAGGGTTTTACATGTGACAGCATCTATGCTAGACTTCAGATAGAAAAGGAGTAGCAAAGAAGTTGAAATTACTCAAAAATTCGTGAAGCTCTTGCTACCTACCAAATGTGTTCTCTGTTATCCACTCCCCAATAAAAGACACTCTTGTCCTCTGTCGTGGTTTACAAAGGAAAACTTCGTATTTAAGGCTGTTTAGTACCAAACAGTTTGTGTTGCTTAGTGATGGCAGGACCCACTTCATCACCAAATTGCCTTTTATATGAGTTCGATAAATATTTTCTGATGTTAATTTGTTCCTTTGTGCTGATTATTATGAAACTCACATTCTAGATTCTGAGCTTCTGCTGAGAAAGACTAATGTATGTATTTTAAACATTCACAAAAGAGTCGTGAAACTGGTAGAAATTGGTTTGGTACTGTTCTGAAATCAAGCTAAGAAACAAACCTGGACTTGTATTTTGTCCTCACATTTCCTTGAGGAAATGATCCATTCTGAAAAGGGCAGAGGAGGAGGGGAGAGGAGCTTGTGAGATCTTTAATCTCTTATCCCCGTGTTCTTGGTTTGTTTCTCAATGACTTATATAAGGGAAAAAGATTCACCAGGTCTTCCACCAAAAGTACCATTTAAGTCACAGTAATGTCACAGTAACTCTGAGATATTCAGACAGCTCTGAAAACTAGTTTTATTTAAACAGGAAATAATAATTTTTGCATGAATTACAGAAAAATTAAAAAATCTCATATTAATCTGTTTAAATTTTTTGTTGACTTTTAATTGGGTGGTAATGGTTTAAAAACCTGATTCCATTTGTTGTCAAATGACTTTCTACTGTTTCCCTATTCCAACATTGTGTGAAACCATCCTTATAAGCAAAATAGGTTTTCATTTAGCATAATTGTATTCAAAACTTGAAATAACAAAAAAGTACAGAGCTAAAATCTCAAGGTGGCTTGTTCGGTATGATGCATTTTTCTTAAAAAACCAGATTTTCAGTGCAGTCATTGGTCAGAGAAGATGCAACAGCTCAACATTTCATGCAATTAAGCCCTGTCTCAACATAATTAAATTACTCAGCATTGCAAGTCTTTAGAAAGAGTGTAGAAAAATATTTCTTACCCTGGAAAGGGCTCATCAGTTTAAGCAATTTTGGAAACTAGACAAAATTCTTTATCTACACAGTTTTCCTGCTGTTTGCTCTGAAATTACCTACTATTTGCACTGAAATGAGGTTGGAGAGGAGGGTGTTACATTATCGTCCCGCTTCTGAGATTCATATATGTCACTGAGCAGTTTCCAATTAAAATGAAAGAAGGCCATCACCTTAAGCTGTTTAATTGCATTGAGAAAATTAAAGGAAAAAAATCTGTGGAATTATGCTGGGAAGTAAATTATATTAATATTGTATTTTTAATAGTTTTTTTTTCTGCACAAAGTTCCTTTGGCAGATTTGTTACTTTAGAGAACATTTGAGAAAATTAATAATTTGTCAACAAATGACTTCACATTCTGTTGGGGAAGATGTTTCTTTTGCAAAACTTAGTAAGTATTACTTGAGGTATTTATTAAATAAAATGTTTCAATAGAAGAACAAAGCACCATAAAGTTACGACATATTCAGTATCTGCAGTACAAAAATGAGAGCAAATCAAATCTAGAAGTCCAAGTCTTTGTCTGACAGAGTGGTCTTAAAAATATATTTACAGTATCCGGCTCTAAATAATCATTTAGCTAGAAATAAATGCCAGAAAAATGGAATTTACTTGCATCTGATGTTACCACTACACAGGTTAACTTATTGTAATATGCACCAAACAAGTCAGTTTACCTACTTTTTTTTTTTATTTACTGCTACACAATTGGATCTAACATAGTATGATTTATACCAGGTGCTTAATCACATGGGAATATACCTGCCATTGAAATCACATCATTGCCATGTGCTGGTTGCTGCCTTTTCAATGACATGCATTACATTCTGCAATTTACCTACTGGTCTTTTGCCACAATCCTGCAGAATTTCTAGTGGGTTTGCTGCAAGTCTACTCCCTTTTATTTGGTAGCAAAATTTCATTTTTGTGACTCTGGAATTTGTCCTAAATCTCCAAAAATAAGCATACTTAGTGTGAGGAGTTTGGGATATTCTTTAATTCATACTTTTTTGTTATTCATATTTCCTAATATTATAACACTTTGAAATCCTGTGTGCAACATCTGAACCACTCAAACAGACCAATGCATGCTTTGATTTATTTCTTAATTTATTCTACTGCATTAAATGGTTGACTTATACTGTAAGTATCTACTTAAGTGGTGATAATGTTTCTGGAGTGCTACCAGTGCATTAGTAACTGAACTTGCTTGAAGACCAAAAATTATTGTTTATTCTTATAACTTAACTACAGAAACTGACCTCTGAAACATAAAGAAACTAATTTTTAATGGTATGTTTGCAAGAGCAAAACATTTGACTCTAAAACTTGCAAGCTTATGCAGAATTGGCAGTCCATTTTTGGAGGAACTACACCATATCAGTCCAAAATGCAAAGTTTCTTTTCAGAAAGGCCATTCATAATGAATGAAACAGATTTTAGTGTTATTTACCAGTGGGAATGAGCATCTTCTTGAAGAGTAATGAAGCAGAATGCTGAGTAGAAGTTAGAAAGTAAGTTTATCTCCTGTGACTGTGTCTGATAATACTGTCCTGATGCTGTAGATGAATGAGCTATGCACAGCTTACAGCTATGCACAACACATAGCTCAGTGGGTAATATCCATGGCAGTCTAGAAAGCAGGAGACGTCAATAACAGAAGCTAAAAATAATAGGAGGAAAGAACAGGGTTAATAATGCTGCATGCCTGGGACACGGTCTCAGTGCAGCAATGTAAAACGGAATAGACTAGCTCATGGTGGAAAGAAGTTGTTCCCCTTCTTTAATGGTAAAATACTTTAAATCATATTAATTACACTACACTAAATATGGCAGCCTATGTTCAAAAGGTGCTTTGGATATGAGGCCCAGACTTAGTGTTGATGTTCTAATAAAGTTAATACATTTTCAACTTTCTTTTCTAGAAATAAGGGATATTGGACTGAGACCACAGAAACTCAGGTAAGTGCTTTTATCAAGATCCTTACCTGACTGCAAGGGAGAGGCAGTGGAGTAATTGCATCACCTTTTTCTCCCAGAGTGGTGGCTGAAGCCTTTGGATAGGAAACCATTACTACTGAGCAGTGGATGTCTGTCTGCAATGGCCAGGGGCTGTGCATTATCAGTTGTCACATCATGCTAACTGCTGTGCTAACATCTGAGCTCTTCCTCAATCTGGCAGACAGTGGGGAATTCCAAAGGCAGAGGGTGAATACAGTAATAAATGCAATGAAGTTAATTTGACATCTCTGGTAAGAAGTGATTATGAGTACACTGTCCAGATTAAAAAAAAGGGATAATTCCACTTGCCTATACAATACCACCACAGGAGGGATATATCTCTCTTCAATATCCAAATTTGAGTGGAAATTATTGCACTTAGATTATCCTGGGTTAACATTGTTGATGCAATCGTTCGGGAATAGATGAAGCTTTGCAGGAAACCTAATATGAGTGAGATGAAATCAATAAAATTCTCTCAAATAAACAAAGACTTCTGAGGAACTATGCTTTTTTAAGGAAGATTGATGACCATAGTATTTGCAACACTTACACCCCTTAAATCCAGCTGCTGATTTTAAACAAAATCATCAACTATTCCAAAGACTCTTTCAGTTTCTTGTGCAAAGCTCTGTAAAAGATGTTAAGAGGATAACCCAAGAAAATATCAGATGATGGTATTCAAAATAACCAGATGCAGCTGACGCAGTAGAAGAGGGGAGTGTGCCTATGAGTATCTCAGGAAATTCTGCAAATCCAAGTGCTAGGCATTGCACCTGGATTAGGGCAACCCCATAAGTACAGACTGAGAGAAGAAGTCACTGTGGATAAAGACCCAGAGGTTCAGTTGGATGACAAGAGATCAGCCAACATTGTGCACTCACCGCGAGCTGTGCCCTGGGCTGCATCAAAGCAGCATGTTCAGGAGGCCAAGGGAGGGCATTCTGTCCCTCTGCACTCCTCTGGTGAGACCCCACCAGGTATGTTGCATCCATCCTCTGGAATCCCTAATATAATAAGGATATAAAGTTCTTTGGATGTTGTAGGATGTGGTACTGTTAAAGGGCCATGAAGATGACCAGAAGGCTGGAAAATCTCTCCTATGAAGACAGGCTGAGACAGACGGGATTGTTCAGCCTGGAGAAGAAAGGATCCAGGGAGAGCTTACAGAACCTTCCAGTATGAAAAAGAAGCTTATAAAAAATGGGAAGATTACTTTTTATACAGGCATATGGTGATAGGACAAGTGGAAATGGTTTTAAACTAAAAGAGGAGAGATTTAGATTAGGTATTACGAAGCAATTCTTCTCAGTGAGAGTGCTGAGGCACTGGTACAGGTTGCCCAGAGAAGTTGTGGGCGTCCCATCCCTGGAAATGTTCAAGGCCAGGTTGGTGGGGGCCCTGAGCAACCTGATCTAGTGGGTGGCATCCATGCCCATGGTGGATACTATGGGGATTGGAACTAGATGATCTCCAGGGCCCCTTCCAACCCAAATCATTCAGTGGTTCAATGTACCATTGATGTTCCTTGCTTTCAACAAAGATGCACAGAACCAGCTTGAATGTGTTTTTTTTGGAAGATCTTTTTTTTTTAACCTGTGCTATTGACAGTAGCTCCCAGAATTCATAAACATTACATTTATTTAGACTTTTCTGAACTGTAACAAACTCAGAAGTGTGATCAATGAGAATGTTTACAAAGTACCAAGACAATAACCACTTTTATGCAACTTCTTTCTTTACAGAACATATCTGCTTATGAGTGCCAATGTGTAAATGCTCAAGAAAACACCTATGCCTCATTAACACTTAGTCCCCAAGTAAGTGTTATCTCAGAGCCAAAGAAGTCTGTTCCACTATTTTGGTCTGTTTTTAAAAGACAGCCTGAACCAGAGAGTAAGTGTGATATGTTATGATTATATCCCTTGTGCTCGGGGGAATAAAATGCATCTGGGAGTTGTTTCTCCCATTTGATGGAAAGAAATATTAATGAGTAGGTCAGAGTCTCTGACAAATTGATTCCATTTAGCTGGCCTAACACAGATAGCCCTTTAGCAAAGTGTTACATTAATAATCTATCCTTTTACCCTTCCTGTTTTCTTGTGGAGGCAGGTGCCACTGTTTCCCTATTACTTTAAACAAATGTAATTAAGCAATGGTTCAGTGATTCGACTTCATGAGCCAGACTTTGATGGTTTTTTTACGAGCTGAATCTGCTAAGTTGCTGAGCCTTTTTCATCTCTTAAGATCAGAATCTAGCTTCATATGTCTCAACCTTGATGAAACTGCTCAGTGATGAAAGTAGAGAATTGCTGGGTTTTTTTCCAGATGACTCTTCAGTAAAAAGCTACCTTGACAGTTTTGGTTATCTAGGCATCTATATGAGTAAATGAACATCTCTTACAAATCACACATTTGACTTGTCAGGAAACATGAAGACTTGTAGCTGGACTGTAATAGAGAAGGCTATTCATGGATCCAGAGTATTATTGCAAATCATTCTGCTGCCTCATCTATATTTTATTGCCTTTTCCTAGACCATGTATTTAAGTAGTTACCTAGAAAAACACACCTATTGTGGTAGAAGAGAGTTCGTTGAATATAATTCCAGCTAGAGGAAGACTGATGTTGGGCAGCAAGGCTGAACTGCTTGGTAAGCCCAGCAGTCATTCCTGTGCAGGCCCCTTGACTCTGTCTGGGTCCTGAGAGTAAAGATGTTGTCATGTTTTACTAGCCTCAGGGAGCTACTTTGTTCTGGATCCAGTTTACGGTATAAGCAAAACCCCAAAGTTTCAGAACTGGATTGAGATCCTTCTTGCAAATTTCTTCTTAACTGGAAAGTAACATTTTTATTGGTTTGTGGGGACTACTAGAATTGGTGTAAGGGGCAGGCTGTCAGAAGGAAAAATAAGGAAGTAATACAAAATTTAATAGCAGCCAGGACAGGCAAAAGAAAATGCTAGATCTCTGCAGAGCAGCAGAGTAGGGGGGCTGCAACACAGGAAAAATGTGTTGATGCGGATGAGAGAAGTGACTGGATGCTCTCATGCTCTTGATTCTAGATCCAGAGGTTTTACCTAGTCTGGTGATAGAAACAAGTACAAAATTCAGTGACAGCCTCTTCTGTCCTCCTTTGATAACTGATTTAACAGTGAAAGAATCTCCCTCTGAGGTAATTATGTTTTTAGTCCAGATGCTGTCTGCTCATCTGCTGGAATTAGCACTTTAAGCATCCTGAAGCTCTGTGAGGGTTTATGTACTGAAAATTTATTTTTAAATTTAAGAGAAAGGGAAGAAATTATCAATGCTATTAGAGATGAAAAGACAAACACTTCAAAGCTAAGAATTACCAGTTTTTGAGGCAATAGGAAGCAATCATGTGGTAGGTAATTACGAAGATTTTATCAAAATACAAATGTACGAGGGAGTCAAGTTTGCTTAAGGAACTTTGCACACTGTGGTCTTTTCCTGCCTGAGTTTTGAAACCTGAAGGATCTTTAAATGTAGGTAATCATAACCAATTCCTAATCTTGGCATCCTGCTAAGATACTAATTCCTAGTTATATGTTGTAGCAATTATTTCTGCAGATGTTAAAGGGTTGTTTTCTTTTATCGGTTTAAAATTTTCTGCCTTTCATTGTCTTCTTTACCTCTTTATTCTTATGAAGAATGCCATGCAGGAGCTGCTTGATGTACGTTTTTCTGTTGCAAATATGCTTTTATATACATCTATCTTATTTTGAATCTATACAGCTCCAACTTTCTCAGTTTTTCATGTGGTTTTCTGAGCTGACATCCTTAGCAGGTGTATAGAGGTTTTTACAGTCTCTGTGCCTTCCCAGAAAACTTAAAATTATGTTCAACATTGAAAATTGATGAACTGGTCAGAATGTCACAGAAAAAAACAAAATCATGATAGATGTAATGAAAAGAAAAAGACAGAAGAATAGACAGGGCAATTTTCTCTCTTTCTGAAAAAGTTGGGGAAAAGGTGGGGTTTACAATGGCAAAATATAGCAGACAGTGACAGGAAATGTTAAATATTTAGCCACATAAATGCCTCAGCGTTCTCACTGCATGTTCACATGTTTCTGTTCTTCCACCAGTCTTCCGCACTATATCATACGGATAATTTATAACTGGATGGCAGTCACCTTTACTGTAGCAGCCTATGCTGGCACAATATTAAATGACATTCAAACTCGTAAGTCCTGAGCGGCTTCAGCTATTGTGGGTTTTGGTGTGCAGAGGTATTATCAAAATTGCAGCCAGTAGGTTGAATGAAATGGTTACTCCTATGTGTTCAGTGCCTTTGAAACTCCACTTCCACACATTTGGGGTGCTGCAGAAGGAGTGGATGTCCTCCAGAAGGGGAGAAGACTGGAGCATGTGGTACATAGGAAAGGGCGGGGGAACTGGGTTTGTCCAGGCTCAGAAAGGAAATTGAGGTGAGACCATATCTTAATTTATGCTTTTCAAACAGGAGGAAATAGGGAAGATAGTCAGACCTGGAGGTGCAGGAAAAGGAGTCTTTTCCTGCAACAGGAAATTCTAACTATATCAGAGGAAAATATTCACCATGGGGACAATTAAATATTGGAACAGATTGACTGGTAAGGTTGTGGGATCTGTGTCCTGGGAGAGATTAAAACACTGTCTTGGTGAAGCCCTGAGCAACCTGGCTTAATTGACTTTAAGCACGGTTTGAACCACCCATATCCTCTTCAAATTCAACTGTTCCACAGATTTGTGTGGAACAAATTAGATAGAATCCAGTAGTCAAGAAAAAAAAAATTGATTTCATAAGACTTACACTAAAAAATCAAAATAGTTCATACACTAAATTATTGATATCCACTTAAAATAGAATTGAATGGAAAATGTGCAATCAAATAAAATATATATTAAAAATATTTAGTCGTGTCTTTTGCAGGAACAACCAAAATTTGCCTGTAACATATTTTAAGATTCTTTTGTCAGGATGCCTTCTTGTTATGAAATGTTTTTGTGTCATCTAAAGATGCAGTTCTTGATAATTATGGCTTTTTCTGGTGCATTTTGAGGTCATATTAATCCCTATTAATACCAAATGTAGGAAAGAAATAATTTTGATAATGTCTTGACTAAGAGATGTTGTATGTTAACCACTTTTTGTGAGCACAGTCTTGTATGTCTGGTGATTTGTTTCTCTGGAATCACACAGTATGTTCCCAAAGTACACCATAAAAATAACATAATCATGATGTTATCTGTCTGTTACAAAGTATATGACAATATTGTGTTTATTGTTAAATACAGCCTCAAGGACCTCACAAGAGTGCCAAACAAGTAAGTTGTTTTCAATTAAGGACATCGTCTCAGTGCTCAGTAAACACAGAAGATTATTTATGTATGAGCTTGATGTTGTTAGAAAATGTGCAGCAGAAGCTTCCAGTTCAGCTTTTGTTTGGATGTAACTCTAAGCAACAAAGACCAAGCACAACTATAAAAAAAATTATGCTTATAATAAACCTAGTTCATAGATGGTTAGTTCAATTTGTATTGCTCATAACGTATGGGTACTCCTAATGATTCCATTAGCGTTCAAATAACAGAATTCAGCACAAATGTATTTCTACTGAGCAGTAGAAACACAATTTCTCTGGAACTGCAGCTGCTGTATTTGAAGATTAGTCTCTTACTATCCCTTAGGGAGATGACTGTCTCTGCCAGCTGACTTAGTTTTTACACTGCCAGCGATTTATTAGATTGCTTTGCTCTTAAGTGTGATAATAGGCCTTATGCTTAGCAAGGTTTAGAGACTTCCAGTACATTAATATTTTATGGCAATGACAGTCAAGACACATTTTGTTTACCTAACAAGACAAGCCAAGCTACAGCTGATGTGTACTGGAGATTAGATTTAACTGGTAGGAACTCTGCCAATTATGTCTTTAATGCTTTGCAATGATTTTTATAATTGTAATCTAATCATTAGCATATTTGAGGGAGCAACATTTTATTGCACTACTGTCTTGTGTGACTAGAGAAACCTTTTGTCTGTAGCCATTTTACTCAGTTCTCTGGTATTGACATATTTTCTTTGGATAGTTTTTCAATCAGATATAACAATATTTGGAGGCTGAGAAAACACCCACCTAGGATTCTATATAAACCTGCTTGGGGATTCAGTTTACAAATCCAAAATTGGTTGATTGATTGAAATTAATTGAATGTTTCAGTCTTGTGAATATAAACTCTTGGTTGCTGTACTTATTCCGTATAATGGTCAAAATAATACCTTGGTTTGCTGTCACTCAGTTTCAGTGACAGTGAAAGCTTTTGCTGCCCAAATAAATATTTCACATGAAGGAGTCCTGTCCTAATTGCTTTTTGCTTCTTCTCAACAAAGCAGATTTATCACCTATTAGTGGTGGAAGACAGAGAGTGAAGATCAGTGGGTCAGGTGTCTGGCATTGATTCACTGTTATCTGCAAAAAGCTCCAGAGACAGGATTGAGCATATTTACCAAGCAATTGCATATTGAAGGGTTTGATGCCTCAATTACTTAGGCTCAAGTATATCAGAAGACGTTAGATGTAGGTTCAACAAGTACTAACATTAGCCATTGTGTGGTTTCAGCTGCAAATGTGGTGCTTGCGGCAAGCACTAGAAAAAATAGGGAGGCAAAATTCAGCTTTTGTTATGAAATGTGCTTGTTCGCCATTTTAAACATTTACTTCTCTTTGCATCAGGCTTTAAATGGACTTTGTAAGATTTGAGTTCAGACAGCTTTTTAAAACCATCTAAAAAAATTTCTCTGTTGAAGCTCAAGGTAACCCACAGGTTAATAACATATTTATTTTTCTCCAGCATACCCATAGATATTATAAAATAGAGTAAGAAGTTGCAGCAGCTCTATATAGTTTCTAAGCATAATTTTTAATTGACTGATGATGTGTGTTGGGTTTTTTGGTTTTTTTTTTTTGTTGTGTGTTTTGGGTTTTTTTATACCTATATTGAATACATGGATTTTTTATTTTAGTGGTCCAGAAACTGAGACTAGATCCTGGGGTATATATATTCATAACAACATAGAGGGCAAATAAGACTTCCAGTCTGGGGCCCAGTGAGCTGAGCACTGCAGTTTCTAATTTGTAATGATTTGCAGGATGTGCAATGTGCTACTGTCTCTTCCCAGATACCGTTGAAGGTGAAGCTGTAGTAAGCTGTGATCTTAACCCTGGAGAGTCCCAGTGGAGTTGTCTGTGTACTGGTCAAGAGAAAATTGATCACATACAAACAGGCACGCATCTGACACAGTGATAATAGAGGTGGGTGTGTGCACAAGGAGCATAAGACAAATTTCAACTAAAGTGAGAATAATAGTAATAATAATAATAGTAATAAAAATTTTCTCAGTGAAATTTGGCTTGAACATTTTATGTTCTTTGGGCAAACCTCTTGGGATGCACAGGCAGAGTAAGAAATGTGATCAGTTACAGAAATAATTATGAAGTCTGCCTGTCATTCAGCAAGCCTAACAACACAATTAGGAACCATCTCATTTATGACTAGCAGCGAGCTAGGTAGGATTTTTATTTTCAAAGCAAGTTAAAAAATAAAAGAAGACTAGATCCAAGAAACTGCAGAAGGCTGCAACAAAAATTATGGTTGCAGGATCAAATTTTTATCAAGACTCTGTTTGGACAATGCCTGGTGGGGTTGAATAGTCCAGTTTTTCAGCCTCATTTGTCACTTATTTGTGTGCACAGTTTGCTAAGGATATTTAGATGTCTGGTCCCCTGTGTTTTTGGAGCTGTGGAGGTTTGTGGCCTGCAGGATGCTCAAATAGAGCCTGTGGGGCTGAAGCGTAACAGGAGGAGTGGGAACAAACCATGGGTTTTCAGAATTTAAACAGTCAAGATTATCTTGTCAGTGGTTCTAGCCTAAGCAATTGTCATGGTTGTGTGTACGCTTATATTTTCCAGGGATGAAAATGTATGTAGATGTGAATGTCAATTAGGTGTGGCCCTCAGGCTCTTGGAAAGAGGCCAGTGAGACCAATGATGGCAAAAGACATAAATGTTTCTCCTGTGGGGAATATAAAACTGATTTTGGCTTGAGTGGCTTTGGGGACATCGCTGGGTGCAGCATTTACCCAGATTCAACAAAATAATGGGGAAAAGAGAAGGCATCAAACTATAGGCAAAAAGCTTTTAGATCAGATGTTCAGCTTGCATTTTTTGTCTTCATGGAGTATCTGTATCACAGCATTTGACCTTCTCTGTGCTGATGGTTTCTCCATGTGCTCTTCAGGAATTTTCTAATTCTTATTCTACAGTAGGTTTATTTTAACAGGAAAGTATACCTTGTGCATACTTTTAGAAACTATGTGCTAATGCTTATTTGGCAAACAATACAGATTTATTTCAGCCTACATTTACGCACATACTTCAAACAGTTAGATGAGTACGTTTTTCCTTACACAAAATGAGCAGAGAAAATGTGCCACGAGTACTGGTGTGGATAGAGGAGCCTAGCTCATAGAATTTGTTCATACTGAAAATACTCTGCAAAAGCTTCCTGAAAATTTTTCTGTGTGTTCTGTTAAATTGGTATAGGGAAGAATATCATATTGTTTAGGTAATCATCTATTTAGACAAATATACAAATAATCACAGCAAATCATATGTTAGTGGTAACCTTTGAAAACACTGAAACCTGTAAACAACGTAATCTACAGCCACCATTCAGAAAAGGAATTACACTTTGAAAATTACCATCTCTTTTTATACAATCTGAAGACAGATATAGTAAATAATGAATTTGCTTTTAGTAGTTTCTGAAATCTAGTTTTGCATGAATATTGTGAAAACTAGTAATTGAATTTGTTTACTATTAAAGTGTATTCAATATCATTTCGAGCTATTTTCACTTAGACTGGAATATAGTCTAAAGCAATAGTTTCCATCTAATCTAAATAGTTTATTTTCCTGATTACTTCTAAAACTGAAATGCAAGCAGTTAAAGAATGAAATAATTCCTATATTTTATTTTGTTATTTAGATTTATGGTGCTTGATACTTAACCACTGGTGTGCATGTACTTGTCAAAACATGAGAGATAATTAGTTGAAATATATGTGACCTTTACGTGAAAATATTTGCAAAATGCATCAACTGAATATATGTATAATATGAATTGAAAGAGGGGAAAATAAAATCAATTACTCTGTTTTACAGAAAAGAAAATTCCCCTAGAGATCTGAAAAATAAGACCATTCATTATAGAAGGGAACTTTTAAAAAATGTATAACTTTATATGAAGTGTATCTTTAAAATCTATTACATGACTAGAAAAACAGAAAGTCATGTCAGAAAAACTTTAAAAAGTTGTAGCACCTATTTATTTTTCAGGAAAATTTCCAAAGTATACAGGAAATAGGAATCTCACTCAGAGTATTGTAGTTTATTGAGTTCTCTCTGCCTTGAAAATCATAGTAGAAATCTCCAAGGACTCCTATAAAGATGTATTACGTCATAAAGCAAACTAAGGATAGTAACCCATGTTATTAAACTGTCAACATACATTATACTGCAATCTATCCACAATCCAACTCAACTTAAAGCCTTACTCTTGGCAGAAAGTTTAAAATATAAGACTACTCTCTAATCATCTAAAGCCCATGGTACTTTGGAAAAAATGTTGTAATAATCGCTCCACTACTCCATTACAGTATGTGTGAATTTCATTGGTTTAGTACTGCAAATGCTCAACCATTACAAGGAAGGATTCTGAAGGATTACCACTTAAAAGGTTTTATTAGTGATGCCGTAGATTTCTTATTTCACAGAATGTTAATAAAGGTTTGCTATAACAGACAAAATGAAAAATAAATCTTAAAACCCAGTGCCTAAAGCTTGCTTAATTTCCACATTAATATTTAATAAAAAACTGGATGAAATTAAATTGATATAAAGTCTGCCTTCTCAACTGAAGAAAATACGGCTATTGCTTTGAATGATAAAATACTGAAATCAATTTTATTTGTCAGGAATTATGAAAACTGAAAATTTCAGATCTGCTGATGACGTATGTTGATAGAAAAAAGTCCAGCACTAAATCTTAATCTACATCATTATTGCTAGTTTCCATTTTAGCATTACCAAGGAATATTGACGTTTGTTATAGGTATTCTTAACCCAGAGTTTGTCATAGGAGGTGTGGCAAATAAATGGTTATGGATACAGAACAGAAAGATAATTTAAACAAGTAACCATGGAGGAGAGGTCAGCTTTGAAGCCTTTGTGAAGTCTTAGTGTCAAATCTTTTGTCTTCTTTTGCAAGACTGAAGTGATTGGTACTTTCTTTTTTCCTTTTTCCTTATTTCCTTTCCACATCCCTCAGGTGCTTTTGGAGAGAAGACGTGGAAAAAGAAAGAGGAGAGCAACAGATGCTGGCTGACTGACTGGGAGGAGTTGGGATGAGTGGGAGTTGTAAGGGGCATCCACTTGGAGGGATAGATCTTGAGTTGATGGTCATAGATATGAAGATAGAAGAATGGTTATGCTAATATATTAATAATGGTAATTTTTATCTCTTTATAACAAATAAATTGTGAAACCTCCTGCAATAAAATGCCAAACAACACAATTATGTTATCAAGAAGAAATGTCAACCCTGTTGAAATAATTCCTCAGAGGTATTTTATTTAGTTTAAATATGTGTTTCTAAGTTGAATTATTATCTAAACTAATTAAACCTCTAGGTTGTTAGAGATTAGAAGTGGTCAGAAACATGTGTTAGAACAGGACTGTGGGAAAAGGTAGGAACTTAAACTCTACCTCTGTTCTTCCTATATACCCCCAATCCCCAAGTAACTAAGCACTTCTGCTAGAAATTCAGCAATTAAATAAATAAGTAACAGACTTGCCACGAATTCTTACCAACATTATATCAGCAAAACTATAGCAAAATTGGAATGTTTGTAAAACTTTTTTTAAAATCTAAAGTTTCACACTCATTGATCTGTCAAAAAGTATATTTAACAGTCTCACTCACTTGCAAACTATCATTCACACTACATGACATAATATACCTTTGAAACTATCATTTCTCATTATGGCTCCAATTATATATAGTCATTCTTTTTGTATGGAAAATAATTTAAGGATGCATTTTACTTTCTTGGACATATTTCTGTCCAACAGTTCTCACCGCAGGGAGCTTTATTAGAAACATGTGAAAATAATTGAGAAACAAAATGTCTAACGTAAAATGTATTTACAGTTTTCCTGAGCTAGACTGTAGTTGAGGGTTTTGTTGCTAATGCGAAATTACAGTATGTAACAAAATGCTGCCAAAGAAAGCATCCATGCAGACCCTGTAGTGTGCATCTGAAGACTAACATTTCCCAGATATATAAATATTTGTACTGAGTTGCACTTTGACATGTTCTTTTCTGGGATCCTTCAGACTTAAGCCCAACAAATGCTGGCTATTTTTCCCTCCACATCCTGTGGGGTAAAGAAAGAAACAACTAGCCAACCCACAAGAGAAGCAGTAAAAATCTGTAACACCCTCCAGCTCCTTCCTTTCCTACAGCCAGGGCCCCTTAATATTTACAGAGCATCTCTTTCTTGCTATAACATCTTATTAGTGTTTAAATGATTAATAATTAGAATAGAATTAAAATAGGATAGCAATTTTAAAACTTCTCTTTGTGTATTTTGTCCTTTAGCTGGGAGAATACTTCATCTCATGTTGAGCCTATTGGAAATCATTTTGTGTGGAAATGTAGGCGTGCAGTCTTTGTTTTTAAACTACAGTGTAGAAGGACTCCATAGTTCATACACCAGGCACCTGAGTTTCTAACTGTCTCATCTATTGGTAGCTGATGGCACAGCCTTTAAATACCTCACGGTGAAGTGCCACAGTTTTTAGGAAAGTTCCTCAAATCTGTTTATTTAGGGTGGTATTGTTTTTTCCATATAATAATTCTGCAATAAGCTGAGGAATATATGGTGCCCAAGTGTCCAGCATTGAGGGGTTGTGACATCAGACACAAAGAAATACTAAGCCATGTCTGATATTCTGTGACTACGCTTGAGTAAAAACTGTTACAGTAAATAGCCAAGAGTTTTTTAAAAGCTAAAGAAAAGGTTTATTTAATTTTTAATGCAACATCTATTTCCCTCTTCCAATGTGACAGCAGAATTTTGCTTTTCAAAAATGTGAAATGCTGCACCTAGTACTTGAATTTCTTCTGTTGGAAGAATGTACTGTGGGAATCACTTATATCAGAGGCATCTCTGGAGATGTTGCTGTAACTAGCTATTCACCAACACTCCCAAGAGCATTCATGTGCTGGAATTATCTCTAATACAAATACACATATCTGCTGAAATAAACAGTAGTCAAAGGACCCTGATATGCTCCTCTTTAACTGTATTCCAAGATGTTTGTGAGTTACTTCTTGAAAAACTATCAGTCATGGTGAATCTAGTAATATAATGGTGGTGAGCTGCAACATGTTGTGTGCTTAATTAACACACAATTTAGCAAGGCAGACTCTCTCTCACCTCCCCATTTCTATACTCCATTCACAAAGGAAAGACAGGTCATTCCACTACATTTGATCAGCACTTAGAAAAAGAAATAAAATCTTACTAGTAGTATTTTATTTTGAGTATTAAATAACAATATCAATAGCATTAGTGAAAACAATAGTGAACCAGTAGCAGATATGTAAGAAATTAGTATTTACAGGCTCTGTAGGAGCAAGGGCTATATAGCGAGCAAATGGCTTGGATTTTCATTGCACTTTTTAAGCAACTGTAATATGCAAAATGAACTTTTGATGTTTCAGAATTCAGTCAGTTGTCAAAAATCAATTTGAGCAAAATGTTGTCCACACCATAACCACATAATCCTACAGAATTTGTACTGTTCTTTGCCAGCTAATTAAACCTAAAGGCATCTGGGGTACATAACTTGATATTGTTCAGTTCTGTGGGAGACTAGCAGTCAGATGTAAAATTAGTATGGGAGGTGTTTCCCACACTTGTCTGCTCATGAAGGCCAAAAACAGCCTTGCAGCTGTGAATGCTCTATTTTATATTTCTGAGCTAATTTTTCCAAGATCTGGATTTACTGTAGCATGTTTCTTTACTCACAGAAATCAAATAGGAGTGAATAATTGTGTGGAAATTCTATTTGGACTTCCTCTTCATTCCCTTCCATACTGACTTTCCCAGTTGCTCAACCATATCCTTTGGTGATGCAGCATTATGGCTGATCACAAGTTGGTCATAACCTTTAATTAGGGCATAGATGCTAAATAAGCAAGGATTTAAATGTCCAGCCTGAGGCATGACAAAAGCACTGGCTTTCTTGCAGAAAAGTCAATCATAATTTTGTTCTAATTGTCATCCCTGCTCTATACACATGCCCTTATCTCATGTGTTTCCCTTCCTTCCTGTCCCATTAATTTCAGTGCAGGTGTACAGGCATCTGGGTCTGCTATTACAATTGTCTCTTTGCCAGTTGTGGGAGAACCTCAAGGTCTGCTTTTTATTTTTTTACTCCAGGCATTTTGGAAAAGACAGAGCTCAGTGATGTCTCATTTACTGGACAATAGTTCCCTGTGCTACATAGCAAGGCCTGCGAGAATTTCAGAAGTATAAAGTGGTTTTCAGAAATGCCAAGCGGGGAGGAAGAAGCAATGCTGGCAGCATCCACATCAGAGATATCCCTTGATGTCTCCATATGGCCTAAGCCTCACATTTTTGGCAGGCTCTTTCCTCCCTTCAATGCTGCTTCTCCCTGACTGTGGGCACTCATTACAATTATAAGCAAGAATGAAGTTCAACACAAATGCTTACTTAATACAATAAGCCAAATGTATCTTTTGCTATTAAAAGTTCTGAAAATTAACCAAAAAATAACTAACAAAATCAGCAGCTGGTCATGTAGAGTTTGTGACTGGAACAAAGAGCATGAACAAATAGTTAATTCACTGAGACTGGGTACAGATATGCTCAGCTCAAAGTAGACTTTGCTTAAGATGAAAATTTTCAAATATTTTCCCACTATCATGTCATATTGGTATAAGTAATGGTGGTAGCCTCTGCGGAGTCCAAACAATTATTTTGCTCCATCAGCTCAGGTGAAAATTATTTCTTTCCAATGGTATGAATAGGTCAATTCCTGCCAGTGCTCACTGTGGGCATTGCTATGGAGCTGTGTAGCAGTCTGGGACGCTTCTTCAATCCTGGCTCTGCTTTTAAGCCCAGCAAAATCTGTGTTCTGAAGCTGCAGTCTTTGAGTCAAAGATAGTGAAATGTAGGTTAATAACGAAAATATTTGAATATGGGGTAATCTGATACTGAACAGGTTTTTCAAGATCTGGCTCAGCAGAGCACTACTGAATGGGATAACTTCTGCTACTTAAAGCAAACCATATTTTTTTCTTAGGTTCTAACTCTCTGAAAAATGAAAAAATGAAATATACAATGACATGACAGTGAACAAGCATCAGCGATGGTGAGGAGGGACTGGCTTCTTTGCAATGGAAAATATTTGGTTTTATAGATCTTTCCAGTGATATAAGAAGAGTATTTGTTTTTGAAGTATTATATAATCTATTTCTTGCTTGCTTTTGGCACTACACATCCTATATGTAGTAGTGCCTAAGAATTTCCTGTAATACAGAATTTTGGGAAACAAAGTTTATTCTTGCTAGTAGTCATAATAATTTTGCCCCATCTTTACCCTCCCTTATTGCATGTATATCCTCTGCTCTGTTTATTTTCCATTCTGAACATTTAAAAACTGACTTCCACTTCAACTTGTTTTCTGGTTGGCATTACATTTCAAACTTTCTTTCTGGACATATGCTCAAAAGTGTTCATGTGTTTCTGCTTCAGCAGGGATCAATATTAATGTTCCCATATGTTTCACTGGTGCTGGATCAAGCCTAATATTACTAACATCAAAGATAATGTATTATAATGAGCATTTGTATTTGTAGAAGTGTAGCACATGTTATGTACAGTATGGACATTTCTGTAGCAATCAATTTACATTTAAGAGGCCATCTCTACATCTGTGGCTAGATGCTTATCAGCACAAATATATTTATAACTAATGAGATATAAAAAGCTATACAGAATCTTATAATTATTACATTTTCTTTTATTTTCTTTCTTCTCTCATTTTAAATGTTTGTGCCAAATATTTTGCAAGCAGAAAAACCCCAAATTTTAGGACCTTTAGAACTGATTACAACTTGTCAGAGACTACTTTACGGATTTGCTGCATCTCCATTGATGAACTGTCATTTTCACGTCGTGGAGGGGAAAAAACAGAATAAAAAAAAAAAAAGAGTTTTCTTATAATGACAAGATTTGTTTAAAAGCAAGTATTCTTTTCAGTTTCCAGGTTTTTCATCAGTACCTAACTATCAAACACACCTCGCTAATCTGTTCATGCTGCAGCTGAAATAACCAAGGATGCTGACACATGAACAAGGAGAGTATTAGTTTCTACAACAAAAGATAACCTCCTAGCCAAATGGGTGGGGACAAGAATGTTATAGAGAGGTATTTTATATCAGACTGAAACATGATATGAAAAGCAGTAAAGTAGTAACTATACTGAAATTACTGTTTTCAAAATATGCGAAAATAGAATAAAACAGCGCAGCAAATAGTTATAAGCACTGTGCTTTTATTGAAAGAAATCTCCAGCAATCACTGTAGTGAAATTTTAGTATATAGAATATTAATATTTCCCCCTATATCTTTGCTTAGTGGATGATCTGAGTGTTAGTTATTAAGTTTTTGAAAGGCAATTCAAGTTAAAATTCGTCTCAAAGTGTGTATTTCAAGACTGGCATTTGACAGTACTTTAAACAAAGACTCATATCTAGTATCTTATGTTTTAGGTGAGGGAGGTTAGATGTTAAGCATTAGACCAGTTCAAAATACATGTGTAATTTTCTCTGTATTTATGGTTTGAAATTTTTAAGAGGATATTTCTGACTAGCTGATAAAAAGGTTTAGAAAGAGAACTTGAAAATGTTTTTAAACCTAAAATTACTTTTCAAATATTTCTACTAATACAGGCATGCCAAGTAGTGACAAATACAGCTACAGCCATACTTATGATATTTAATGCTAGTTTTGCATTATGGAACAGCACAGATGTGCCATAGGAAAAAAACAAGGATATTAATATCATCCCAGATAATTGTCACTGATGTGCATACAGCTCTTGGAAAATCTGGTACTTAACAGCTGTGCCACTACTGAGAGTAAGGGCAGCTGTCAGGTCTGAGGCTTCCCCAGTGTAACATGCTGTGGAGAGGTGGGGGGTGTAGCAGAGTGCAAAAACTCTGTCATGTTAATCTCTGTATGCAGCTTTAAGATGTCCAAACTGTTTCCAGAATGTTACAGAAACTTGTTAGCAAAATGAATTGTGTAGTTTTCCAAGATACTGCTTTTAGAAAAAAAGGGGGAAAAACCTTTGTACTGATGATAACCACCAGCTAAAAGAAAAATGGTGCGGCCTGTGTGTGGGGAAGAAAAAGGAGGCCTTCCATGGGGCAAGGAGGAATGATACAGTTATTTTCCATAAATCACTGCCTAAAGATTTTTATATAAAGTAAAATGTAGAAAGTAGTTTATAATTCTAGACACTACAGTTATAACAAAATATATGATAATGAAAAACTTTTGAGGAAAATAAGGTGTCTGTGGGTGGTTGCTTGCCTGGTATGACTGGTTTTGTTCCCTCTCCTTCCTTCACCATGCCAAACCTCAGTTTGCCAAGCACTACCACACTGGTGATCTCATTTGAAGTGAGTTTTCTCCAAGCAAGCTGTGAGACAATTTTATCTCAGGCAGAAACTGAAACCTTGTCTTGGCAGCCAGGGTTTTCTTGAACTACACTACTCATCTTCTCACGTGTACTTGGACTTAAGCAGCACAGAGTCCTCCTGTCAGGAGCGGTTTTACACCCAGGTGAGCAGCTGTGTCTGCCTGCAGCCAGAAAGCCAATATAAACGAGAGGGGGTGGGGAGGGCAGGCAGTGTTTGCTTATTGCAAGGGAGGAAGGGTAAGCGAACTGTTGCTAGGCAATATGTTTCTGGATGACAGATCCTCTGCTTTGCTAAGTGACCAGAGTAATTATTTTTGGCAAATCTACGCAGTGCTCTGCGGGCTGTCATTGGTCTGCAAAGAAAGAAATGGGTGTATAAATACACAAAATGTATTTGATCCTTTCATAAAAGTGGAGGGACTGCAAGAATTAGTTATCTGGCACACATACGCTTTCCATTGCCTGTTCTGTTTGGTTTTTTTTTTATGCCTTCTGAACTGGTTACCTTGGTGTGAATCAGGGTTGTTCTGATCCTCCTCAAAGTCTTCTCCAGCTGCCGTGGAGGCATTTCATCCATGCCACGTTTTCTGGCACTTCCAGTCAGAATGACGGAAAACCAATGAGCCAGTGCTGCTCTTGGATAAGCTGCAGCAGCAGCAGCAGGTGCTAACAGTGTGAATTGATAACAGCCACTTAAAAACCCAGTGCCCTTGCCAGCTCTCTCCCAAGCAGAATTGTGCTGTGCTTGCTGCTGGCTACAAGGAGCTCTTCCAATCAACACTGAAATGAGAGATGGAGATAAATAGTTCTGACCTTTAATGAAACACAAAAATACACTTTCAAATTTTTTGGTAATGTTTTCAGCCATTAAAACCTGATTTAGACCTCGAAGAGGAGAACTTTGCTAGCTCAATAGTCCTGCTGAAGGATCTGCAGGGCATATCCTTTAAACCCTATGCCAGAGACATATATTCTTGTTCTCAGACTCCAGAGAGTCAATGACATTTTTTGAATTGGAAAGAATTCTGAAGAAAAAACTCTATAATCTTTCTCAAAATGATGATGCTTTTCATCAGAAGGACTGCAAAATGTATTGTAAATGAATGTGCTTACTTATAATCTTAGGGTTGAATATAAACCTGTGACTACCACTTGTACTGAAACCTTAAAAACCCTCTAAACATAGCTTGTTCTTGTATTCAGCCACAGACTTGAAGCTCAGCATGGGTTCAGGGGAAGGGTGGTGTAGTAAATGAATTTTCTTTTTTTCCTTGCATCATTCTTTTTTTTATAGAGCTTTTTGAGAATCCTGGGATTGCCTTTGAAGTTTAAAATACTCAAACCCCAGAGAAATTCAGCCATTCTACTTTTCTTTGTGGGAATATTTTGTAACATTTCATTTGAACTTGAAAATCAGCCCAATTCTCAGGAAAAGAATTTCCTAAACATTAAAAGTGAGAGGGTTTGTTTAAACAACCAAAATAACTAATTTTTTTCAGCCTGTGCATTTGAATTGCTGTGTGAGGTGCTGTTCTCCCATGCTGAGCTCCATTCCCCATCTTGTCCATTTAAGCAGAATATTGGCACTGCCAATCCCAAATCCTCCTGGAAAAAAATCCCTGTGAAAAAAAAATAAAAAAAATCCCTGGATCAACCTGCAAGTGATGTGGTCAGGGGAATGAGGTGAGAAAAAGAGGCCAGGAAGGGCCAAGTTACCACCAGAGTGCCTGGCAGAAATTCTGCCTCAGCACATCAAGCTTGTGCCATTTATTACAAGTGTGATTCTTCTAGAGAGGATGGCAAAGCGTGAGGGAGAGATGTTTCTTTTTCTTGATTGAAGTTCATGCTTGGTCATTTGTGTTGGTGATGTGGTGCAGTTTCCCTTGCTAAGGGATGGAAATCAATCCCAAGAATCTTAAATAAAGATAGGAAGATGCAACATACTGTAATTACCTTTGAAGCATGTATTTTTTCATGCTGCATGTTGCTGCTGGTACAGCTCTGGCTAAAAGAACTTGCCTGGAGCATCAGCACTTCTTTTTCATCTGCTCCTTTGTTCTCAGGGGGCTTTCTGTAGTTGCCAGCCTTAGTGGAAGAAGATCAAATAGCTCTGGCAGCTTTTGTAGCAAGGTAGGATGTCATTTAAATAAAATGATGCACGTATATGGTGTAAGCCAGCCTCCCTGCTGAGAGGGCATAACAAACAATTAAAGAGCAGTTTCCTCTGGGGATGAATGGCTTTTGGGGGAACTATTTCAGTTATATGTGAATTATATATGTATTACTAGGGACAAGTGATCTTGTAAAGTGAAACAGCTGAGAAAATCCTCTGACAACACTGTGTGTAGTCACAAGGGAGCTTCCTGTGTTCACTGATGATGGGGAGAACTTTGAGTGGATTGCAGTCAATAAAATATACCTTTTAAAAATAGAATAATCAGAGCCACTAGATAAACAGCAGAATATGAACAGACAAATTAAAGTAAAATAATCTGTTTAATTCTAGCTTGAAGATCAGAGCAGAAAAAATCCAGTTTACTGACTGCCATGCTGCGGTTCAAATGGAATATCCATCAAAGCCAAAATCCAATATTAGAGGGAATTTCATGGAAACATCACAGAGTAAAGGAGCATGTCTCTTATTTACTGGGAAAAGGACTAAAATGAGGTATAAGGGTACAAAATAGAAGAGATAAGCAAACTATTGTAATTGGCACTCATCTTCCTGTAAAGAAGGAAATCTTCCATAGGTGACTGCAGGAACTGCAATGTAGTGTTGGGTCATGGCCTCATATGTAGTGCTGAGGAAAAGCAATTGAGGCTTTATGCTTACAACAGCTGATGGCTGCTAATGTGGTAACTGTGAAAACTGCTCAGAGGTATAGCTACTGAATTAACAAACAGCAGGAGTCCTCTAAAGAAGTTTTAACATCTTTTGGTAAAGAGCTCTGGTATGGGCTGCTATCAGAGATGTGCAGAAAAATTGAAAGGAGGACCCTCCAAAAAAACTTAGGAAAATACAAATCCTGCAAAAACTTTTCTGAAGTATTCTTTGAAGTTCCATCTGTGGGAACAATGGAAGAAAGGGGACATTTAGTCCAGACTCGAACTGTAGAAGAAAGGAAATTGAAAAGTAGTTTGACATTTTTAAGAGATGAGTAATATTAAGAAGCTTGACCCTGTAAAATAGGAAAGCTGGTGTTTCAGTGATTGTGGAATTGAAGACTAGAATTTGAAACAGATAAATGGAACCACTTTTTATACAGAGCATAGCTCAGTACAGTGCATTAAGTTGTGTAATTCTTTATTACATGAAGGGCTCTATGGGACTCTGAGAGGAACACATTATGTGAACAAATATATATCCAGTGGCATGAATATTTTCATAAAAAGGGATATAATTTCCTGTAATTTGAGGCACAAGGCTATTATTTTGAGAAAATAGTAGAGGAAGAAACCTCCCTGACAGACAGCTGATTCCATACTATTGTGTACTGTGCATTATACAGTTCTCTGGGTCTTTACCGCATGCTTTTGTTCACTATCAGCTCTGGGTTAGGTTACACTGTCAATTACCTTCTGTTTCTAGAAGCTAAGAAAGAAAGTGGTAGTTCACCTGTTTAAGCTGAATGGCCTTCTGAGAGACACAACGTACCTGAACAATTAGTTTATCCTTTTGTACTTTCCCAGTTTTTTGATAGCTAAAAAAGATTCATCAAAAGTTTTCACATGATCTTTATGTTTGCAGTCTGATAAGCAAACATTGCATGTTAAATCATTGCTTCACATTTTATAAAATTTGAATCACCAAGGATTGCCATAGATACAGCATTAATTGCTGATACATGATAATTAATTATGATGGTATTTTGGCATTAGTGTTTAATCCCATCTGCCTGCCTGAAATCTAGTTGTTCATAGGAGCAATCAACCAGCATTTCATTCTTACAATTTTAATACGGAAAGAAACACAAGTCACAATATATAAACAAAAATACATACCCTCTCAGATCTGGCTTTAAAGTCTAAAGCTTTCATCTACTAAAGAGCACTATAGTCTTACTACTGTTGCCCTTTCTCTGAACTCTTAGAGATGTTTTATTTTATGGAAAGCTACTTGGCACAACTTGCTTCAATGTGCTCTTATTTGCTTTCTTCTGATCAGCACGCTCTATGGCTTGCAGCACTTTGAAGTAAGAGCATTTCAGCTCTTGGCCTATTAATGTTAACTTTTCATTGTTTCCAGTTTTGTTAGCAAGCACAGACTTCTATTGATTTTTCTGCTGTACTTAATGTTAGAAGTTTTCCATTGGCAAAAACTCAATCTGAACTGCTTCCTGCAAAATACCTGAAAGATCTTCTTTTGCAAAATATGCTTTATGTGCAAAACAATGTCTACACAGTGATCATCTCTTATGCCTGTTCTGAATTCTTATGAATCTTTTGTTTTCAGACAGTTTTCCAGACAGAATCTTGCTGCTATTGGTAGAAGAGACTGAGAAATTACACCCAAAATAAGTGCAAAGATACATAGAGATGTAAAACTCTCTAATGGGATTATGCTTAATCATAACTGTGAACAACCTGGAAAAACACAAATTTATTCTAATGTTATTCTCTCAGTTTTATACATGAAGTTTGACCTGAATTTTTTTTATTCATTACATTAATGTGTATCTAGTGTTTAACAAAAATTAAGGTGTAAATGAGGAAGGTTGATTTCTAACATAATTGAAGATTCATAGTATGGGCTCATAAAAATATTCTTATATAACCTCTGTATTTTTATCTAGATATTTTTATTTTTTTTTTAATTCCTGGGAAAATATAAATCAGCCTCCTTGAAAAATTTAAATTACTCTTCTGTCACTTAAAAGTCCTTTTTACAGATTTGGAGTGAAAAATATTTTTAATTTAAGAAATAAAGTTAGATTTCTGAGCATGTCCATGCATAGTAATTTACAATTATTGAAGTAGTTTCCTTTAATAGGCTGTATCTCTCTAAGAATCACTCACATTACAATGCACAAGCTCACAAGTCAGAACCCGATTACTTCCAAACTGAAAAGCTTATAAAAAATGTGAAGTACTCTAATAATTTTAAATTACTCTATATTGCACATTTTCAGGTCTCTGATCACCTCCAAATTCAAGTGCTTATAAAACTGCTCCAATAATTTTAAATTGCTATGTGCTGAGTGATTTAAAATTGTTAAAGTGCTTCAAAGTTTTTTAATAATTGCTTTAATTTAGAAGTGAGTTGAGCAATACTCCAGTATACCTTCAAGAGATTATTAAACTGATGTAAAAATTTACCATCTGGAAAGAAAATTAAACTATTTCTTTAAAGAAAGGAATAAGAAGTGGGGAGAGGAAGAGAGAGGACAGAGGAAGAGGTATAAAAGGTAGATGTATATTAGTGGTGAAGAATACAAGGATGAGAAGGAAAAAAATTTATAAACCCAAACCTCACAGAGAAACAGGTTTCTCTGTTGTGTGAGAGCTAGGACTTCAAAATTCAGGGCAGCTGCCTAAACATGGCCATCAAAATCTCCTTAAAGTTATGACAGCACCACCCAGAAGGTGAGATCAGGTTATTAGTGACAGAGGAGAAAGAAAGAGTACACCTGAGAGAGGCTGCATCTTGGGCTTTCCACATCTTGGCTGTTACTAGGCTGGTGTGCAGATGTACATATTTTCCTTAACATTCCTTATGCTGTAAAGTTGTGTGACACACTTAAGTTGCAATTTGTGCGAAATAAACAACTGTTTTATTCTGAATTCTGAAACATGTTCTAAGAAGAATATTTCTGCTTAATAAAACACCCCTCCCACAATGACGTTTCTTGCTTTTTTTTTTTTTTTTTGCATCCCAACCTGCCAAGGTATCAGATTTTTTTGCTAGAAATTTGTAACAAAGATACAAACTTACTAAACATAGCAAATATGTAAATGCCATTGAAGTAATGAAAGTTTCCCTTCAGATGTTTCCTCAGTTGATGTAACACTTTATTGTTTTTAATCATTTGACTTGGATGTTGACATATTAATAATATGCATATCAGGAAGAGACCTCTCTATAAAAAGTAAGAGAGGTGAAATATCAGACCATCTATTTTTAAACAGCCAAACCAGTCATACAGTTATGAGTTTCATATGAAATACTCATCCAAGCAGGAGTGTTGATATGATAGCCTTAGCTAAATTACCTTGTATGAAGGTGTATGTTTCCTGGATGTATCCTTGCTACTGATCCTCAGAGCCTGGTCCAGGCAGTTTTGACAAATTCAGCCTGGGCTCAGATTTCTGAAATACAAGAAAAAACATCCAGGTCTTTCTTGAGAGATATCCAAGCAGGTAGTGGGATCAGTTGGCTGCAATGATCCAGGAGGAGCTGGCAGGGGCACAGAAAGGACAAGGACGGTGTTGGCAGCTGGGGCTTAGAAGGCTGAAAGGATTTCTGCTATTTCCCCCTCTGTTCTCATTTTCTTTTTTTGCTATGGAAGGACACTTCTTTGCTTGGTGGGAGTGTACATTGTGTTTTCCATACTTGCTTTGACCTTTAATCAATATTCATTGATTTTGTGAAGACCTAGAGTCTCTGACCTCTGGCTGGCTTCGCAAAAGTAAAGTTAAAAGGTGCTAATATCTTGTAGTTACTGAAAATAACATGAATGCATCAGGGACAAAACCAAACATTGCTTTCTAGCCTATAGGATAACTCTGGTATTGTTTGAGACGGGTGCCTAAAGGAAAGCTTTTTATTTTTCAAACTCAAGATATGGAAGTAGAACATTGAATGTAGATTGGAAAGGGTCTGGGTTAAAAAATTATAAGCTCTTTCATAAACAGAAAACAATTACAGAGTTCACAAGTCTCAAAGACTATCAACCTGGATTCACAGGCTCATTTTTAATTGGTCTGGAGAAAAAAATTGAAATCAGGCTGTATCTCCTTTATTATAGTGTGGGCCTGTCTTTAGTTCTCTCATGGTTTTCTAGAATCATGTTGACTGTCCCTTTTTCTACAGGAAACAATTATTTGAGAATAAAAAAAAATCTTTCCCTATGGCCATGAAAGAAAGAGCACTGCAAAAGAGTACTCAAATGGTTAGTCATACATTTGGCCTTTAAAGAACTGAACAAAAAGATCAATACTCTGATTTCCTTTTCATCTGCCTGGAGTGTGAAGCATAGACCTCTTGCTTTGTTTATTGTGTAATGAAGGAGGTAAGGCAGTGTTAGCAGAAAGAAAAGATTATCTCCCTCTGGTAAATATATTGATGTTACAGGCAGAGGCGCAGTACAACACAGAGAGTAATGAGAAATTTGACTGCTTTTCTTCCTCTCCTTCCTTTCCAGCTTAGCACTGCTGCATCCCAATGAATTAGCTGCTATAAAGAGAAGGAACTGTTTAAAGACTGGCAACTGAGTGTATGTACAATTAGCTGAATTGATTAACCTTTACAAATGCTGTTACTCTACAAGGTGTTTTTTCTTCCACACTAGTTGAACAATATGCCTTATTGATCAAACATACTTCTTTATGGTAGCACTGATTTGTCTATGGCTTCTCCAGTCTTAAAGCTGCCTCTGTAATTGCTGCTGCCGGTTCCTGTGGAGGACTTAACACTAGAGACTGATTGGCATTTGAATGTGGAGAC
The DNA here is from genome assembly GCA_025920805.1 of Petroica traversi. Classification (NCBI taxonomy): domain Eukaryota; kingdom Metazoa; phylum Chordata; class Aves; order Passeriformes; family Petroicidae; genus Petroica; species Petroica traversi. Next base: position 944,564 of record JAHLSL010013343.1, on the reverse strand, counting down.
TGATGCAAACACTGGAACAGGCTGTCCAGGGAATTGGTTGCATCACCATTCCTGGGATATTTAAGAGATGGGTTTGATGGGGTGCTAAAGGATATGGTTTACTGGTGGCTTTTGTAGTACTGGCTTAGCAGTGAGACTCAGTTTTAAAGGTTTTTACCCACTTAAATGATCTTTTGATTCTGTGATTCTATGATTATGTAAATGGTTCTCCATGTCTTTAGCATTAAGAGTCACACTGCAAAACAGAAGGAAATTTGCATTTCAGCTTCTCCTGTAAAGTCGGGGCTTGCTGAAACAAAGGAAGCTATCCTTTCTATTACATGTCACGTACCCTGCACTAAACACATTTTCTTGTTTAACTGGGGAGACTGTCAGCTAAACATAAAAAAAAAAAGTAAGGAACTTTATTCGTAACAACATTTATGGCTTAGTTTATGGTATTTTTTGTGTGTACAACACATAGGAATTCAGCAATGGCAAGAATCTGCTTTTTGGTGGCATGTGTTTTTAAATATCTTTGAAAGCTTATTTTTGAGGGGGTGTGATTGGCAGTGGATTGGTCTTCCTAAAAGAAAGAGCTCTGAGAGTTCAAGATATCCTGGAAGATGTATGTGGTGCCAAGTGGGTTCGCTTCTGACCTTGCAACCCGTGAAGTTTCAGGAGGATGTGTGCAAAATGCCACTTGATGTTTCATTCTTATTTATGGAGAAGGGGTGTATGGGGGATTCTCATGATTATGAAGGCTAATGACAGCACAGACTGTTTCTCTAGAAATTCATTACGCACTGCCCAGAGTTAGTGCTCACTGTACCTGGAAAAACTCTCTGCTTTAGGAAGGGAAGAGTAGAAATTTAATTTCCCTGCCAGCTCAAGCTGAGGCTTCTTCTGTACAGTCTTTGATGTATTATGATTCATGCTGAATTACACATGTTGTTCTACCATTTGCTTTTCAGCTCAGCAGGGACTGAACAGAGAACGCCAAACTCATTTCAGAGAGGACTGTATGTGGGTTCAATGAAATGTCCTTCAACGTGTAAAAAAAGACACCAGGCTTTATTTATGTATATAAATCACTAAAACTTAGGATTTTAACAACACTCTTCCAGATTTTCAACAAAAATATGACTTGCCAGTAAAAATTGAGGACACATAGAACATGAAGTGGCTTAAATTAGACATTCTTTTAAATGTAAATAAAATGGTTTGAAGAGATTTGTATTCTAGTGAATGTTAACAGGGAAGTTGAAAATAGTACACATATACATACAATTTGTATATTGAGACATATGCTAGCATGTACATGTAATATGTTAAACATATATCATCAAGTATTTAATGGTTAGTACGAGGAAACTGATGTCATTCCGTGGATCAGAGGAACAATGGTGGCACTCAGCCATTTCTTTCCTGAATAGCTGCTGTGTTTTTTAAAAATAAAAAATCAGGGAGCTGCTGTAGCAAAGTCTGTAACATTCACAGCATGACAAACAAATTAGAAAACAGCAGATGCAGCACAAATTAAGATGTATTTAGCACAGCAGCCCATCAGATGTGTGAAAGTCTTTTGTATATCAGCTTTGCAAGGTTGATGTATTGCACTTTAGACAGCTGATAATGAACCCTTCTAACAATTAGAGGTGGAAATACTGAGGATTTGAAATTGTGCTGTTCCCAGTGGGGCCAGGGGGGGAGGGGGAAAACCCTTAGTGAGAAATTTACTGCTTTGTGTGTGTGCAGTGAGCAAAACAAAGCAAATGTTTCAGTTTATGCACATGTAGATTTTGAATTTCTCGTTTGTGTTTTTTACATTTAATACTAATGTAATACTTATTTCATTTTTTGTGTAATTTGAAAAATGTGTATTTCTTTGTTGGAATTTATGGCTGGTATAATCTCTCTTGGTTTATATGGTGCTTTATTTTGTCATCTGATGGGAGGACAATAATCTCAGGAATGTAGTCTTCAAACAGCCATAACTCTTTTAATGGTTTAAGTAATTTACATCTTTGCAGTTCTATTGAATTTTGCTTTTTTTTTTTTCTCCAATGTTTCTATTACACTTCCTCTTTCCACCTCCTTTTCCATACCCCAAAGGACAGTTGGAAAACCATGATGGAAGCTTTGCATAAGTAAAGGTTGTGAGTTTGAAGCGCAGACTCAATTCTGTGCTTGATCCTCGTAGATGTTGAGTGCTCTCAGCTGCAAGGAGTTGCAATGGAAATGGAGAGTACTTAGCAGCTCACATACTTGAGCCCCCCGAGGAGAGCAGCATATTACAGCAGAGCTAGGATCTATCTGCTATATGGATAATAATAGTTTCCACTTATATAGGGTCTTTCATCTGAGAATCTCAAAATGCACTACAGATTATGGATGTGCTACAGCAGTGACTTTGTTATGGTTGCACAGAGATTTGAAACTGAGGCAGGCGTTAAAGCTCTTTGTTACTTGTGATCAAAAGAACGTGTCTTCGTGCACTCTCCTGGCTTATTAAGGACCAGGCTTTATAAAAAAGTAACGAACGCTTTTTCTGTGACCTAATACATCTACTTAACTCGAATTATGGTTGTATAAAAACATCCTTGTGCCATTGTGTGAGGCTGGTTTTTTTTTTATTATTAGACATGGTGTTTGTACTCCCCACTCTCAGCTGCCGTGCTGCTTGAAGGAGAGTGCCTTTTGAGAAAACACACCACAGACATCAGACTGGGCAGCAGGGAAGCTCAGGCTGAAAGTATAGCCTCCCCACAAACCTCTGCATAGCAGTGTTGATGGCAATCACTGTTTTCTACAGAAAGAGCAGCAGTTGGTCTCACCATTGATATGTGCAGAACACTGGTATTGTGAAAATGTTTCAAGGGTCTCAGTCCCTACATTACTATTATGCAATCAGAAGTCTCAGCCTTAATTATGTGAACTATGCAGGCCTCTGCAGAGGGAGGGACTTTATGAAAATTATGTTCTTGTACAATGTAAAGATTGGATACTGCGCTTGAAGGCTGTGGGGAGGACATGAGGGATCTTGGGCAGGAATGACAGGGCTCCTTTCACAGAATCACAGAATCATTAGGTTGGCAGAGACCTTCAAGGTCATGAAGTCCAACTGATGCCCTAACATCTCCACTATACCGTGGCACATCCAACAGAGTGCCACATGCAATCTCTTCTTAAACACACCCAGGGATGGTGACTCCTGTCATTCAACATTGCACCTGCATTCATAATTAAAAGTTGTAACTGATGAAAAAATGAAGAAAAATTAGTTTTTGACTTCTACTTATGTTTATTGATGTAGGAGAAACTTTCCATCCTTGCTTTGTGTCATGGAAGACAAAAGGATGAGAATTGCTGGCATATTAGTGGTGTGAAACCTGCCAGTCTAACATGATATTTGACTGGTCCACTGCCCAAGAAAACTAGATCTGACTGGTTGAACTAGGGGTGGTACCCGCTGTACTTTACTTTTACTTGCTGTTCTTTAGGCTTCTGGGTGCTAATTCTTTCCATTTTCAGTGGAAATGTACTTTAACAACATTTTTCCCTCATTCAAAATAGGCTTGAGGAATCTGGTATATGCACAATTTTCATGTACTCTTTCACAAACTCTGATACGGAATGAATCACTCTATGCAGATGGAGTAGAAAATTCTGTTAAATTCCATAAGCAGTATAATCTGAGATTCTGCGAGTGGAAAGGCTGATAAACCATATCACTTCATAGCACTTTTACTAGTGTTATTGGCGTGAGGGGTGAATAAAATATCTGCTATGCACATTTGTCATAGGGACTATTTGGATTGTATATCAGGGCTCTGAGCAAAGAGTAAAGGGCTCTTTGCATCAGCAGCAGTAGAGCTATAATCCTGTCTTGGCTTTCAAACCATAGCTTTTGACCTTCATTTCAAAGCTGTATAATACTTGTAGTTATTAACAGTGATCTCTTGGTATGATAGTTTTTAAATTAGACCAGATTGCCAGCAAAAACACTCTGATTGCATTTAGTCAGGAAATGAAGATGATTCTCTATGGGCAAATGAGTTACCTTTATATTACTAAAAAAAAATTAAAAAGCAATCAGGCAAGATTCTGTCAATTCTACTTCTTGTTTATTGAGATCCAGAATAACAGTAATGTCCAATACATAAAACATTGACTAACACTTTTGATTTCATGAAACCATGTTACAGAATTATTTCCTGATGCAGAGACCAAAAAGATTATTTTCTGGGTCATACATAGTTCAACTTTTATATCTAGTGGGTTTTTTTATGCTGACTGAATGATTATCTAAATTTTCATCTTTTATTGTTTAGATATAAATAAGCCATGACAGTTGATTGTATACTAATGAATTAAATGTTAGAAGTTTTAATAATGATGTAATTCCTAAAGTCATTATAATTATTACTGAATTTTAACAAGTATGCACATATTTTCTGATATAAGTTGACAAAAGAATGTCCACCCTGTAACATTTCTAATGCACTGCCTCTTTCCTACGTAGTCAATGATAAGCTTTTGAAAGGACCATTGCTTCCTGTGAAGAAAACTCAACAGCCCATCCTCTCATCCTGATGAAAATGCAGACACTTAACATACTTTATCCTCCACAATTGCAAATAGCTAATCATAATTAGGAACCCTGCTGTTGGGAAAACTGCTCACCCTGGCACTAAAAAAAACCAACCCACTGAAGTTGTAATTTTCCTTTCTTGTATTCTTCAAATCTCTCTAAAGCTAAGTGTCTACACAGTTTGCCTGAAAGTAACACATGGACTCCTACAGAAACAACTCTTCCATTCACCCGTCAGCGCTCCCAACCCAATCATTTTTCTGCTTTCTTACTGTAAATGAAGGACTAATTGCATATGATTCATTGTCCATTCTTTCCTTCGTAGGAAGTGCCTTGGCATGAGACTTGCATTTATTTCACTTCTCTTTTTCTGATTTCCTTATAAAATGCCTTGATTGGTTGTGCTTACCTGAAAATTATATCTCTGCAAGCAGAACCTTCTAGTTAAAAGTATGTCAGTATTGCGGAAATAATGATTGAGGTGTTTAGGAAGGATTCATGATCATAATAGATGAATAATAGGAAAGATAATAATAGTTTGAAGCACAGCCAAGGACAATTCACCCCTGCTGGGCAATAAATCCTATGAGATTTTGTGTGCCAGTTCTAATATAGTTACAGTGCAAGCAAATATAAAATATGTCCTTTCAATATTTGCCCCATTTCCTGTGTTTTCAGTTATAAGCTGTTTTTGCCTCTAATCTGTGTTGCATACTAGAGACCTGTGCCCCACACATGGTGCTGTCAAATGCTGTACCTCCAATCAGCCTGCAAGTGGGTGAGCTCTGAGACAGATGTGCACTCTAGGTCTTGAGGAGAGTGTTTGTTGCACTTTGAACCAGTTCAGTAAGATTTATAATGAACTCCTCTTTTGAATTTAAACCAATTTAGGGATGTAATCTGGATGCTAATGCCAGCTTGCCTTGTTTTCATGTTCCTGGTAAAAGATGCTTCTTTACTGGAGGAGGGGACACAATAAACTGAATGCAATTTTTTGCCTGCCATCTGCATTCTTGTGACATTCTATTGAATTTGATTGGCATGCCATTAGCTTTACATTATTTAAAAGGAATTCCTGCAGTATTTCCAGCGCAACCAAATAATTGAAAGACATGTCATGCAACATCTTGTTTTAATGACATGCATCACCATTCACTACCATTGTAATGACATCTCTGCCACTTAAGATGTCTAAACCAATATCTGTGGTTTTCCAGTATCCCCCTATACTTCGGTATACAGAACTAAGGGTTTTGAAATTTTGTGGGTTTTGCTTTTTAATTTTTTTTTTTTGTGGCAAGTGGGTGTATGGCAGTTAAATATAACCCTTCAATACTGAGCCAGGTCATAGGAAATGTCAATGTTTATTTAAATTGCTTCAATAATATATTTTTTATGCCATCACAAAGGAGTTGACATCAAAACAGGAGAACAGTTTAGTTCTATTTAGCTCTCTGCATGAGATCCCAGTACCAAAATTTCATACGGGCAAGAAGTTATGGTAGTTGCCCCCTCAGACTGAATAGCAGAATCACACAATTAACTAGGTTGGAAAACCTCTGAGATCATCTAGTCCAGCTTATGACCTAACACCAACTTGTCAATTAGACCATGGCACTGAGTGTCACATTCAGCCTTTGTTAAACACCCCCATGGATGGTGACTCCAGCACCTCTATGGACAGTCGACTCCAATGACCTATAACCCTTCCTGTGACGAACTGGTTCCTACTCTCCAACCTAAACTGCCCTGTCACAACTTAGGAGACTCTGTCCTCTCATCCTGTCACTGGTGCCTAAGAGAAGATATTGACCCCCACCTGGCTACAGCCCCCCTTCAGGGAGTTGTAGAGAGTGATGAGGTCTCCCCTGAGCCTCCTTTTCTTCAGGCTAAACATTTCCAGCTCCCTCAGCTGCTCCTTACAGGACTTGTGTTCCAGACTCTTCACCAGCCTTGCTGCCCTTCTCTGGACATGCTCCAGCATCTCAACACCCCTCCTGAATTGGGGGCCCAGCACAATACACAGAACTCAAGGCATGGCCTCACCAGTGCAGAGTACAAGGGAAGAATCACTTCCCTGGTCCTGCTTTCCAAATTTTTTTCCCAAACTTTTTTCCGAATTGTTGCTTTCCAAATTTTTGCTTCTGACTCGAAGTGCTGATTTTTGGCTCCCAGTGCTTAGATGGGAAGAACAACACAGATGTGGACACACTGTATGATAGATATATATGACTGCACAAAATGTTTCACATATAAAAGATAGAAAAATAGCTACTCTCTATGCTTTCCACAAAAAATAGAAGACTAAAAGAGAGAAAACGCAAATTCACAGAGGAGGTCTTCATGTACAAATGTTCCTGATACTTTAGTGGATAAAACTTATCTTAAAAACCCGTAAAACAAGATGAATTCTTGCTTCAAGAACATAATTTTATGAGCTGAGATTTGTCTCACAGATTCATTTGTCTTCTAGGTTAGAATTTCCATTTTAAGGGAAAAAAAGAAAAAAATAGAAAGTTTCAGAAAGGCATCATTATTTAAATTTAATTCTTAAAGGAAGCTTTGTTGGTTTTAGAGCCTATTATGCTTTGATATTTTGATAAAAAGATTTGCAAAACTTGTCATGTTCTTACGAAAAAAAGCAGCATGGAATTTAGGGGTTGAATGATGTGCTCTTCAAAGCATGTACTTGAAAAATTGAAAATATATAGATTTTGGGTGTTTTTAGGTTTGGGTTTATTGTTTACTTTTTGGTTTTTATTTTCATATACAATTAGCTAAATGGAGCATTCCTTTAGAAATACTGTTTGTTAAGAAACTTAGCCTGGGAAAATTGTGATCAGAAGTAAAACAAAGTGGAAGGGCTACCAGTGAAATCCTCAGCTGTTGACTGTAATGTGTGTCTTGTTCAGTGTTGTACTTTTCAGGGCAGAGTAAAGGAATTAGTAAAATACTCTGTTAAAAAACTCTGATGGAACTGGTGATCTTTAAGGTCCCTTCCAAACTAAACCACTCTTGGATTCTGTGAAGAGGAAGCTGCTGTGGTTTGACGCTGGCCAAACGTCAGGGACCCACAAAAGCCTCTCACTCAATCTCCTCTGCTATAGCGGGACAGAGGAGAGAAAAATGTAATGAAGTGTTCATGAGTTGAGATTAGGACTGGGAAAAAACACCCCAAGAGCAAATCAGGCTTGACTTAGAGGTTAAGAGTAAGTTTATTATTAACAACATCAGAGGAGGATAATGAGAAGCCTTTAAAAATAAGCCCTTAAAAACACCTTTTCTTCCCCCAGCCCCTCCCTCCTTCCCACCAACAGTGCAGGGGATAGGGTGTGGGGATTTTGGTCAGTTTATCACCCAAGATTTTCTTCTGCTGCTCTGGAAGACAAGTTGTTCAGTCCCTTCCCTGGGAAGACAGTTCTCTGCAAACCTCTCTCATGAGGATCCACTCTCATGAGCAGCAGTCCTACCACACCTGCTGCAATGTGAACTCCCGCCTCGGGCACATAGTCCTCCTAAAACTGCTGCAGCACCTTGGGGTGCCGTCCTCCAAGGACAGACTGCTCCAGCCAGGAAGCAGTGGTTCCCTCTCTCCACTGGATCTCCCATTGAATCATAGTCTCCTCCAGGCCTCCACATGCCCCAGCATGGGCACCTCCCCCATGGGCTGTGGGTGGATCTCTGCATCCCCATGGGTGGCAGGGGCACAGCTGCTCCCCCATAGTCATCACCACAGCCTGCACAGGAATCTCAGCTCTAGTGCATGGAGCACCTCCTGCCCCTCCTTCTCCACTGACCTTGGTGACTCCATGTTGTTTCCCTCACATGTTCTCACCCCCTCTTCTTCTCTGGCTGGAATCAAAACTGCTACACCACCTTGTTTGATTTTCTTATTAAATACGTTATCACATACGAGGTGCTACCACATTCTCTAGCTGGCCATCTTCAATGCCATCAGGGCTTGTTTCTGCCAGACATGGTAGAAGTTTCTAGTAGCTTCTCACTGAAACCATGTCTGTGATTTCCCCGCTACCAAAAACCAGGACATGCAATACCAACACTGAAGCACTTGCCTGGGACACACCAAATACTGTCAAATGACTACAGGAGGCTACATTCTGGTGAGAATCCCCTTGGTCAGGACATGCAATAAACGTAGGCTTGAAACCTCAAGTACCATTTAAGGAAAACTCATGCTCCTGACTACTTCTGCTTCCCTGACCTGATGCTTGGTGGAAATGAATAGACGTGATGTTTATTGCCCTTGCATTCACCTAAGTTTGACTTCAAGATATATATTAAGAACTTTTATATAATACTTTTCTATATCCAAAGTTGTGAATCTGTCTGCTAGTTTTCCAATCTGCTTTTTCCTGAGCAGAACTTTATATCATAATACAGTTGTTAGAACTGATATTAGAAATGAACCTTAGGGCAATTAGTAGTTTCTATTCCCCCTTTTCTCTTTCTTTCTTACTTCTTGCTTGTACAGTATATTTTTTGCACATCATATAAAGAAAGTATTTAAAAGAGATGTTTATAAACTTAAGGTATTTTGTAGGCAAGAAAGCATAATGTGAAAGGACTTAGAGAATTCAAATTTGAAGAAGGGGTGACAGAATGAAAAATATTCAACTTGGGGGGTTTCCCCCAAGTTGAATATTTAACATGGATTAACAGATATCACAAGGTTGCTTGTGAGAAAGAGGAGAGGAATTCTTAATGCCAGAATGTGAAGGTCTGCACAGGAAAAATGTGCTATCCATCAGACAAGCAGTGACAGAGCCAGCTAAAATCTGTTACAATATTCTGAGGTTGGTGTGGAAGCACCATAGTTGCTGGTACTGAAAAAAATAGACTAGACACAGGAAAGCATTTGAGGAAATTCCGTAGCAACAATCCAAACTCAGCTAAACTACAACTCTGCTTCACTGCTTCTATCTATGATTAAATACATTTTGAACCTGGTGAGTGAAAATATGTGAAAAGCAAGTGTGATGCTTGTAGTATACTTTTTAAGAGCCTAGTCAATGTATTCCCAAAATACATGATGAAAACAAATACAGAAATATGGATTCACAAAAAAAAAAATCTTAAATGGTCACAATCAATGCAATGAGGATTCCAGTGTTTCATTGCAGAATTACAAAAGAAAGAGATGTCTCTAATTTGGCTGTTCTAAAATTCAGCCCCGGGTAAGTATGTTAGTGCTACAGAAAACAAAGTAGAGACTAATACAGCACATTAGTGACATTTTTGTTCAGGTGACTTTCTATTCTGAAGGAAACTTTTGCAGTTTTAAAAGTTGAAGCATTAATCCATAAGCATATTATTTCCCCCCAGTGGTTTTCCAGAGTGAAAAACGACCATTTCACAGTATTCAAATTTGTTTTAGTAAACACATATTTGGTTGTTTGGTTTTTTATATTTACTTTTATAATGCTGATTTGTTTTAATGTTTCATTTCTCTTTTGTCTAATATGTCTTGGTAGCATTAGGACAAGAAAAGCTTGACCTTGGAATGATTATTCATATTATTATGCAGATGAAGAAAACCAAGTTAAGAAAAGGTCACTGTAAACTTTTCCTTGCTTGGTTAACAAATATTCCAAGTAGCATATTTGTAATATCAAGGGTAAATATTTGCATATTTTCATTTTTATTAACTATACACACACTAGCCCCTTAACACAGGTATAATCTGAATAAGAGAAATCTATGTCTGAAGTTTTTCAGACCATCTAGCCTTAGGCTCTTTCTGTAGTCACTGTCAAGCAGGTGTTTGCAACAGGGACTGAGACATTGTCATTACCCTGTCGTTGACTGGAGCCAGCCCTTCTGGTCTTGTGCCTGCTTCCATCAGGTCCACACAACTGTGGGATGTGAAAGCTCAGTCTGTGCTATTGAGAGTTATTGGGTATAATGAGAAGAGAGAGGGTTTCAAACCAAAGATTTTATATCCCAAAGATTTTGAAATAATAAAAATCTGTCGTTCTAGAGGGAATAAATTGTAGAAAGTGTAGTTTGATTGTGGCAATAATTATTGCAGGAATCAGTGTAAAATGTAGGAAGATTGTAAGAAGCACTGTCTTGCTTCTTTGCAAGAGGAAGAAAAATTATTGTCAAAGCAATACAAATTGAATTCTTCTGGTTGTTGCATTCAAACATTATAATTCTATGTTTACCTCAACCCAAACCATCTGATTGAATTATATTCTAATTCACAGTATGCATCCATGAATGAGAAAGGTGATGAAATCTCAGCATTAAATTTCCTAAACTGACAAGTTTGTCTCTAAAAGGTAAAGCCAGATTTGGTCATATTGGTGTTTGTAAGGTTTGGTCCTCAGCAGATTTAGTCACTATTTATTCTCCAAAGCGAAATGGTGAGCGGTTTTTATTAAGATAAATTTCAGGTGATGATAGCAGAGGTGTGGCTGTCCAGTTTGCTTGCACTCCTGATTTCCTAGAACTGTGGGGTCAACCCTGATCTTGACCAGGAAGTCTGAGCACTTGTGGTGTAACTGTTAATTTCTATCTGGTTGTTACTGTCATGTTGTAATATTTTCATAACACTAACCTGGTGAACAGAACAGAAGATATATTTTTTTCTTAAATAATTGGTTTTTTCTGCTTTTATATAGTTGAGATAGTGCATTCAAGGCAGGCCATTTAATAAGTCAGTGTTAATATTTTCCAATGAATTATATTTCTTTTTGTAGCTTCTCTCTTTGCTATTAATATATATAGTGTTGAAATCTCTTTTCCTTTGAAATGGAGTACTGATTTATTGATAAGGGTTCTTTTCTATATCAAAAAACCCCTTTGTGATAAACAGCTTCAAGCCAGAGAATGTAGAGTTAGTAAGAGTTATCAAAATTATGGCCCTATTTTATTGTTTGCCACATTTTATTTCGTTGCTCACAAATTGGGAATTTAAAATATCGTTATTGAGTGAAACAGAGTAGTAATTAATCTTTCAGCTCTCAGATATTACTCATTCATTTTTCACAGCATTTTGTCAAGGTCATCATAACTCCATATTGTAGGTGTTAATACTTATAACTTGTGGGTTTTGTGAATTTTAAAGGTATGAAAAAAGATGAGTATTTTAATTGCTCGTCACTCAGCAAATTGCAGAGAAATTACAGGTTAGCAGAAGATGATGGTGGTGATAAGTCCTGAGTGAATAAAAGTGCTTGCAGATGTGAGTCTCATAACTTTATTTCCTTGAACCTCAGAGAAAAAAAAAAAACCCATGAAACACAAATCTTCAGCAGTTAAATTTTTTCTTTGGCCCATTGCAAAAATATGGAAAATAGTCTTGAGTTCAGTGATCCGCGGACTCAGGAAGAGCTGAATTTTTTAGATTATCATAAGTATCATGAAGTTCATACTGCTGAGAAAAGGTTTTATGTTGAGAATTAATCTAAGACCATTTTCATATTTTGAGTTGAATGTAGTCCATCAGTGAAAGGAAACCTATGACAGCTAAAAAGTTTTCCATATCTATGGTGGTTTCTTTTTTTTGTCTTTGCCTACCAACACCATCTCCATCTTGCTTGTGTTTGTCTTCATACATGTTAATCAAATGTATCTTCAATTGCTGATGAAAGTGGGCTGACCAATAGACAGTATAGGCATGTGACAAATGTGAACCTGGATATTGGACTCATGCTCAAGTTTGTGTGATTGCTGCTTGTAGATCTTAATCAGAACCAGATGAAACTAAACACTGTGAACCTGTGCACAGAGAGATTCTGTTACAGATCTGTCATCAACCTCTAGTTACCATGCATGAATTTAAGGCAAATGGTGTCTCAGAAAAGAATATCTAAATCCTTGCATGCCATCACTCTCAAGCACCCTTTCTAAGAGTGGTTGCATGTCCTAAACTGCTTTATTCTCATATCATTAGGATACATGGCATATCTGACAGACCTTGGGGGTTCTCACTTGGCGACTGAAGGTAACTTCACTTATTGCTCTGATATCCACCATACGCATTTCATTTTCATATCCTCACGGACCTCGTTTGTTGTGGTTTAACCCCAGCCAGTAACTAAGCCCTATTCACCCTCCCATAGTGGGATGGAAGAGAAAATAAGAAGAGTAACTTGCAGCTTAAGATAAAGACAGTTCAATAAGTAATGCAACAGCCATGCAAAAAGGTGAAGCAAAACTAAGAATTCATTCTTGTCTTTGCATGGGCAGGCAGGTGTTCATCCACCTCCAGGAAAGTTGGCCTGTGTAACGTTTACTTAGAAATACAAACACCATCATTCTGAGTGTCCCCTCCTTTCTTCTTCTCCTTGCAGCTTTATGTGCTGAGTATGGCCTATCTGGTCTGGAATATCCCCTTGGATCTGTTGGAGACATCTGTCCCCTCCCAGGTGTGTCCCCCCTCAACTCCTTGTAGACGTGCAGCATGGCCGATAGCTGTGTGGGCTGAGAAGCAGAAAAGGCCTTGGCTCTGTGTAAGCTCTGCTCAGCAATAATAAAAATATCCCTTTTTCCAGCTCAAATACAAACCATAGGCTACTGTGATGAAAATTAACTCTATACCAGCTAAAACCAGCACATCATTTCATGACACATGTAATGATATTTATGGCTGTACCTCTTAGATAAGGGAGACATTGGTTCCAAGGAAGATTAAGGTCAAAACTTGCCTGACTGCAAAGGAAAACTGTATTGTTGAAAAGAGAGTAACAAGATCATAGAATTATTGAACCATTATTGAGGTTCGGGTAGAAGGCACCTCAAGGACCATGCGGTTCCAAGCCCCATGCTATGGGCAGGGAGACCTCAGACAAGACCAGACCAATTGAAATACCATCCAATGTGGTCTTGAACACCTCCAGGGATGGAACATCAACAATTTCTATGGGCAACTGGTTCCAGTGCCTCAATGGGTTGGATCACCACATACATTTGCCTTTTTTGTCATGAAATGGACATATATTTTTAATATATGTTATTATGATGTTTTCCTGCACACAGGAAACCATTCACTAAGGAGAATAGAAATACATCAGCTGAACTCAGAGATGAACAAGCTCTGAGATAATCTCTTTTTACCTTTAAAAGAGAAGAAAAAACCCCTCTGTCATTTTTAGTATGGGAATTTGATAAACAGCAGTTTATGTTGAGCTAGCTGGACAAGTTGAACTAATACTGTTCAAATATGAACTTCTTTAGTTTTGAAAGGGGAAATGACATGTTAATCAAAGCTAATACCAACTACAATAAATCAAATTACTATGCCTTGCAACTCCAAATTGCTCACATAATGCGAACAATACTAAATCTACATATATTCAAGAAATAGAATTGAAAAAAAATATTTCTGCATGAAGAAATATGGAATTCCTTAAGATGGAAAAATGCTTACATTACATCAACTCTGGGACAAAAAAAAAGCATCAGAGTGTTTTATCTCACATGTATCTGGTACTTGAGATGATAAGCAGCATTCTTCAATAACTAAGTTCAAATTGTCAGTTAAGGTTTCCACTAGCAGGATTGTAAAATCACTTTGGTTGTGATTTAAAGCAAAACCCACCTGGATTATGTAGTTTATATTCTGTGCAAACTTCTATTGCACATTGCCAGTCCACAACCTGGACAACCAGGGCTACAACCCAGATAAATCTGAAGTAGTTTATAGAACCACAGAATGGCTTGAATTGGAAGAGAACTTTAAAAGTCATCCAGTCCTACTCTTCTATTATGGGCAGAGTCGCTTTTCACTAGACCAAGCTTCTCAAAGCTCTCTCCAACCTGGCCTTGAGTGTTCCCAATGATGGGGCATCTACAGCTTCTCTGGGAAACCTCTTCAAGTGCCTCATCATCCCCTTTGTAAAAACTTTCTTCCTTATTTTCAATCTAAACCAATCCTTTTTCACTTTAAGGCTTGCCCTTTATCTTGTCACTATAGGCCTTTGGGAATGCCACGCTCCATCCTTCTAACAGACCCTCTTGATAGATGGAAAAATTGATAAATGGAAAGGTATCCCTAGAGCCTTCTCTTCTCTAATTCTTTCAGAATTTTTTTGTAGAAGAGGTATTTTAGCCACGTTTTGGTGGGTCTCCTCTGGATTCATTCCAAGAGGTCCACATCTTTCTTGTGCTGAGGTCCCCAGGGCTGGACATAGCTCCTGGGAGGGTGTCACCAGAGCAGAGCCAAGGGACAGAACCACCTCCTTCACCCAGCTGGACACACTGCTTTGGATGCAGCCCAGGTTTGGACTGGCTTTCTGGGCTGCCACTGAGCATTGCTGGCTCATGACCCATTTTTCATCCACCACCATACAGTGTGGCAGAGGTGGATCAAATTCATCAGAAAGAATATTGTGGCTGAACATTGTGAAATGCCTTACAGAAGCATAGACAGATGACATCTGTAGTTCTTTCCTGGGATTCTGATGCAGTCACAGAGGGTTGCTAGAGTGTATTATGTATTTATGTTCAATGCAGCCTATGCTGATTACAAGTGGACTACACGCTATGAGGAGATTTTCCATAAATCTCTGTGCCAGAGAAGCAGAAGTGAGATGTGTTTTACTTCTGAGGAAATCCATACCTAGCACTGTTTCTTGCACACCATTTTAAAAACAGCCTTTGTGATATCTATAGGGCCACATTGTGCATGAACTGGACATGTTCATTCCAGATGGTCTTGGCAGCATCCTCTGCATATTCTTACACTCTGTCCTTGGGAAAGGCATGGATACAGTGCCACATCACTGTGGTTCTGCATGTTGTTTGGGGTTGACTTAGAATGAAATATAAGCACGAAATTTGTAAAGCAAAGGGGCAGAAAAATGACAATGAAGTGTAATTTAATATTAACAATTACCTCTAGTGTTTCAAGATTTTGAGGCTTAACCCCCCCAAAAAACCAAACCAAACCAAAGAAACAAGAGAGGGAACTTCACAATACTTTGTAGGTCAGAAAAGGCCTTCTTTTTCCAATTTGTAGATATGTAATAAATTTGTAAACCAGTTTCTTCTCTAAAGGAAACAGGTTGTGCGAGTGGTTTGCAGAGTGTTTTCAGAGTTTTGTGTTCCATTTTGCTCAAAAATCTTCTCCCTTTATGCTTGCCTCTGTCAGAATCTCTCAGTATGTCTATAATTTCAGACTTACTGAACACATTTCATGCTTTGTATTGATTAATTAGAAGTGAGAAATATCAGCTTAATTGCAGACATTCATTGATGTCTGAAGATACTGGCCATTTTCACACCATCTCCTGTCTCCTCACATATTCTATTTTTCATAAAGTTGAAGCATGGTAAATAGCTTTTTAGATATGTTTCTTGAATGAGAAAAAAAAAATTCAGAGACATGTAAATTTTTTATTAAAAATACAGACCCTGGCTTGAGATTTAATGTCAGAGTCATGAATCATATATAATAACATTGTAAATGAGATAACTGCAACGTTATATTCTCTGGGCAGAGTTAACAGATTCAGTAGAACTCTAGCAAGATATTGTAGCTGACATTTCCCTATTTCTTTCAGAAAAGCCTTTATAAATCCTCAGTTTGCATATTGGACAAGATTAAGTCCCAGTAGAGAAAATCCTGGATTTAGTGGTTTTAATTTCCTAAGTTACTGAGTAGGAACCAACTTTATAACTATCATCAAATTTGAGTAGGATACTCTATCTGCTTTCTTTCTTATTTGCAGTGAAAACATTTCCTAATAAAAGAAACCTATTAATATTCCTAACAAATGTTAACTTACAACGTCTCCAAAACCATATGAAAAGGTGGCCTGATTTTTAATTTTTTTCTATTTTTTTTGGTGTGATTCCTGACAATGCCTCACTATGGAATTGTCTTCCTTTATTTCTCAATTAATTTTACAGAAAATATTATTCAGTCTCCTGCCTTTCAGGGCAAATATCTCAAACTGAACTAATATCCTTGAAGGTCTCCTGTTGATTTGATCTGTTATTAAAGCTCTGGTACACTCTGCTTGGTATACAACTCTGAATGTCTGCTAAAGGAAAGAGACAAAATATGCAGGCAGATGTTAAGAGTGACCTCAAAGGATGTGCTGCAAAAATGTCTTAACTTCCAGACGTCTTGCTGTCATTATTTAAGAAAACCGTTTTTCCTTCACAGGCAACTGAAGTATTTCAGTGGTGCAACCTCATGTACACAGACTTTTTTCCTCTTCAGTGCACACAGTTGTAGTGTCCTCTATTAATATTGCATGGGTGTGTGTTTTTCTTGGGTCATTCCTGCACTCCATTGCTTTGTAGAGGTTTATGTTACTTATGAGAGTACAGAACAGAAGCAGTTTTAGGCAAAATACCCCCATAAAGTCAAGATACTTAACCATTTAAAGTATTATATAGAACTTCATATGTTTCTTCTACTAACTTATTTTTAGCTTCAGATTGGCTTTCAGTTCTGGGGCACCTACCAGACACTTCAGGAGACCTAATTTTTCTGACTGCATTTGCTGTTTTATAAGCAGTCTACTTCATCACAGGGAAATATTTAAAACTAACTGCATTTTTAACACAAAGGTAATCTGTCCTTTTGAAATATTTCACATACAAAGATTAATAAATTACACATGTTGCTATAGCAACTATGAATCAAAGTATAGTAAGTCTAGACACTGCTATTCAAGCCCTTTGAAAAGAAAATCAAATATAAATATCAAGTTTTTGATTCATGCTTCCTAGAAGAATTTAGTAAAAATTAAAACTATAGTGATTTATTTTTACCCTAGTCTGCCTGCTTGTAGAATTAATTTTAAAGGCTCATATTTAAATACCCGCATTTTTTCCTGTGTGAGTTAACATGTTATGCTCTCAGATGTTTTTTTTATCATAGGTATCCCTTATGGGCCTTTCTAAAGTAATTCTCATTCAACAGTGATACGCAAAAAATCATTAGCATAATGATCAACTATTTTTTAATCAATAATAGACACAAGTGGTTTTCACTTACCTATGGGATAGGCGAATACAAAATGCCCTTGAAAATAAATTGAATACAGTTATTCCTTCAATAATTTTATGTAAAGTCTGGGAGGAAATCTATGCCTTTAAGTCAGGTCTGTAGCCTCAAGTGATGGTGATGACTCAGTCTAAGAGAAGGATTGACCAGATAAAAATTAAATGGGTCATGTACCACTTCTCTTTTACGGTTCACTAGATGCTTTGTTTGCATTTGCAAAATAAAAAGGCAAGTTTAAAAACTGTTTCCAATTCATTTGTACTATTTGTGAAGAGTGTGACAGGTAGGATAGGTTCTAGTGAAAAAGACCAAAATAAGAGGAAGTGTCTGTCTTGAATTTTGAGTGCTATTCAGTAAATACTTGTTGCATCAGCAAAGGCATGAAATGGTTTCCCAATGAGAACTGTGACTCTTAAGTTTTAAAAAAAAAATCTCTGTCCAGTGAAGGAGTGACAGTGAAGGAGATTACAACATAATATCCACTCATGAGTGGTGTGGAAAAAGTGAATGAGGAATTACTGTTTCTTCTCATGGTATGAAAACAAAGGAGTATCAAATGAAATAACAAGATGGTATTTTCAAAATAAAGAGGAAATTGTTTTTCAGTAAATGTGTAAAGTTCTTTCCACACAGCACATGAATGTCTGGAGATTATAAAGATTACAAAGATTGCCTGAAGATGTTCAAAGCAATTGAACAATGAATTGGGAAAAATTGGGTGTTCTTGGTTAAACACAGAGATGAGAAATTTGGCTCAGGAGGTCCTGCAGAAATCATGGAGACTGGAAGGGGTTTTTGGAGAAGCTTTGTTTTGTAATAATCCTGTTTCTTATACTTCTCCATAGGTGGTCCTTGTTAACCCTTCTCAAAGAAGGTTACTGTGCATTACAGATAATAGGTGTGACCTTGTAAAGCATTTTTTAATCTGTTTATTATGTCAAGCAGTGATAACAAAATTCTAGAAAAGAGAATAAAAGAGGGATTTAAAAGTATTTTTAAAAGAAGATTGTGCATTCTAGCAGCACGTTATCCTACCAAATTGATATGCTTTTTCAGGTACTCTTCTCCAGGAGCTTGTGTTTAGTGGCTTAGATCTCCATAAAGACAGGAAAAGAATCTGTACTGTCCTAAAATTAGAGGAAGGCTTAGCACTTTCTTCCTCAGAAATATTGGATCCAGTTTTCTATGTCCAGAAGACCTAGTCAGTGGAATGTTTGGGAAAATGACATTTTTGCAAAATATATTCAGGTTATGTTCTTTATCTGTTTCTTCTGTAAAGGAGAGAATTTGGTGATGTAGTCAACATTCAGTTGAAAATTTGAAATATATGGTCAAAATATAGGAGCTGATACACAGGTAGTCTGTGAGTAGTCAATAGCTAGACCCACATATCTCTTATCTGGTGAGTTTTGTTAGCTGGAAACAGAGTTCCAGAGAGCACAGAACCCTTATGGAGATAAGCTGAGAAGACCTATAGTTTAGTACTTTGCCTTGACTTCTCCTTACATTATCCATTTGTTCTGCCTTGACTAAAATGGAGCTGAAAGAATGAGGATGAAAAGTGAGTTTCAAATAAAAAAAACTTCCAGGGTTTGGTTTCTTTTAAGTCAAAGTTCTTTGAATACAGAATGAGCACTTACATAGTTGCCTCTCTGCCCAAAATTCTGTAAAATGTAAATATACTAATATTAGTACATTAATTCAATGTAATTCAGTTTAGCAAGAATTAATTTGTCCTCATAAATATTTGACTAGTCCTGCTGACAGCAGTATATTATGGAATGGGAGAATTCTGTCTATATGTATATGTGTGTACTTATGAGCAAACAAATTAAAAAAAATGGATGGGTGGGAAAGAAGAAGCAATTAATGAAAAACCCTAGGTTGACCATCTGGCTGAAAATATATAGGATGTTTTCTTCAGATGACATATCATCTTCTAGGAGTAGCTAAGTAAAAACTTTTCTACATTTTCCAAAACTATGTGGGCTGGCACTCTGACCAGGAGTTCCCTAGTAAATTTATCCCAAATAATTAAGAGACAAGGTAAGAAATGTCTGGCTAGGCAGAAAGGTCTGAGGGTGGGGATGGTGGAACTAACACCAGTCTCAGACTCAATAGTACTAGCTGTCAGGCACTGCACAACTTCCAGCTCTCAGTTAAAGAGATCAGTTTTAGATATTTTCTGGGAATACAACTCTTCTATGCTTTGCATGTTTGTGCTGGGGAATCTGGGTGTTTACTGAATCCTTTTGTTTCATAAATAGAAAGAAACAAGTCTGTGACACCAGTGACAATTCTCGAATATCTGTCTCCTTATCAGGATTTGTTACAACATACTGTACTGCAGCATGTATCAACAGAGAATAATGTCCTGATTTGTAGATGTTTTAAGGTCATTTTAAGATTTCTTAGGTGTTTTGGATGACAGCCACATGAGAAAAATCTTGCTATCAAACTCCTACCTGTGGATCAAACCCCCAAACTCTCTTTTCTGCCTGGTCAGGAACTCAGCTACATCTGGCTTCTGCAAGGACTCTGCTGTCAAAAAAGTAGACTCATTTTTACCAGATTCTTCCTGAATCTGTAAAGTACAGTTCCTGTTTGAGGGTCAAAACAAAAATTCCATGGGGTGAGAGCTACACCTGACATTGCGGTAATTCTGTTTGGATTCTTGAAGCAATTTATCATTGAAACTTTTTTTTTTTTAGTGCTTGGACACAGAATTTGAGGAAGGGGAGTATTATTCATTCACATTGCTCAAATCTGCATTATATATTTAGCAGATACTTTTGCTTTCTTTAACGCTTCATCTTTAGCAGAGCAAGGCACCCAGATATTCCATATCACTACACCGTATTCACTAATGTAGTAAACTTGATGGGGAAGGTCCCTTTGCCCACTCAGAAAGAAAGCAGTCTCTTCAGAGCAAGAGATCATGTTATTATGCATGGATTACACGATGAAATTACCGCTAAGAATCATCTGACACACCTTAGATTTTTTCCTTGTAGTACTTGTTTGTGAATTTAGGCAACCTCATGAAACCCTGCTGGCTGTCTTGAATTACTTCCTTGTCCTCCATGGGTCATCCATAGGAGGATCTGTTCCATGATTTTCTCAGACAGAAGAGGTTAGGTTGATAGGTCAGTAATTCCCAGTAATTCCTCTTTTCTACCATTTTAAAAAATGCATGAAATATTTCCCTTTTTCCAATCAGCTGGAACTTTGGGCATGATTTTTGAATATTATTGGCAAGTACATCAGCCAATTCCCTTAGGACTCTAAGATGCATAGACTTATGCGTGTAGACTTAAGGGTCTAAAAGTGGCATGTCTTAGTGAGAAAATGATTAATCCTCTGCTATGTGTCTGTGTCAAGAGTCATCACAGCTATGTCAAAAAGGACCCCAAGAAAATAAGTTTTAAGCAGCGATGCCTGTAGAAAAACAGCAAAAAGTGCAATGGAGATATTTTTAATGGGGGTACCTGTAGAAAAAACCAGCAAAAAGTGCAATGGAAATTTTTTTAATGGGAATTGTGGTCAATATTCAGTGGAGGGGTTTTTGGTATGTAAAAGGAATAGATGGAGATTAGGATTCTTATTCTTACTAATACAGTTCTGTACGTTCCTGTGCAGACCTGAGTCTTAATTGCACAAAAAGTATTTCCTTCCTCAAAATTCTGATTCTGTGTTACTAGAGAGACAATACAACAATAGGTCGGAGAAAAGCATATGGGTCATATTTCAGGAAAAAATAGGTAAATATAAAACCAGTGGAGGGCTGTAGCTAGATGGTTGTGTAAATCTATGGATGGAGAACAACATGAATATGGTGAAATGTTTCTTGCCTTTACCTTTAGGGGAAGATCTGAAAAATATCCTAAATGAAAATATATAACAGGTCCTAGACTGTTCTGAAAAAAGAGACCAGTTGACTTATCAGGTCCCTTCTAACACCTCTATACTTACATAATTATCTCATCATAGAAGATCTTGGATTTGGAAAAAGTATAATTATTGGATTATTATTAGATAATTTAAGTTAAAATTGCCTGTAGAGGTCTACTGATCCAAAATTGTTCTTCAAGGTTAGGCCATACTGTCCAGGGCTATGTCCAGATGAGTTTGTGTATCTCTACACTTTCTCCAAACAGTCTGTTTTGGTGCTTATTTTCTGCTTCTCTGTCATGGCATTAAAACCCACTTTATTTTTTTAGTATGTTTGATACTTCTGCTGTTACAGATTGACATTACTGCCTCTGTTTATTTTTCTCATCATGACAGAGAAGACTCTGGCTCTGTCTGTGTAGATTCCCCAGTAGGTTATTGAAGCCTGTGATTAGATAGACTTCTCCAACATAAGAATACCCAGCTCCATCTACCTTTGCTTCTATGAAATTGGCTAAGGTGACAAGATGTGTGCTTGCTACCAAGAGCATTGTGGCTATAAATAAAATCTCTTCAGCTTTCAGTCTGGGCAAGACATAACTGGGTGCCTTTGATAGCTGTTCTCTGTGACCTTTCCTTTCAACATCTTTCTTTGAATGTGTAAACAAGGAAAAGGAAACAGTTTTTTGGTTGCATTGGTATTGGGAATGAAAAGTAATTTTAAAAAGTACCCCAGGCAGAAGAGTAGAACAATTAAAAGCTCTGTCAGAGCTCATACTCTCTGGAAACTCAAAAGGCAATTGGAAGAACTCTCCCAAAGGGAATTTCATATAGTACTTGTCCTATATCTGCTAGCAAAATGAGTCAGTAAATGGAACATAATGTGAAGGTTGTCACCTTTTCCATTTGCCTTATTTTGCTCTGTGCAGAATGTATTGTATTCAGCAGTTTTGAATTAAATAGATGAAGCTGAATGTAGAGCATCAATCCAGAGGACTGAGAGCACTGCTATGAGAACTAAATAATTTTAATACATATATTTGGGGACTTCAAGTCATTGCTGATGAGAGGCATGGAAGCCAAATTTTGCAGTCAGTGAGGAGCCAAGTTGCTGATAAAAGAAAAAAAAAGAAAAAGATCCCCATATTTGTGACTCAGTGTGGGACAGGAAAGGTAGAGATTCAGAGGACTGGATTAGCTGTGCAAAGATTGTCTCAGTCTGAAGTATTTGCACTATACTTTGACAGTAACTAAGAATCCAAAAGAGTACAAAAATAATAGAAAACAGAACTGTAAACAGCAAAAATGTTCACTACTGCACAAGGGATCTAAAAAATGAGCTTATTTCTGACAACTTTTAAATTAGTGGTTTAAACCCTGTTTTTTTCATAATGCCTCCTTTTTTAAGAAGGAGAAGAATTACAGAAGGGGGAATTATCTGGAGAGAAGCTTGAGGATGCTTTCTAAGGGAAAGAAAGCTCTCAGAAGTGTAAATACAAGAGCAATTAGGGCTCAGTTGTCTCATGATTTGGCATCTGAAACCTTGGACCTGGAGACCCAAAGCTTTCAAACAGAGAGGTGTTAGGCAGACATTTTTCATCACTGAAGAGAATGAAGAATACTGAAACTTTACTATTTTTGTGCTGAAAATTACTAAATTTGATTGCAGAGCCATAAGATAGTTCAGTACGGTGTCAGGATTTAAAAAACCCAAATTGTTTATCAGTCAAAAGACTTTGAGGCCCACAGATGCTTGTATCTCCTTCCATTGCTAAGTTGTCACACATGAGGTGAAGATGGAACGTGGTCAGTGCTAGGCAGGATGAAGGGTTTGTTTTGTTACTCTCACCATCTGGTGTTCCTTACTTCCTGAGCTTAGGGATGCCACCCCTGCTTAGCCAGGTTACTCTGAACAGGTCCAGAATCTGAGAGAATCCATAGAAAGCTTCCTCTGGGATCTTCTCACCAGAGCATGTCAGCATTGCTTTGACAGAGCACTAGGATCATCTCTTACTGACCCCTCCAAATAGAATCAATAGTTTTGTCTGCAATTTATTGCTTCTCTACCCTAAAGGTTTTCTTCATTCTCTTTGGTCTAAGCTGTAAAGTGGACGTGGGATTTTTATTTGTCTCTTCCAGTGCTGTCTTTGTTTTTTGATGGTTATATAAACCCAGGCTTAAAGAGTTTTTGTTGTTTTTCTGTTTCCTTGATAAAGCCTATTTGTGATTGCTGAGGATCTGAATCCTGTAAACAGGCTTTGTAAATTCTTCCTGAAATCAAGTTTTTCTTTATTTGCTTGTGTTTAGCAAACATCTTTCCACAAGGTCACGCATCCACCTGACAGCTGTTATTAAAGCAGTCTGATCCCATTTATGACACTGAAAAGGCTGTGTTAATAAGTGTATCCTTGCACCATGTATTACTTTATTTTAATGTTTTAATTTGGTTTGGTGTATGTAGACAGAAGTTGTATACTAGAGATATATTTCTTAAACCTCCTTCTCCTCTTTTTTTCTCCTGTTCACAGCACCCCATACATTTTTGCCTGTACTGTCCAGTGTATCTTGGGATTTTGTTTTCAGATTTTTTTCTAGTTAGGCAGGCTGTTTGTTTTTTTTGTTGTTTGTTTGGTGGGTTTGGTATGATTTGGGGTTTTTGTTAGTTTTTGTTTGCCTGTTTGGATTTTGTTGGGTTGGGGGTTTTTTGGGTTATTTTTGTGTGTTTGTTTGCTTTTGTGTGTGTGGTTTTGTCTGTTAGCTTATTTGTTTCTGTATTATGCATGCATACTCTGTAATAGGTCCCCCTCTCAAGTGCGTGTTCTGAGGCTTCTCCCACTGGCAGTGATTCATTGGTGCATAGAAAATCATAATTTAGACCACTACGTACACAGAGACCTAAGAGAGTCACATCTGTCCTTCAGGAAGCATTTCATTGGAGCAAAATGTTAATCATGGGGAACATTGTTGTCTTCTCACTGAAGTCGGCTGTGATTAGATTCAGTAGATGGAGACAGCCTTGGAAGCACACATTAGCATTAGAACTGTCCTTTTGTGAGCATGCAGAGAGGTCAATAAGTACATGAATATAAATTAGCTTGGTGGACTACTGTGGCCATGAGCTGGGTCGAGTATTCCTTTCCGTATAATTGTTTGGTGCACCTGAATTAATTTGAGTATCTAAATCCTGCATATTAATTCTGTGCTGCAGGATGTAAAGCTTTAGACTAATCCCTTTAATACTTTTCAGTATAAACACCTTAATCAAGCAACAGCTTTATAATTAGTTCTACTTTCAGACTGGATATTATTTACTTTTTTTATTGCTTATAACTATTCCAACTTTTAATTGCAATTATTAGACAGACGTCATAATGTAAGCTTAAATAGTCTCTTGCAGAAACCAGGATCGATGCAAAAGGCAGGATTGTAGCAATCCAAACTTCAGAGAAAAAAATTCTCCACAATTTTTGTTTTCCAAGATGTCACAAAATTATGCCTTTATTTCACCACAGATTCATAAGATTTAAATCATATTGTTAAAATCACAAGAGTGAGTGTAGGAGCTGAATTGATTGATTGATTGATTGACTGATGAGCATGATTCAACTAAGATTATTTATTTTGTTGTTGACATGATTGCAATGACCCCCATATGCAATAAAGCTCCTAGTATGTAAACAGTGATTTAGCTTCTCAAGGACTGATCTATTTTCCATTATATCTGTTTTCTCAGTGAATGTTTGGAAGAAGAAATAATTTTCAGAATAAGAACATTTTGATGGTCAGGATGCATTGTTTGGAAGGTAGCATTTTAAAGTGAGACTAAATTTAACATTTAAATTAAGTGTGTTAGGACAGTTATTGTGTTAAATGCATACAGAACTGTAGGTTATTAAAATCACATTTGTTCAGCTTGGGTAACCAGTTGGAGAGGAACTTTGCGTAGTAAGCATAACATTTTTAAATAGTAATGAATAAACTTTTACTAATCAATTGAAACATCAATTGAATCAATTGAACAATGTACACATTTTTCATGTACTGAGTGTTTTAATAAATGAAAGTGTAATGCATTTTAAAACACTGGATACAGAGAAATTATTTTGAGTTCAGTGTAAATATGGTTAGAAAAGTAGTAGTTAGTCGCTTGTTTTCTGGTGTTAATTTTTTCCCCCAAGCTTGTTAAAAAATTGTTTTCTGTTCCATATTTGTTTCCTTATGTGTCACAATCTTCTTTCCCACTCAGCCATTGTGGCTGAAAGCACACCACATAGTCTATGCATATATGTTTCTCTCACATGATATGTTGATGACTGTAGAAAAGCTAAAAGATTAAACAATTTTTTTACCATTTCAAAAAACTACTCTTGTTTACACATATTTATTTCATTTAAGTGATAATAAAATAAGTATGTTTTTAAGGAAAACACTCACTGAAAAACTAACATTAAAATAAATGTATGTAATGAGACTTCTTTGTAAGGGAACAGTATTCTGTGTTAGTTACTTATCCAGCAGTGGTTACAGTTTGCCCATATGTCCATCTTCCATGTATCACTGTCCATAGAGATGCTGATTCATTTTGTCCATAGAGGTTTATTCCTTTGGAGACAATGGTAAGGACTTGCACACCAGAGAGGGCCTTTTTGGTCAGCACAGTGCTGGAGCTCTGCCTGGGGCATGTATGGCAGGTCCTCCTGGCACAGTGTTTGTTCTGCCTCAAAGTCCTGAAAACACCTATATATAGAGAATTGTGATGTGCCTCTGATCAAATGTTAAATCTAGAACAAAACCAGAAATATCTTGTATGTAACCACAACTCCATTCCCAAAAATACGATTTCTGTAACTTTTTCAAATTAATCTTCTTATTGGGTTGAAACTTCCTCTTAAGTAAAAGGGCGCAGCAATTCCTTACACATAAGGAATTACGATTCTTCTAGTATACTTCAGTAATAGAAATCACCAAAGAGAATAAAGGTTAGGAAGCTTTATAAGTGACTGGGGAAAAGCAGTAGAGGGTGTCAGTACTGCTGGGGTAATAAGAACTCTTCCCCCACCTGTTTGGAGGCAGGGAATGTGCTTAGTTCCACATTCCCAGGTGTTTTTTCATGCAAAGTCCATGAGTGTCACCCTTGGAGGGTGTGAATGTGTCCTGGGTGTGTGTCTGTGCATGATGCCTGGTTTCCCTGGCAATTGACACTGAGATGGAGCATCTCTGCCTGCCAGTAATGCCCAACATGCAACAGAAAGAGCAGCACTCTCACTCTCTGTGTCAGTGTTGAATGAGGTGTCTAAACCGCAGCTCCTCCACTGCCACAAAAACCTGAACTTGCATCATGCCTTTGAATCTCTTTCTTCTCTTTATGACCCCTCACCGGCCATAAGGCATTTGAAAAAACTAGAATTCACCCCTAATCCAGGATTACATTAAATGCCTGTAAAAGTAATTGGAACTGAGATGGCAGAGACTGAGGTGCAGATTATTTAATTAGTAGGGCCCAATATGTGTTTTCTGTTCACCAACTTACTTGTTTCACAAAAAACCCCTTATTTTTTTCTAAATATTGGCAAAAATACATAGTTATTTCTTCATTCTATTTTACCTTTTTCATACATGACTGAATATAGAATGAGGTTAAAAGGAACATTCCCTAAAATTTTGCTTTTACCTCATTTGATTTTCTCATTGGTGCCGTGTTATCTAGTTAAAGAGACTTCCTCCAGCAGCCTTTTGGGAAGTGTTCTTTGTTAAGGGGAGCCTTTTATTTCATTCTGCCAAGGAAATGAACCAATTTGATACGATCCTTTTATCCCAGAGAAAGGGCACAACTTCTTTATTTTCAAGGTTGTGCATTTTTAGCAACTGTAAAACATACTCTACTACTGAAGCCACAATTATATGCACTTGTCGATCAATCCTAACCTACTACAGTATGGTTATGGCATTTTATATAAAAAGTGGAGGATTAAAGGCTCTGACTAAAATGAAAGGTACACATAGTAGACAAAGTACAATACATGTTATTAGATTGTGAGAAAAGTAGGCATAGGAAAAAAGGATATACCAATATTTGATTTTTCACAGACATTAAAGAATTATTTAAGGATTTCTGCAAAACATTTAGGATGTGACATTTTGCTTCCATTTTTATTCTTATCACAAACTGTTGTAGAACATGATTTATGAGGTGGTTTTATAGTGTATCCACTATATCATATTAGGAAACTATGTCTGAAATTTTTAAACTAAAAGAAGTAGGGAAAATAATGCCATACATCCTGTTATTATAAGGTAGAAGTCTTTCACAATGTAGAAGGATGACATGCTCACAGTTTTGACTATCAGTTTCAGTATTTTAGAATTTGAAATCTGGAAACAAAACCACACCATCACTTGTTATATCACCAGCTAGAAATTAAAGTATAAAAAAATTCTGTTTCTTATATTAGAGGGCTTTTTCCAAGGACATTGGAGAGGTGTGCTGAAACAGACATAGTAGCAAGAAAAAATTCACTTAAACCAGATAATAAGAGCATATTTGTAAAATATAATTTGTAAGTTTGATATGGAAGTTCTGTACAACCTTGTGCAGCTTTCATAGGACAAGGAAGGACCTGTACCACGTCCCTCATCGTTAAGAGTAGTGGAGAGAAGCTTCTGATTAACCCATTACTTGACGTAACCCATCCAGGGACAACCAAGAATAAACTCTTAGCTAGCACCTTATATCTCTTTTTCTTTTTTCACACTCACTCTCCTACTGCCCTGCTCTATTTTTTTTTTTTTTAATCAAGCAAGCCTTGAAGTAAATTCAGAAATTTTACTGAATTGAGAAAATCGATATTTTTTGTATTCTCCTTGCCTGAGTGTTTTGGGGATCACAGGAACCTCAAGTGACAGAGCGTGTTTGGCCACCCTGCAGCCTGGTTACTCAAAAAGAAGCTAAGCTTGCTGGAAGTCTGTGCAGTGGCAATCCTGCTGGTGAGTTGTCCTGTGCTCTTCATGTGGGACTTTGATGAGTCTGAAAGTGGTGAAATTCTTGCTCTTCTCTGATTTTCAGCACCAAGAAACACAGTATCACAGAAGTGACTGGGGAGCAGAAGACCACAGATATTTTCACAGGGAGCCTGTGAGAAGATGTGTGGACTGGAGCAGTAGGATCTGAGGACAGGACAGAGAGAGAAGCTTTGGGACCCTGCCCTGAGATTACTGTCAGAACCCAAAATCTAATATTTCTGCATATAAGCACATAGAAGTTTTAACTGTCAATGTATTTTGTTCCAGTACTCTAGGTGAAGAAGGAAAAGTATTACTTACAGGTTCTAATTTGCAGCAGCAGTAATTCTTTTTAGGAAGCTTGGCCTGCAATCACTTGGAAAACTTGAGGGAATGGGAGGTTTAACTGCTAAACCTTCCTATTTTTTCTGCTGCCTTTTTGTGTGTTTCAAGAATTATCACCTGCCTTCGTCTTGGTCCATCCTCTCACTGCCAAATTTTTTTCCTAAAAGAAGGAAGCTTTTCAGTATGCCTAAATTTTCTAATTCAGAAAATTCCCAACTGCACAACCTTTTTCCTTTGTTTTCTGAGTCTTCTGACAATCCTGCAAGCATTCTGCAGTAGGAGAGGTGACCTGACTACAACAGGAATATTCAGAGGGAAGAATAAAACTGCTTTGTTTACAAAAGTTTGTAACAATTTCCTAAGCAGCCCATGCTGTTTGAAAATTTTCTTTTCTCTGTGGGTCTCACAAATATTTTCACCAGTAAAAAGAACTTTTACTCATGTTATCTTATAAAAGAGACACAATTTTAGTATTGTTTTGCTACAGCTTATGTCAACGCCTCAATACACTTTTGCCTAAGGCATTAGTGATGGTTCATTGGTTGTTCTTTACCCTGTGTATCCCTCACTCCACAACAGGCAAACATCATTCTAATTTAAAATTTAAAATATATTTAAAAGCTTAGAACATAGGTTTTATATTGTTTACATTTTGAATCTACAAATATAAAAAATGAATGTGTAAAAATAAAACAATGAAATAATAGCTGCATTCAAAAAAAGAGCGAACTGGTGAAAAGGGGAAAATAATAATAATAACAGATGTATTTTTAAGCTCAAATTTTGGATGAGGAGTGTGAGGGTATATTTACAGCTTTAATGAGCAGTTTAAATACATCTTTTTTTTTTTCCTCCTTTCGTTTTACAATTTTTTAGAATTTAGCATTAGAATTTATGGAGGCAATTTGTCCTCGGCAGTGACATAAAATCAGTCTTCATTAAAATACTCTCAAAGGCAAATTTATAAAGCACTTTTTTTTAATCTTTTAAGAAAAACCAAAAGATTTCATATACCTTATGCTTTCTCTTAAAAAAAACCCCAAACTTTATAACACACATATATACCATTACCCGAAACAGTTATATATATAATTATATTTTGTGCTATAGAGATTATAATTTTAAAGTACAAATAGAGTAACTTACTATGTAGAGATCAAGTCCTGATGCTACTGAAAAAAATGGTAAGATACCCATTATCTCTTGGGGAAATAGTATCATTTTTCTCCTAAATGGAGAAAAAAGTCTTAATGGAAATAAAACACTTTTTTTCCACTTTTTTTTTTCCCTTGAAAGTTTAAATTAACTGTGTGAGAGAATTAAAGTATCATAATCACATGAGACTTTTTGTAGGAGGGTCATCAGATCTCTCTGGCAGGTGGGATTGTTGAAGCAGAGAGCAAGGGAGAGGAAAGAAGTGAATGTTGTTGGCACCCCACTCTGAAAGCTTACCCACCCTAGAGGCTTTATCCTAGAATTGGCCCTGGCTCCGAATGCCTTCTGATGAGTGCACAAGCATGACTTTTCCTTCCAAAACTCTCTGGCAAACTTTTAAAGATATTTTCATACCCCCTTGGTTTGGAAGTCTTAGTGCAGTTCAATTTTTTTCAGTGAAAGCTTTTCAAAAAACTATTTCATTTGTTTCAGACAACAACTGAAACATGAGGAAAACTCTAAAAATGCAATAGAATGAAGTCAGGAGCCTCTCAGCAGTGCCTGCACTTGTATACTTTTAGTATTTTCAGAGATCTAACTTAGAAAATCAGAAAATTTCAAATTAGGAAATTAATTAAATATGGTCAATTCACTTACTAAATATCTCTATGGCCTAGTTACACTTGACTTTTGCAGGTAGGACAGGGCTAACTTGCATCCTAATTCAGCTGCTGAACTTCAAGGCTGCTAGCAATCAAGCAGGCATTCAGCTTGGAAACCAAAGTTTCCAGCTCTCTTAAGCTGTGATGACATCCTCTTACAATGAAAGGGAAAAATTTGGCTTGTATTTAAACCTCTCTTTCTCACAGAACAACATCCTAAATAGATGTATGTCCATTGAAGCAGTATTTCAAGAATATTTACAGCACCCTGCTGGTGTTCACAGGATTCAGCATAATAGGATTGCTTTTCCATCTCCTTTACTTTATGGAAAGCCTTGGTTGATCCTTTAGTGCAGCATGGTTTGCTGCTTTTCATCTCCCAGGCAACAATAACCTCTCATCATGATTACAGAGCTTCCTGCAGACAGATGGGCCTAATCCCAGTGCTCCAACAATTTAGTAATCTATTCCAATCAGGACTTGATGGATTTGATAGGCCATCTGTAGCCAAGTGAGACAGATTCAAGACAGGTCAAAAACTGAGAGGCTTTGAGAAAAGCTTTCTGCTGTTTCACACAGACAATCACACTAACAAGAAAGAAAGGAAGAGAAAAATGGGCAAAACAAAACCGCCAACGAAATCCATTCCCTGTCTTCAGTACTTTAGAAAATAATTCTTTTGTAATTATTGAATATGACTCAGAAGACTGAGTTAAACCCTTCATAAGAGACTTTATGAATTGAAAGGAATCAAAGAACTATATGCAAACATTATTAAATTACGGTGAATACAGTTGGTTGAATAATTGTGGAAGGGAGGAACAAAACCTGAAATATTTTTGGGAGGATGGTTAATTTTAAAGTATAACCAATAAAACTCAACACAACTACTTGCCATTTGAATCAAACAGGACACTTTTTAAGCACAGGACATTTTATTTTATTGAGATAGTGATGGAGAAACAGTGTTTTGAGTTGCCAGGAAGATGATTTTTGCCTTATCCTTATTTTCATTTCAAGGAAAATTATCCACAATAGCTTGCTGCACAAACATCACTGTTAACAACATACACTTTCAAGAACAATTAGTTTCTAGAATCTACCACTTAACTCCAGCCTTGACTTTAAAAGGTTATGTTTAAACGCATTCTCTGTGCAGTTTTGTTGACTTTGTTGGGAGTTTGAGGTTGTCAGGTGTGTTTGCAAGATCACCCCAACTGCATTACAACCACTATCAGCCAAGAGTGACTGTACTAACCTTTATGTGCAATGAATATTGAATTAAAGAGGTTTTTCAAAAGCACAGACCATAATTATTTCTTTGGTGTTTATCAGAAAGAGCAAAAACAAGAAACAGCAAAGATTTTTCTTAATTATTATTTAACTGGAATAGGTATCTGGAACAAAAGGAAAGCCAACATTTTTTTTATTTTTTCCCTTCTTGTAGGAGAAATAATTTTATTCAATATTTAAACATCACAGTTCTTCTTCCACATTTTAATGCATTTCTATAGCTCACATTTGTTAGCCTGACTTAACTGCATGCAAAACTGTTAGAAATGCTTTAAATAGTTATGGTTAAATCAGTTAATAAAATATTATATCTGTTTTTAAAGCAACAGGAAAGTTATGAGAGAGAAAATGATGTTGTGATGTCAATCTAAAGCTGCTACAGTTAAGCTTCTAAAATATTTTTTGTCTTTCAACAACTCTCTTCAACTACAAGAATGAAATGAAATTTCCTTAATCTTTCTAGCTTCTCATGCCATAGGGCTAAACTGATAGGTTTTTTTCTAGGATTTCAAGCAGACTGATGAAGAATTTTGTAATAACATTTAAGAATGGGCATAGAAAGCTTGAGTTTTCCATTCTTTCTTGTTCTGTGAATCAGTGAATCACAGAACAGCTTGGGTTGGGAGGGACCTGAAGGATCACTTGGTTTCAACTGCCCTGCCATGGGCACCTCTCACTAGACTAGAATGCTCACAGCCCCATCCAACTCAGACACTTCCAGGGATGGGGCATCCACAGCTTCTCTGCATAACCTGTTCCAGTGCCTCACCACTCTCACAATAAAGAATTTCATCCTTCCTTATATCTCACCTACAGCTTTCAGCTTTCCCCATTATCCTGTCACTACAGGCCCTTGTAAAGAGACCCTCTCCAGACTTCTTGTAAGCAACCTCCAGGTACTAGGAGGTGCTAAATGTTCTCCTAGGAACCTTTTCTCCAGGTTTTAGTAGTCCCAATTTTCTCAGCCTGTCTTAACAGGGGAGGTGCTCCATCCCTCTAAAATCAAGGGAAATATTTCTGCAATCCCTCCCTTTTTTTTTAATGGACAAGGGCATGAACTATTCTTTCTGCTAAACTTTCAGGTATGTTATCAATATATGGTCAGGGAAGCTTTTAGTGAATACAAGTACTTATAGCAAACAAGGGTAGCAATTTTGAAATTTGATTTGTATTAGCATGGTACTTCTGAGCTTTTCCTCTCCAGTTGCTTGTGACATAGCCACAACAAACTGCAATCCTATGCCTTCCTTGGGTCTCCTCTTAGCCTGAATATTTGGAGTGTGTTTTCTGGCTTAGTTTAGGTTTTGCCATCTAATCACTGCTATGTGGGGCTGAGTTCCCTATTGAGAATTAATACCCTATTAAAACAGGGTGTGAAAAAAGCCAAGGGAAAAGACAGCCTTTAATAAATATAAAAGATGCGTCTTCTACTCTAATTTTAAATTCAAGGATGCCTCCACATGAATAGATTCAAAGACAGAGAAACACACAATAACAGGTCTGGTTATACGGTTTGTTAAACACAAAATAGAGCTTTCCAGCACAACCTCTGTTTCTGTCATGACTGAAAAAGTAATAACATGTTCAGAAAAGAACACTGTTTAATGAAGACACATCTGATGCAGGGAAAGAGAGGAGGGAAATTTTTCTACCTGGGATGTCATAGCAGACTCTATGAACACATCCATACTCTTTTTATGTAGGCTGCAGAGGGAAAAATAGTCAAGGTCTAATTAATTTTATAAGCTTACTGCAAGTGGAAATTTCTCCTCTGTTAGAGTCTGACTATTATGTTCACTGATCTTCACAAGAATCTTCTCCCTAGTGAAATATTCTGTGGGAAATCTGTTTTGTGTTTCTTTATTAGGGCAAGATTTGAGATAACTTAAACTAAACTTGTATCTGGCTTACTGGGGAACAGGAGAAGTTTCGTAAGAATTAGAGAGGAAGGGAAAAGCATACTCTAGTTAAATATCAGAGATATTTAACTAACAGACCAATCATTCCTTATTGTAGTCTAACATATGCACCAAGGACTCATGCATTATCCAATTTTCCCTTGTATTTTAGTAGAATCAAAGGTAGCAAAAATAATAATATGTGTTTTAAATGTGTATTGCTCATATATATGTAAAAATACACATCACTCTCCAAAAATTAATTTGTGCTCAGTACACTCCTTATGACTTTTTAAACTGTTTGGATGGCAGAGACATTGGAGTCTGCAAAATGTTGAGAACAGAAAGGTCTTTATAAGAGGAGTGTGATAAGAAAGGACAGCTGATAGCAATAGTGTATCAGAATCTTCAAAGATTTATGCCTTAGCAAAGGCATTTCCTACTGTGTTTTCTTACTTGCCAACACTTCCTTCTGAACCCCCAGGCAGAGTAACTGATCTGAGCTTAAATACGTACGCGAGTTGGGCAAGTACTTTGAAGAGTACTTTGAAATCAAAGGAATAAAGTTGGTTTACATGAGAGGATTTATTCTGTCTTCCTGCCAGTTGTAAAGGACCAGTGTAAGAGGGGGAATGTTTGAGTTGTTAAATGTAAGTGGAGGGCAAGAAAAAGAAGTGTGTTTACTGCACTGTCAGCTGTGTGTTAAGTTTTCCATTGTCAATAATGAAACATCTTTACTGCCTGGATGCAGCTCCTACCAGTTGTTTGAAAACATGTATAGGAATGTGCGCACATTTTATATTTTTATTTGTTAGACAGTTATTTTAAACTTTAAATTAAATATTTTTATTTTGACTTCAAATAATTTTCAAAATCTTTATACGAATCCTTTTAAAACTTTGTAAAAAAAAGTGTAGTACCCAGAAGTATAATTTTTGACAAATGTGAAACATACCATTTGAGTCAAAATTATATATACTATGCGTCACAAGTATGGAATTGTCTTTCGTCCTCCTATTAGCATCTATTAGCATCTAAAAACCTCCAATTCTTTCTTTTCCTTTTGAATCTGTGATGAGTTATCAACTCATATGTAAAATTCAGAGAGAAGGAATGAAATGAAGGTGAGTTAAGTTTGTTATACACACTTGATATATGAGGATGGGAGAAAACTTGGAGTAGGTGGGTTAAGAAAAGTATTTTCCTTCTCCTTATGAGATATTGTTGGGCTTGTGAGATATAAGAGGTGGCTTGTAGAGCCTGAGAGATAGTTCTAGAAAGCTCATTGTTTGTGTGAATCAGGGTTCAACACCTTTTAAGCCTTAAAGCAGTTCTTGAGTCTGATAAAGCCCTCAACAAGGATGTGTATGTTGAGCAATACTATAAAGGTGTTCTTAAACTCAGAATGCAGCAGACATTGGGATGGGGGCAGGGGAAAGGAAATATAATATAGTTTGAAGGAGTAAAGGTATTACCTCTCATGAATTTTCCTTTCCCAAAACAAAGCTGAAAATTACTCTTTCCTTTTCCGCACTTTGCATGTAACCACTAGATCCTAATATCATCTCCCACGAGCTCCTCACTTAGTAAAAATCATTTTAAATGTAGTCACAAGATATTAGAGTAAAAATGAAGCTTATATACTATGAGGTATTTCTTATTTATTTAGAAAGTTTAATTGTAAACAAGCTTGCTGAGAAATAGACAGTCTGCTGTTTGAAGAAAGTCTTTATTAAAGAAACCATCAGTGATTTGAAATTAAGTATGTAACCAAGGTTTCCAAAGATTACATGAACAATTCATGCAATGTCATATTAGAAGACTTGTTTAGAAAAAAATCATTAATTATCTAAACAGCTACCTTTAATCTAACAGAAGAGGACTATTCTGCTTGAAATTAATTGTTTTTAAAGACAGTTGGGGTATCAAAGGCAGTCAAAAGTAGGCATTACCAACCTTTTCTTCTATGGTGATAAAACTGAGCACCTTTCAGTGAGGATGAGAGAAGCTATTGCATTTATGAAGGAAAGAGTGGTTTCAATGTGCAAAGGTCTTAGAGGCACTGTTTCACTTCCTTAAGTAACAATTTATGACAGAATGAGAACTGAAAAATATGTTCATCTATAAAATAAATTAAGTGTAATTAAATTGGGTAATGAGGCATATATAATGTGGTCTTTCTAAAAATATTGATTATTCATACTTAAAACTGTGCTTCCACAAAGTACTTTAGTCATGGGATCACAAATGAATGAATCTTCATTCCATTTCCAACCAGCATTCGTTTTAGATATCCCCATGGGGAAAGCATGAATGGAGGATGATATCTGAACATTTCAAGACATTTATCACATTAGAATAATATATTTTGATTTGTAGGTTGGACTCCATTTTTTAAAGTAATTTTGGAGTACTTAGTATATTGCTGAATAGGGCAATTGTGAGAAATATAATCCCACCTCTACATGAACAGAGAATCAGTGTAATCTTGTGAGAGTGACAAGAAATTGTGATGCTGGAGTTTAAAATGATGTGTAACTCCAAAACAATATAGACAATAATGTCAGTTGTTTCACAGGTTTTTTCTAAAATAAGGTAGTTCAAACAATTACATTTTTATCCTAATTATATTTATTTTTTAAGAAAAGTTTTAATTTTCTCTACAAAGTTTAATGGAGGATTTATGCATTCAGTAATGTCAGAATGATTTCTTAGGTATGAGTGACCTATGAAAAGACCTTGGCAAGCAGGTAGTAATCATTAGCTGTAGCCATTAAAGTGAAAAAAAAATTGAGAGGCATCTATACAAATGTACAAAATATACTTCTGAAAATAATAATTATATTTTTGACATCTCACTAAAGCTTGGGAGACCTTTCTGTGTGTTTGTCTGGAATCAGATTGAGATATGTCATTAAAATTGCCAGTAGGCAGCAAGAATGTCTTTGTAGAAAAAGAGTTTTCTAAGTAATTAATGTAGGCTGAGGATCCTCCCTTAAAGAGCATTCAGTTTGCTTTGTGTGCCATTCATTACAGACACTTTTTCCATAATGAAGAATAAATTACTATAACAGTCAAATTCTGGCTTTTTGCAAAAATATGTACGAAACATGCGTCTTTGGCTCAGCCTGCAATGTGTAAGGATGTTTAAATCTAATTTTATGCTGTCCTTGTGCTTTATTGCTGCGGGTTTCAGTTACTCAGTTTCTCTATGCATAAAAATACAACTAAAAATACGACTAAAAGTATGACTAAAAATATAAAATGGCTCTTAATCACATTGTACAATTTCCAATTTTCCTGCTTGATTTTTATGTGAGTTTTGTTTTTGTTTTTTTTGATGAGCTGTTTAAGGCTTTGTCTGCATAGAGGAAGAATTTTGGTTTTGTTATAGTGGAGTAGATAAACAGAATAACATAAGTATGCCTGTGAATAACTCCCAACTAATTACCTTCATCTGGAGAAAAACAAAAAGCTATGAAGCTTATTTTATACAATGGGATAGGTGGCTGGAAAAATTTGGGGCTCTTTAGAAAGCTGTCTGACATAAGCACAAATCTGAATGAATATATTATGGGACAAAAGACAGAGTAGGCTTCGCGAACACAGATTCAGTTTTCCCTCAGGCATTATTTACACAAAGGTCCCATATTTTCTTAAGTTCTGTGTGGCTGGGTAGTTTGTGAGCCCTGAATGACTTGACTTTTCTGAAACTGCTGTGTGCAAATCATCTCCAGTATGAGCTATGCACCCAGTCCATACTCAAGATGTGAGATTTCTCACCAAGAAGTTATACAGGTAGACTGGCTTGACTGAGGGTTAAGGGATGGCAACCTTCAAAAGAGCTCTTTTGAGATAAGATCTTCTGGCCATTCCAGTATCAAAAATTAAGCGATGACTCCTGTTGGAGAGTCTTTATTCAAATTCTAATTAGGACTTCACAGAGTCACAGAATGGTTATTTTGTAAGGTATCACAGCAGGTCATCTGGTCCAACCTCCCTGCTCAAGCAGGATCATCCTAGATCACATTGCACAGGATTGTGTCCAGATGGTTCTAAGTATATATTTTTGTTTGCTTGACAGCATACTTAGAATGCTTTCTGAAAAATCTTGGCCCAGTCTTATTTTTCAATGTAAGTTTTACTCATTAAAGAAGCCTATTTTGATTATTTTAATAATAATTTTGAAATATTTAAATGATAGACTCTTACTCAAGTCCCTCCTACTTCCAGTGTAAAACAAGGCAGGAACTCTATCAAATGTTATTTCTCTGGTGTTGGGGGGAGGGGAAACAGATTTACAGATGAGTAATTCCCTGCACTTGTTTTGTAACTTTTCATAAGATTTGCTTTACTGACAAACATTAGCAGTGAGCAAGCACTTTAATCACATTTAACATCTGTTGTACATTTAGTTGCTTATAGAATTTAGCAGCTCTAGAGGAGCAGAGGATGTTAGGTTTTTTCCTTATACACTCATTATTGACATTTGGCTTGAGCTGCATTATAAAATCAGTGTTGAGTATGGGCAGAGTATGGGGGGGGGGGGGTCTGTTGGTCTTAGCTCAGTCTCTCATGAATTGTAAGCATGACTTGAACAATAAGAGGGTAGTAAAGTGTGAGCTGTGTGTTCAGAAATGAATTGCATAACAGCCATCTGAAACAGCAACATTTCCATGCAGGCAGCACAGGCAGAGCGAGGAACATTGTAGGCTTCTACACTTATTGTTATTACTAAATGGCTGTAATTAATTTAGAAGAATGTTGACCCTACCAGATGATTCCGTATAACATGGCAGTGCCTGTTACACATGAATGAACTTGTGTATTCGATGCATTACTGTATAATTGTCCTTTTTGCTTATTAGAAAGTCAGGAGATGTGGCATTATTTATGACGATATTTCAACAAAGGCACTGCTGAAAAATGCTTTCTGTGTAAAAAATGTTACTGACCTTAAAAAGGTAATTTTTCTATCTAAAATATAAATTATATCAGAGATGAGCAAAAAAGAAAAAATATCAAAATTGTGACAGTATGCTATTCAAGTCTCCTTTCTAGCTATCTCTGCATGTGATTTCCAGGTTACAGTTTTATCAGCAATTACTGCATCATTGAAGGCTCTTTGACATTTGCAACTTTAGGAGAAAAAAACCAAGCTAGTGATTGGGTCCAAACACTGAATTTCTTCTGAAATTATATAGTAAATTTCAACAAATGGTTTGATTCATACATACACAATGATATTGGTATGTGCAGCAAACAACATTTTGCATTCTAGCTCAGTGTCTCAGCTACACGTGCCTTGTTTAATTAAGTATGGCTAATGATTATCTATCCTAGTCCATGCCTTGAATTTAAATTGGGCAACAAGACTGGTTATTTTTTTATTATTCCATTGATGTTTTTTCAAGTTCTAAAGAATATTTTATTCAGGTGTAAAAATGCTTGAGGAAGTACTATGTTTAAAATCTACCACTGTCCTGTTAAAAAAAAAAAAAAAAAAAGAGGCTGAAAAAGTAAGCATATGTATTAAAAGTGACAAAGATAGATGAGATTAGCTTAGCTTTTTGCTTGACAGGATTTTCCCACGACATATGTTCAGTGTTACCAGGGTTATTACAGAGAGCACCGACTAATCAGGGAGACAGATTCACAAACAGTGACTGCAACACATGGTGGCCTCTCAGTGTTAAAAAGGACCACTGCAGTCATTTGTAAACATGGTCAGATAATGTGTGTATTTATAATTTTGATTGCTTCAGCCACAGTCATCAAACCCAGAGGTCTTTTGCTCAACACTTCAATA
Organism: Petroica traversi; assembly: GCA_025920805.1. Classification (NCBI taxonomy): domain Eukaryota; kingdom Metazoa; phylum Chordata; class Aves; order Passeriformes; family Petroicidae; genus Petroica; species Petroica traversi. Next base: position 904,954 of record JAHLSL010013343.1, on the reverse strand, counting down.
GCTTGCAAAGGAAAAGATCTCATAAGTTAGCAGTGTCTGCTGCTGAACCAAAGTAATGAGGGAAAATTCAGATAGCTTTTAACGGGCCTTATCTTTTTAAGTGTCTTAAAAGCACTACCTTTAGGAGTAATCAGTAATTGTGTTTTTAATGACATGCTGACATTAATTATGGCTGGCTATTTTAAGCCATGTTAACACCAAACCTCTTATTTATCAATGCAGCTTCTACATGAAGAAGCTAAGTAGATCAGATTTGTGGCAAGAGGCAGCTGAAGTTCTGCGTGACTGATGTAGCTTGTCGTAAGTGCTCGGCTGACCTAATTTTACAGCTGCTCAGAGAAGACGTTTGTAAATGGGCTTGTGATTGAATCTGCAGCAGTCACATGCAGTGAATACAGTATCTTTTATTATGAGAGATTTCTGTGGTATGTGCTCAAGTTATTAGAACCAGCCAAAAGATTATTTAGTAAAGGAGTCTGACTCTTATACCTGTCAGTGTAGAGGCCAATACTTTAAGTTACAGACATCAGCATATTTTTATGAATCTTGGAGATAAATATTGCTTGCTTTCTGGAAAGTCAAACTTCTAGTAGCAAACTCTATCAGATTTGCAGGACAAAATTGTGAAGTTATTTTACATTTTTGAGAGCTATGGATTCAATGAAAAATATCTGTAATTTTTTTCTCCACCTTATTTTTCCATGAGCCTTCTTTAAAAGAGTGTGTTTACCTCCCAAACCCAAGCTACCATAGGAGATATTTTTCTAGTTTCAAATTCCCCAATGTGTGAGGCACAGGCACAAAAATAAAAACTTTGTCAGACATTTAGAGAAAGTTCTGCCAATGAACACTGTTTTCTGGTATGGCATTTAAAACTCTTAAGCAGAAGGATCCCAGCCATCTCTTGTTGAGAGAAATGAATCTCCCTTGACTGGATTTAGAAGCATTTTTCTAATTATCTCAGTGGAGATATACTGTGTCTTTGTTCAACCCAAATAATCTTTCTTTCATAGGTTTTCTTGATATTTGTCTTAAAATTCATCCCAAATTTAACCTACTAATTGCTTTTTTTAAAGTTCCTGTTAAAGATATGTTTAGACATTGTTCTTAATACCGCGATTTAATGTTTTCAGCCCTGAATCGATCAGACGGTTGAACTATATGATTGCTGTAGGTGTCTTCCAACTGAAAATATTATATTCTATTAATATTTTTCATATTATTTTTGTTATGTTTTAGTTTTATTATTGTTCTAATATTTTCAGTTATATACAAGTAGGGATTCTGTCATTGTAGAAAAGTTTTGCTTCCTTCGTGATAAAATATACTAGAGCACATTTTAAAACATTCTATAAATTTTTAGATTCTAATGATCCATAATCTTTCGTAAGTCTGGATCTAACGGATTTTCTGAAAATTATTTTCGCCATTCATAAATAGAAGTCACAAAGATATTTCTGAAGTAAAATTAGTTCAAACCAGTACTTCAGATGATTTTTATTATTAATTTAGTCTAAGGAAAACATTTCTGAGGCAAATCCCTACTTCTCATGTCCCCACCCTCCCTCTGTGCCCAGCTGGGGAGAGCCCAGCTCCAGCTCCCCAATAAAGCATTGTGTGCACTCAGGCTGCTTCCAGGTGCCCTTGGAGCTGCCCCTTCTCCAGACTGAGCCAGGCCTGGTTCTCCAGCCTTTCCTCACAGAACAAGTGGCTTACCCCCAGCCACCTCCATGGCTCTCTGCTAAGATTGCTCTGGCTTACTGACATTTTTTTCTGTACTGAGGAGTCCAAAACTGAAAAGTGTGTCTGTGTGATTGTACTGAAGATTTTAGAACAAGTTCCAGAACTTTTAAATTTTTTAAAACACTGCAGAAGGCTCTGCGCTGTCACCCTCACTAATGGACCTTGAAGGTAAGCACGACTTTGAAGGTGCTTTGAAGGTGGGCTGTGTTACTCAGTGTTAATGTCTGTGTTCTTGAGTCAAACCAGAGTCTGGGTCAAAGTGGAGAATCTTGTTATAGCAATGAAATTCAATGCTGGAACCCATGCAAGATGGATCTGTGACAACCAGAGATTGGTTGGAAACTTACTCTGAAAGAAAGACTGGGTGCACTCCTCCAGACAGCTAAAATTGTGAAGAAATCATAGTTTGATCTCATTTGCCTCAGGAAGTGGCTTTTAGAAATAATTCAAATAGGAGGGAAGATTGAGCAGGGAAAGGACAGTGTCTACCTTTTACAACTCAGATGGTGGATTAATGAATTATTAAGTTAATTCTAAATGTATGTTCTGACCCCGAAGTTGTTTTTTAAAGTTCATTTTGCCTGTGAAATACAAGCATATACTCAAGATATCAGGTGTGCTTGGTAAATTCATTCAGGTGTCATTGGGAGCGGAAAATGTTGTATTTATTATCTAGGATATCTTATAACTTAAAATATTGCGGAGATATTTCTGTACATTTTAAATCAATCTTTGCAAGCAGAGAATAAAAACATGGCAAAAGTTCCAATATATCCTGTATTTTCCCAGCTGTACATGATCTCTTTACATTTTACTGCAAGGTTCTGTATGTAAGTATTTAATAAGAAGGTACATTTAATATAATTTCTTATTATCACACTGATTTTTGCCAAACAGGTCTTAATTGCTTTTTTCAACTTGAGTAATTTGTGAGTCTTTGTGTGTGTATGTGTGTGTGTGTGTGTGTGTGCAGAGAGGACACATAACAGCTGGTACTATAACTGAACACACTTTTAATTTTTTAAAATATGCATATCTAGTCAGTCATAAAAAGCAGGTTGTACCAAAAGTAATTTTGCATGTAGTTTTAAAGATGAAATTAATTGTGCTGGCTGCACTGGGAAATGAATGTTTAAGGCACAAAAAATTGGGAAAAATGTTTTGGTCTGAGCAGCAGGGACCCTTTCTTCTGATCACAAAGGGGGTTTTCACTTTCTTTTAGATGAAATTCCACTAAGGACTAAGATATGCATTTTTGCCTAATTATGATGTTTGGACCCATCTATACAGGCTAATACAGTTGTTTTGTATCAGAATAATTCACTGAATTGTTTTAGGTTCACACTTTCAGCAGTTTTATCTTCCATATGTTTGTTTTCTTTGTCCCTGTTCCAAGTTAGAGTACTCCGGTCTGTTTCTTTATATTGCTGTTTTTCTGTTATTAAACCAGATTAATGGCGAAAACGGCAAAGATTTTGCAAAATATTTTTTATTCTGTGGAAGAATGCAAGTGCACATAGAGTTTATCCATGATTAAAAACTGCAAAGAGAAGAAATGTAAATTAAGCATGTCCACTGTATGCCTAGCCATATTGGGTTTTTTAAAGAATGATAGTGACTGAAATTCTGTACATATGCAAGGGAACAAAATTAGTTTTCTTCTGCAAAAAAGAGATACTTAATTTGTAAGATTCAGAATAGTCCCCTTAAAGCCTTCTCTTTAATATGATTTCATTAGTATTTTAATAGATTTGATATGCTGTATAAAGATAGGAGCAATTGCATGTAATTTGCAAGACCATTAATAATATTGCTTAGTGAAATTTTCTAAGTAAATATTTTTCTGTGTACAAACAGCTGGAAGAAGACTAATAGCATCAATCAATTTAGGTTTACTTGCAGTGTAACTGGAAAGCCCTGTAGGGCTCGTTGATATCATTCAGCTTTGGGTACTTTATAATTTGAGCATCTGCACACTTAGTGGTGCTATTCTTCTGTCAACACTGCAATGGCTGCTTCTAGAAAAGATATGGCTTACTATAAAATGTCATGGAGCTAGGAAGAATTTGAATTTCCTGTTGTGTCATTCTTGAAAAAAAGTAAAAAATTTTCAAAGCTTCATATAACACTCCTGACTATACAGCTTCCCATTTTCTCTTCCAGCGCTACTGCACTCAAGTAACAGATAAAATATGTGGGTTTGTTCTGGCACTTGATTCTTGAACATTGTTATTAGAAAGAAAAAGCTTTTGTGGCTTCACTGGGATTTGCTTACATATGGAATACGGAATAGCCCTGTCCCATCACTAGAAATATTAATATACAAATAGAGCTGTAAACTCGAGAGTTACATGAATTTGAAACACCAGTTGAAACCATTTGGTTAGAAATCTTGCCAAATCCTGTTTATGTTTAATGATGTCACATAAAAATGAGTGTATTTTTGTACAGTCCACATTTCGCAGATTGGTAGGGATGCAATGGAGGCATAGTCACAGTGGGAGAGGATGTTACGAATTTTGCGCTAGTCTTGAGGGATGTGAAGTAAACCGATGATTTTGACCACTCCCTTTAAAAGTCTTCCTGCTTACGCCCACCTTTTCCTCAATTTTAGAAAACAAAACAGAGTTTTCACTCCTGAGAGGACTGAGCTTTGGCCAACAGTGTTGTGAATGTCAGCCTGGAAAATACCCCTGTTCAGTTCTTCCATGGAGAGATTGCCACCACTTCTCGGTGACCCCATGCTTAGGGAGGTGTCTCCACACTAAGGTCTATAGAGCTGCCGCAAATGGGTAAATATTTTTCAGTCAGTATGCAAGATTTTCAGTGCTTATGCCTTGAAAAACTTAGGTATTATAATCACATATTCAGTACATTGGTTTTAACCCAATTTTTGTTTAACATATGAACTTTAGTAGAATTTTAGAGAACTATTTTCCTTCCCTTCTAGAGCAAAACTTACTCTATATCTTCTTTCCAACTTCTCTCTGGGATTTAAATCAGTCTAATGCCTTTACTTTCATGTGCTACTTTATGAATTGCAAATAAAAATTCATTAAAATGGAAATGGCTTCTGGTTTTCATTTTTTAAAAATGTTTTGTTATTACATAACAGCAAAATGGTAGTTACAATAGGATAATTGATTAAATTAAAAGAAAAATGTATCTGTAAATGTAAAGATTTTGTTAGTTTTATGTTCAGGTGAACTGTAGAAGCCAAAGTGAAGATGCAAGAACATTTGTGACTTCAATCTGATATCCTGACAATGTTGTGTATTCGGTTAATTATACTGCAATATTCACAGCACTGACTCAGTAATTGCAAAAATACCTGTTAATGCTGACTTAATTTATCCAAAGAGAGTTTAATCCTAAATGTGCATTAAAAGAGTGATTTGAAATGCTAAGCTTAATTGATGATTCCACTACTGTGTTGTCTGTCGAGAAAGGAATGTCTTGCATCACACTTTATAATTTCTGGATTTTATTCTTAAAATTATTCTTGTAAGAATAAAGATGAACCTGCAGATACATCACCTTTTGGGTGTGGCCAGACCATTATTGAACAATTGCCAATTTAATCAAGTGTTCACTTTATTTTGGTAAGAGTGCAAAGCAAATTCGTATGCCATACATACGATTGCAATTGAGAAGGGATTTATGATACTAATCATAAATCCATTTTTTTTATTTGTCCTGTTATGAGGATGCCATGTAGTGTAAAGCATCATATGTAATATATATGATGTATATGAAATATAAAGGTCTAGTGCAGTGTTTTATTTTCTCTTCAGTAGGTTAAAAATTATGAACTGATTTTTTAGCTGCTATTGACGGTGAGATTTTTTTTATTTGTCTGGACGTAACAATGGCGTATTTGGTTTTCTGCTTACAACAGGGAAAGAGAAAACTCCCATGAGAGTGTAAAAGATATGTGCTTATACACAAATGACTGTACTTCACTCTGTGTGTCAGTCTGCAATGTAGTGAAGAGGTAGTAAGTAATTTTCTCAAAATCAAAGAATCAACAAACAATACTGTCCCTTTGGGCAGATAAAGAAGCTTTTGTTCCTCACTCTGCCCCTGACTAGCACTTATATCAATCTTTGCTATTCTTTACCTACATATTTTTCTGTCTCACATGTAAGTCCTTCAGGGCACAAAGCATGTGTCTGTGTGCTTTAGTGTAAGATAATAGTAATAATTTAATTTGACATTTATTACAATAAAGTACGTAGCAATGTATTTAGAACAAAATCATGTGTTAATGTTTCACAGCAATACCAGATCAAACTGATTAAGTAAGATTCTAATCACACTGTTAACTGTGATTATTTTTCACAATCGTTTCAATATTTGTAATGCAGAACCGGTATGGCTGATTTTAGGTAAGTGAGTGCGTATGCTAATTGTCTGGATGAGAAAGGTAAACAGAATTTTGCTGTTGAGAAGAAATACTTGAACCTCAGATACCTTACAAGCTAGATGCACTGTTACACAGCTTCACAGAGCTTAAGATCAACTGGTTCACCTGTTCAAGCTTCTTGGTTAAGGTCAGAAAAGCCATTACATTTCTTCTAGGAACCAAGGAACATGTGTATCCTTAATGCATATTTTATAAATAAACTGCTACTAGTGGTTTTAGACTTTCATTTTTTCTGGTTAAGATGTACATCAATCAGCTAAGAAGGAGCTACAAGCCAAGACAAGTCAAGGTTCAGGAAAAAGAAGGTTCAGGTACTTTATTTTATTTAGCAAAAATAAAGTACTCCAAAGTAATGATTTTAAAACTACTTTACTAAACGGTTAAGCATGGCATATGATTAACAGAAGGAAAAGAGTTCAATGTAAATACCAAAAAGAGATAAATATATGTTTAATATATTTTTTAAATTTAGCAGGATTAAAAAAATATTTTATTGAAATTCCTCCAAAATTTTGGTTGTTGAGGACGACAAATAGTGATCAACCCACTAAGAGTAAAGAGTTGCCCAGATGTCAGATATTAGACTGTGAGAATGAGTGTTTCATCATACCTGCAAGGGAGAACTTGTGCATAAATATAAAGTGGGAATATTTAATTTGTTTTCTCATTTGTGGGCATTTTTCATTTTTTTCTCAATTTAAATCTTCAGGTTGTTTTTATGTCTTGTGGTTACTTTGCCTAAGGACAAAACCGTTTACAATTTTGTCCTAAGGTAGGTTATGATCTGCTAGTCACAAAATCACAGAATCACAGAACCAGCTCGGAAGGGATTCTCAATGAGTCCAACTCCTGGCCCTGCACAGCATCATCCCCAAGAGTCTCACCATGTGCCCAAGAGCTTTCTCCAAACACCTCTAGAACTTTGTCAGCCTTAATGCAGTGACCATTTCTCTAGGGAGCCTGTGCAGGTGCCCTCATTCTGGCTGAAGAGCCTTTCCCTGATATCCAGTCTAAACCTCCCCTGACACAACTTCAGGCCATTCCCCAAGGTCCTGTCACTGTCACCAGAGAGGAGATCAGTGCCTGCCCCTCCTCTTCCCCTCACAAGGAAGCTGTAACTGCATTGAGGTCTCCCCTCAGTCTCCTCCAGGCTGAACAGACCAAGCGACCTCAGCCACTCCTCTCACAGCTTCCCCTCAGGGCCCTTCACCCCCTCATGTCCCTCCTTTGGACACTCTTTCATAGCTTAATCTTATTACAGCCAAATGAAGTCACCATTTCCTTTAATTCTTGTTTTATTTTCATTTCTTTTTGGTTGTTTTAGGTACTGTTCTCTAAATTCAAGGCCTTTCCTTAAAAACTGTAAATACAACCAATCATTTAGAATAGATAAAACTTTCCACAAAATGTTCTGAAATGGCATATTGGTGTCCTTGTTCATATTTTCATCCTATTGTGTGTGTGTTTAGACAGATACGGACATATAAATATATACACTTATATATGCATACATACGTGTCTGTGTTTGTATATATATATTATGAATGTATTATATGCATGTCTCCTCTCATTCACAGTAAATTCCATTTCTCTGATGCCTTTTTCCTGGTGTTAGGAAAATGAAGCTAGACACTGTTAAGAGGGTTGGGGGTCATTACCTCAGTATTTTAATCAGGATCCCATTTGATGCATCCACTTCACCCAGGTGACAGCGTGGCAAATGCACACCCCCTGTCAATCACATACACAAGTTATAGACTTTACACATTAGCATATCTAACAAGGGAGCCCAATAATGGGTTTGGGGTGGGATAACCTCTAGTTTACAGAATCTGTCCTGCTAGGAAATCTTGGCTTCCTGAGATAGTAGGAATGTTTGGTCTCCCTGGATTTGCGGTTCTGGGCTGTTCAGTCTCAGGGCCTGCAGAACACTTACAGGACACTAAGCACCAAACTAAATGAAGGGTTACAAGTATGCATGCTAATACTTGTGTATACACAGAACTGTTTAAACGGTATATAAAAGAAAAGGAAAAAACCATTCCGGCATCACTCTAATCCATCATTAGAGATTTATCAACAGTGATGTGAAGCAATAGATACCATTTTTTCACTAAACATTCTTCTGTTTCATTCTCTTTGATATTTTTTGTTGCTCATCAGCACTTCTTTCCAAAGCTCTTTACAACCTCTGATCACCATCTTCTGTTGTCTTCCCCTGCAAATCAAAATATCATGTCTCTGGGCCTTAATGCCACTTAATATCAGCAAAAGTCTAGAAATACTACATATTCCTTTCAAACAATTTGAGAGAGCCACATTCAACCTGACAGTCTGAGAAAACTAAAGAGGAGAGTGAATCAACTTACACTTCATTGCTTGCTGAGGTACTGTGCTTGATTCATTTGGGGTGCAGAAACAGTTTGTATCAGCTGTATTTTTCCAGCAGGGTTTGTTGGGAGAGCAAAAGGATGCTGCCTTCTTACCTATTTCAGCAAATTATTTTTTGGTGCACATCTACGCATGTGGCTTGTTCTAGGAGTCCCAGAGCAAGAGGTCAGTTGAGAACTTCTCTTCTCCTCTGCCTCCAGGCTCACAGAGCGCTCTCTGGGACACTGTTGACAGGTAATTGGGTTCTTCAGGCTTTCGTTAGTCCATACTTTGAGAGATTGCCTATTCTTTGGAAAGTGTCCTTAAACTCTTCTGTACTTGGTTTAGTCTCTTTCCCCTGACTAGATTGCATCTAAATTCTGACATTGATTTTCTACATTCCTGGTCACAGAAAGCTGATATAGTTTAGTGTTGGTTTTGGCCAGAAGGCTTTTCCTATGTCTCCCCAGGCTCTCTGAACTCATTTATTTGCTTTCTGAATCTCTTGTATTTCAATGCTTTAATTCTTTGATGGTAGCAAATAGTTAATGGAAATGTGGCTTTGAACCATCTTGTTTAGCTATTTCTACTTTGCTTGTGGAGCTTGCATTTTGTTGTGTTTCTTTCTCCCATCAGAAATAATAAAATTATTTTTCTATATTGGAGTGGAAAGGCCTGCATATTTGAATCTCATATTAGTTTATGGCTCTGGTAAATAACTTATTAATGCAAAATTACTTTGTTGGCTTTAATTTCTTCATTAAATTCCATTATTTTTATATGCTCATGCAGAAGCATTAGTACGTAAATCATGACGTAGAGTTTAATGTATTAATGGATCCATTGATTACAATTTTTTCTTTGTGCAAAATGTGCCTTCCTCCTTCATGTAAATGGTTAATCTTATTATTTTAACCATTTGTATATTTATTAAATGACTTAAGTAGAAGCTAGATAATTCTGTTATAAATTCAAATTTATCTTATTGTGTATATATATGAAATACCTAATTACGATAGTTGTAAAGAATTAGATGCTGAATTAATTAAGGACATTCTTAATACTCAGGGGCATTAGAGGATATGAAGACACAGTCAGGAAGTGGAGATAGCTAAGCTATAGTTTATCTTGTTCTTTTGAACACATGAGAACAGGAAACCAGATCTATATTTGTTTGAGATAAAGTGGTTAAAAATCATTCTACCAAGTGAGTTGGTTGCTTTAAAAGCTTTGTATGTGAAAATCAAAGTCATCTTCCAGCTAGCCATTATCTTGGAGATAAATTGCAAAGAAATGGTTGAAAAATTTCCTTCTAGGCAGCCAAAAACATCATGGGACTGATTATTGAGATGGAAAATTTGAATGGAACCTTGCAAAATGCTGAACCCCAGGGAATGTTGAATGAAGTAAGAGACATTGTCTGGTATACCCAGGGACAATGCCCAGTACCTACAGGGCAACAGGACACAGCCCTTTTTATTTCTGCAGTACCTCTTATAACTTTTCAATGCTGCCTGATTTACCCAAAGGCTTATACCCAAAGGCTTAATTTGCTCATATTTTCTGCTGCAGGCCTGGCACTCAGATGGGCTGCCCTTCCAGGTAACTCCCCCTGGTTTACAAAGTGGACATGATGTTCTGTGGTGTGAAATAACCCTCTGTCAGCTTGGGTCACCTGTCCCAGCTAAGATCCCTCCATTTCTTTCTTGTGTCTTCTCACTGACAGAATGAGATGCACTCACTCACACATATACACGCTAAAGTCCTCAACTTATCAAAACCCAGGATATCATCCAATGATGTTTTCAACATCATTCTCATTCTGAATCCAAAACACAGCACTGTAATAGCTACTGGAGAAGCCAAAACCAGGACAAGCTGTAAACAGCTGTAGTCAGTGAATTGTCTCTGGTTTCAGTGAAACTCTACCCAATTAGCAGGTAAAATACTTTTCCACATTACATTTTTTTATGCTAATGGGAGGACAAAATTAAGGTGTGCTGTGGTTTTTACTTTTTGTCAAGGGTGCCAATTAGATAAGCATAAACTAATAACAAATTTTGTAGAAAACAAGTATAAAACTGTTTTTCAAACTTTTTGTAAAATATGACCTTTTCTTTATCTTTCTGCAGCTACAGTGACTTGTGAAGCATGGAAATATATGATATATAATGTGCTGATGTTTGGATATTTAGAGATAGATTTAGAAGATTTCAGTTTGGAAGATGTTTTTGTTTCTATATAGATCAGTCTGTGTTCTATTCAATAATGTCAATGAGTAACTTGTTTATGGCTGAAACAACTGACTAATTTAGAGAAATTGCCTTATTCATTTCCACAAATTCTAGAAGTTATAACACTAGTATTATTGAAAGAATATATTTTTAGGATGTTTTCTGCAAAACACATTTTTCCCTGGTATTTTCTTAGCAGCTAGGATTTTTTAAGACAGAACGAATTTGCAATATGGTTTGTCAGGTTCAGTAAGTCAAGCTTGAATACATCATTATCACTTTAATATTTTTTAAATTAGCTTTAAGAAAACTGCAACAAACTGTCTTGTTTCTTAATTTTGTTGGAGCTTTAATTCAGCAATAAAATACTGTTGATACTGTTGGTGTGTTTTATAAAGATATGTGAGAGTCTGATTTATTAGTTCATCAATACATTCATAATGCTAATCAAGAATTTTCCACGAGTGACAAATTATTATGGATTGTATCCATCAATGGCATATTAATAGCTGTTTACAACTTAAATATTCAGCTGAGTTATTTATAAGTAAATAGATTTATTTCCTCTCAACTGTATTTAAAAAGCAGCCAAAATCCAAAGCCTTTTCATTGCAGTTTTAAGGGCATGATATGTTTCTCAGAAACTGACGTGTAAAAAAGGTTCCTACGAAATGTTTTTTCACCTACATGTCATACCTGAATTAATATGCTGAAGACAATTTTGGTATCTCATATGAGCTTCCCTAATCAGCCTCCCATTTGAGTTTATAGTATGTTTATGCCAGTTAAAGTGGTGGATGACTTTGCTTTTCCCTTAGTTGTACAACTTCATCCTTTTATGTCAGAAATTTGCTCTGCCCAAAAGATTAAAAGAAATTGCTCTAGTCTAATCTAATCCAATCTACTCGATTATAAGAAATACAATTTCTGTCAGGACATAACACCATGTGCCTGGTAAGGTTGTCTTGCTTTTATACTTTAATTTGGGTGAAGCTGCATATACTGAGGGCAAAGTAACTTCCATTATTTTCTAAAAGTACTTCTAGGGTGAGGCAGAATCCTAAGGAGAATATGCTTCCAGGCAGGTTCATTTAGAAAACTTCCTCATTCTATTTTAACGAAGTAAATAATTTTTTCTTAGTCCAATTAGAAAAATGTTTTGTTACAAGGACACAGAGGTTATCTAGTCCTTAAAAATTTACTAGAACTGTTTGGGGTTTGGATTTTTTTTTCCTTTGCTCTCCTTCCTGAAATAGAGCATCAGAACAAAGTTTTTTCCTTAAGTTTTTTTCTAATAACATCTTTGAATTTTCCTGACCAAGAATTCTCTATGTGCTGGCAAGAATTTTGTTAGTGCCACTAACTTTTGTTTCTCCTGCCTCAGTAAGCACTCCTCTTTCCACTCAAACTACTGCCTTCAGAGAACAGCCTCCTTTGCCATCATTTCAGCTTCATTGCCTGGAAAGCATTGCAAAAGCTCACTACAAACTGAAACTGACCCCAGGGTAACAGAGTGATTTTCTTCACACATAATTTAGTCTATGACTACATTTCATACAGGTTTACAACAGAGCAAAACTATTATTTGTCTTGAATTGTATGTCACAGAAGCAGAAAAACACTCTTAATTTTTTAATGTTCTTTTTTTTTAATGTTTCAATGAAAGATATGTAATTCAAAAGCATTTGGATTTTTGATTGCTTATGGTTTCTAAAACTTTCAAATGAGAGCTGTCTCTACAAAAGCCTCAAATGGCAAAAAGGAGCACAGCTTTCTGACACACCATCCTGTCCTCAAGTTCTTTTTTAATAGGTGGTGATCCTGCCCCACGCCTCAAAGAACTTGAGAAGGAGCAAGGCATATTCAAAGATATTTTGTTTAATTAAAGTAGCAAATAACTGTGTGTGGTGAAAGATAAACTTTGAAGGTTTGTACATATGAAGAGACGGGCACCGTGACAGTGGCTCAAATACCACTAGATACATTGAAAAAAGCATTAAGGAACAACATTCTTTATCATCTGAACTGTGATTATATGTACTATCTGCAGTTGTGGCTTTTTTTTAATTATTGTTTTAGTATGGATTTTTAAGAAATCTTATGACCAGGAACTTCAGTACAGAGAATACTAAACTTCTCAGCAAAATGATAAAGTATTGAGCTGTTTTTCTTTCCTCACTTTTTCAATCATGTGGAGGTAGGAGAAGTCACTATGACCTTTCTTAGGGTAAATTAACATTCATGTTACTTGACCTCTGAGCTCTCTCCTCTCAGAACATTTCTTCTTGACAACACTATTCAGATTACATGCAATGTCTGGATGTGCCTTGAAAGTACTATTTGCCTTTAATAACTACCCAAAATTTCAAATTAAACAGTACATTTTTGTTTGGAGGAAGAAGTGACGAGAGACAAAAAATTCTGAACATGCATCAAAGTTGATTCGAAAAAACAAAAAATAAGCAAAAAAAACAAAACCCAAACCCAAAAACAACAACAAAAAATTATTTAATCCCATTTCCTGAAAAAATAAGGACCAGAAATATAAAACATTTTTCTTAGCACTTCAGATCATATTATTTTCCCTCCAAAATCGTCCTCAAAGCAGTGTTCCAACACTCTGTTTAGTCTTTTGGCCTTGTCATATAACTGCATAATTCTGTCTCTTAATCATGGTGTATCACTTTCTGGCTTGGAATAAATAACACTTTCTTGAGCATTGTGTCACTCTGTGTTTTTGATTGATATTTTTTCACATTCCAGCTATTTCTATCCTATTTTAATGCAGAAACCGAGAAAAAATATTATGGTCTCACTTTCATCTTTTATATTCAACTAAGTGTAGTCCAGCTCGTAATAGTAATGAAAACACGTTGACAAAGCATACTTATTTCTATGAAAATGTTATTAATTCTTGGTTTGAAGGTTTAGTTTAACTAAAATGAAGTGCTTCCAATGTTTTAAAATTATATGAGAAAAAATATTAAATTAATTGTATTTTTGGGATGAAAACAACATTTTTGTTTTAAAAGGGAAAACATAATGTTCAAACTTTTCATCGAGTTTATCATCACACTTTTATATCAGAGGAGATGGGGAAGAAAGTTGGTCATACTTTCAAATGGTCAGCACTTCATTTTCAGAAATCTATTAATCTGAAGTTTTTCAACTGTTCCTAATCATAATTATATACCAGAGGACTAAATTAGTAGCTCATGGAGAAGGAGAGTTCTGATGTTACTGTCTTAGAAGTTGTCAATTTTCTACATAAATCAAGTCCAACTAGAATCACTCATACAGAAAAGATGATACATTTTTGGATGTATCTTTATCAGGGAATAACACGAAAATTTGTCAAGGTTTACTGTCATGTGGCCGTTCTTTTTTCATGGTGCCTATCTATGGAAGGATCAAACTCATTTTTATTGGACTTTTGCTATGTGCATTTTGAGAAGGAAGTGATGTCTCTGAATTGACATCTGAGCCATAGGAGAACAGTAGCACTAAAGGTGTTTTTTCAAATATCCATCATCTTTGATACCTCTTGGCTGCATCTGCACAAAAATGACATTGTCTGATTTAATTAATACTATTTTGTTTCTTCACTAATGGACATATTGTCATCCAAATTGAAAGCAAAAAAAACCCACCTGACAAGTCTGAGCCTGCTTATGCCTTGGACATAAAAAGAGGTATAAAACAAAAAGGAAGAATGAAAGAGTTGTGAAACTACTTAAATTAGTGGTGAAAAAAGGAGAGAATATTATCAGGCCAGTATAAATTCAAGAAGTGGTAACTCGAGCCAAAATAATAGAAGGTACTTGGCGTGTGAGCTTCATTGTACAGAAAGAAACCACAAAAACTGTCAAAACAAATCACTGCGTGACCTCGAATTGTAAATTTGGTACTGTATTATGCAGTATACTTATAGATATTTCTAATAAAGTCCAAGTGAGACATGCAAGACATTTTTATCAGATGAGAGTTTGCACTATGCTTCCAACCCAGTAGAATAGACTTCCCAGGATTGAGTCAAAGCTTTCAGGTCAAAAGATCAAAGATGTACCAGAATATTTTTGGCAGGATTAATTATATTCAGAGTTTTACTTAGCTTCCTAAATTATAATTACTGACAGAGGCATACACTGTGTGCAGAAAAAGAGATTTTTCAATACATAGAGTTAAAAATCACCCTTGCCTCTGAGTTTAATATCAAGATTTTAATATGTTTACCAGTATGGGCAAGAAACTGAAATAGTGTTATCCTTGACTGGAAAGTTCCACTCTATTTATCAATATTATACTTTAGTAAAAAGACCTTCTGTTCCTACATTTTAAAAAGTGTTATTGGTAACCAATATGACTCCACAGTAGACAAATAAAATAACCTAGTCTCTGTCCTAAGGATACTGTATTCTAAATGGAAACCAGACATGAACACTTTTATATATATACATATATATATATATATATACATATATACACATATACATATACATATATAAAAAGAAAAGAGGAAATATCATGGATTCCAGAATGATATGGTATGGTAGTGACCACCTTTCATAGTGTTATTTCCTACCTTTTTTTTTTTTTTTAAGAGTTTCTTGTGGACTTGACTTTTAGGATAACTTTGGAGAGAAAATGTCTAGCAGTCTAGAAATTATGGAGACACTAACAAAATATGTGACTTGAATTGAATGTACAACCTATAAAACTATAACACAGGCTACTTAAACTGGTTATTCCCAGTGAAGTTGTTGGTTTGGATAATATTTCTTAGAGATGTGGGACTAATGGTCATTCTTTCTGATATTTCAGTGTATGCCAGGATACTTCTAGCATTATTTAACACTCAGATTTTATATGCTTTATGCATCTGGATGAAATCCAGAATTTCTGATGTTTTATAATTATCTTCTGACAGATTACTAGGAAATTTATTTTGAAAACCTGTCATAATGGATAGCAGTGGTGTTAGGGCTAGATAGCCTTGCAACTTAATCTCACCACCTGCATTCTTTCCAATTTTTTCATCTGTTTGTCTCGTGTGAGAAAGGCAGGATTGTTATACAGAAGAAAAAATGAAGAACACCTGTCCACGTTTTTGCTTTTTACTTGTGTTTTGGCAATACAAATTTATATTTTTTTCAGATCTTTATTTCTTCTGGTATTTTATGGTTAAATCTGGAAGTCAAATGCTGAATTTGAAGTAAATTGAAAATTTATCATTGAAATACTTTTAAAGGGGTTAAAACATTTTTATTGATCTTAATAGCATCTATATTGTATCCATTAGAAAGATTTAACATGTCTTAGTCATTTTTCTCAGATACCTTAGATTTCAAAAGATATGCCTGTCAGGGAAAAAAGGCTAAGGATAAATAGAGAAGTGTATCTTTTTTATTCAGGTTTCTCATTTAAGCTTCTGTGTCACAGACCCATTATGAACAATATTGATTTTCTTGACCTCAGCTGAGTAACATGAAGCCTACATTCATTCCTATCTTAGATTTATCATAAATCTCTATGTGCAAATATTCTATATTTCAATGTTTTGTGCACATTAGCTATATTGTAAAATCATATTGTATTAAATGACAGAGCACTAAATTTACTACACAACAGGTTAATCTTGCCACTTCATGCATTGCGAATAATAAAACAGTTATTGATCCTAAGGAAATATTATTATTACTTTTTTTTCATTGTGGAGAGTATTTGCCCAATTGATATTGTACAGATGTTTGCTAGAACAGCACAGCCACAGGAAGCTTTCCTTATTGTATAACAAGGTTGTTCATCATAATTATGTTGTGTCAGCACACCCATATAGGTCAACCTCAGTTCAGAAAGATAGGATTATATTTTGTTCTGAGTGCAAGCACATGTTTAAGTAGTTTCCTCCCTTGAAAAATAATCACAGTTGTACAAAACTGTAAATTATTGCTAATCTATGAGTTATTTCACCCTATAATCTAGAAAACAAGAGCTGTCACAGAAAGCAAAGAGTAAAATGTTAAGCAAATTGCATTGTTTCAGTGACAGTATTTAGTCTTAGAAATGAATGGAAAATACATTTTACCATAATACTTTGGCATCTATTTATATGTATTTCCTGTTATGAGTCATTAGCATTAGTAAGTCTTTGCTGAAGTGGTACAAATTTGATGAAAAGAACTGCAATATTTTCAAAAGACTCAGGAAAAAGTGTCTTTTTCTGCATATCATTTTCAGTCTTTCTCACAATTAATTTGAATATATTACATTCCTTTCAAAACATGTCATGAATACTCTCCTTTTGGGAAAAAGCAAAGAGGAACTATTTTCAATTCAGCAGACATCGTATTTTTGCATATTATTGTCATTAACACTGAATATAAATTTTCATCCTTCCTTGCTAGGGAAGACAATGTTTCCAGGAAGCATTTTGTCAGAAATTTCTTTTTGTTGAATTATCCAGTGTTCACGTATGCTGGGATTTATCTGGTGGTATGTTGTGATCTATTTAAAGTGTGTAAGTTCTCCTCATTCCTTTCCTTTTTACTAAAGCAGGTATATTTCATACATGAGTTAAAAAAAGAGAGATGGAAAATAAGCCTAAAAAGTGATTGTGATTTAAAGCATATGTTGTAGTACAATGTACCTTCTGTATTGTTACTAATAGGAAGAGGACATGGAAACAGTATAAGGAAAACTTAAGCTTGCTGCAGTAATAATAACAATAATAATAATGAAAATTAAGTCTTTTAAAGCCATGAAAATCTCTGTGCACTACTTTAAAACAGCCAATTAACTTACATTGCATACTGGCTTAAACGAGCTGATCAAACACAGCAGCACTCCATCAGTCTTCATCTTGAACTCAGTTCTCTAAAGGTTAATGTATCATCCTCCTTTATTGATGTCAATCCTTTCAGTTGTTGATATGTTAATATATGCATTGGCAGTAGATTTTAATTTGTTTCTCATTTCTGTAAGATGTAAAAGACATAGGACTCTTCATGAAAAAAAAATCATGGGGGATAATTAAAGGATGATTACTCTTCCTTCCCTGCCTCCTTTTGTTTTTCTCTGCAATAAACAAACAAACAAACAAAAACCAACAACAACAACAATAACAAAAACAAAAAACAAAAAACCCCACAAACAACAATAAACCCCAAAACACTATTTTGGGAGAAAAATCACAGACAAGCCCATATTGTCATATTTTACCACTTCTCTTTTATCTCATCATAATTTCATTTAAAAAAATTATTAGCACTCTTCATTTGAAAAGATCAGTGTTATTTCAAGCTACAGACATATACTGAATGGAGATTTCATTTTAATTAGTCTATATTTCCCACAAGTGGAGCTTGCAATTCTCATCAGTCCCGAGTCTTTTCTGGCTAGGAAAGCCTGTACATTCCAAACCTTAATGAAATGCTCCATTTATCCTAATGGCAGTGAGTATTGGGGATTTCTCATACATAGGTCTTACATAGTTGTCTATACTGATGAATGTCATTTTGAATGACATGTTGCAGCTCTCAGGTTGATTGGATGTGAGCCCAAGGGCATAGGTAGCAGGCAAAGATGATTTTACTAGGACAGTTTGCATAACAAGCAACTGTCATCTCATTAGCAAGCATAGGCATTTTTGCCACATGCTGTTTAATGCATCATCACACCTGTTCACACTTCATTGTCCCAAGAATTCAGTTAGGCAGCTTGTTGTTAGCTTTATTTTTTCATTTCTTACTGAGAATTGGTTATTTGGTGCCAGATTCACAAGTGTGAGATAGGTACAGTTTAAGGTTTAAAAAATTATATCCCATGAATACTGCTCTGAAGGGTGGTAAAGACCAGGAGTGTAGTTTGAATAAAAACTACCATCCATGACTGTTTGATAGTTCTTTCCGCTACCTACTGTTCTTTTGGAAAGTAAATTACCTATCCACACAACCAATAAAATTGACCATTTTACCAATATTTGGTTTGATATGTCATCTCTCTTATTTTCCTCTTATTGCTATAAAATGCACATTGAACCCCAGAACAAGATTTTTCTACAATAAGGAAGTGAAGGTCCCATCATTTTTTGCATAAGTCAATCCTGTGTGCTGGCAGATCCTGGTGTACCTTTACAATGGTAGCTCAGACCCTTCACCAATTTCAGCCCTGGGGTGGAAATCTGTCACCAGCAGGTTTGGTGTACCAATGGCTAAAATGCAATTTGTTACTGCTGCTGAGTGGTCTGGATAGTGAAAGTGGTCACCTGAGGCTTGCCTGACCCGCTAAATGAGCTGCTGAGTTGAGAAGTATTCTCCTTTTTCAGTCCTAAAGCGAACCAAAAAACAAGGTAGTACAGATCAGATGAGCTGGGCCACAGGACTGGGTGGAAAACATGAGAAGAAGATTGTTGCAGCTGCAGATTTGGAGAAGGTGGAAAGAAGGAAAATGAGATGTGGGGGAAGGTTGGTTTCACTAGTTAAACAGATGGAGGAGTGCGCTGAAGAAAAGAAGTGGGAGCAGATGAAGCCAGCTTTGATAAATTGGAATTGCTCATAGCCCACCTACTCAGTCAAGTTGTACTGCTTGTCCAACTCACCCTTTTCATTTGCTAACTGCAATTGTGGAGGCAGCTGCACACGCACCTTCATTTCCTCAGAATACGCATGTTAACCACAGAAGGAGGGAGGGAGTGCTACATAAATGGAAGTGTTTTTCACAGTTTTTTCTTTGTGTATGAGGATATCATCCATACAGTGTGGTGCGAATGTAAAAATATTGCTGTATTCAGTTCAGTTGACCCTCTCATGTATCCTGTTGAATATACAGTATTCTGTAAATGCTACAGTATGTCTGCATTTTGTCATATCTTATTGATTAATCAATCAGAAAGAAAAAGCTTTAACAACTGGGTTCAGTGAACGAAACCTAAACCTACCATTGCTCTTCTACAGAGAATGTGCTGTGTATTGGTGCCTACCAAATCTACTTTGGCCTCCTCTCAGTATGTTGATGTTATCAAATGGAGAACAAAAGTATATAATTGCAAGTGATTTATATTTGAGCTGCATAAAAATGTGGCATTCTTAACCCTCTTGGCAAACATCTGCCCCCTGTTTTTTTATATAGGTCTCAAAAACAATGAGTCATTTGCTGTCACTGTGATGATACATTTATATTTTCCCAAACAGTGCCAGAGACTGAGGCACTCGTGTCTATTTCATAAAGAGCCATACCTTTTTTTTTCACTGCCATCTTGATGATATTTGCAAATTTGTTCCTTGCAATTATTTCTGGATAAATGAGCTTTCATTTTTAGTTAAATTCATGTGAGGTATTCTATGTCCTCAACCAGGAATGATTTGAAGAACTCAACTGCTTTGTCTCTTTAAGTTTCTTTTCATATGTTTTGCATACAGAAAATTCAGAGATGACCCATCAAAACAGATTGAGGGACGCAGTTATTGCTCACATGTTGTGCAGCACATACTCTTTTAGCACATTTACTAATGAAAGTTTGGTGGCTTTTCTCTACAGTTAAGACTAGCATTTCTGAAATACTCTAAAAGCATATTACATTTTTGTTCACTTGACTTCCTACTGGATCAGCAGGAGGTTGATACTTCTAGGATGAGGGTATAAGACTGAAATTCAATTACTGACTGTGGTCCCCATTTAGAAGGAGTTGAGCTGCTGCCAGAACTTCAAGACAAATAAAAGATAAATAGAGGATCCAGAGTGGTTTCTGCTTGCTGCAGGGTTCACACAGTGCTACTGCCCACTGCTTCACAATGCTCTGCAAACCCTTCTGTTCTCCCTAAGGAGGATGTAGCTTACTCTGTTACAAAAAAAGAAAAAAATTCCTCAAATACAAAATACAACTCTGCATGCAGCAAGATGCTCTGCCTAGAATAGGGTAAAATAACTGAAACAATGCCCTATTTTCAAGTCTACTAGTGGTGAACGTAGAAGGGGAAATCACACTGATTTTGGAGTTGAATAATGCTGAAACCAATCTGACTCATTAATCCCAAAGTTAAACATCCTGATAGTGAGATGAAGGTGTGGCAGACATGGTAAAATACACAGACCAAGGAAGAAATTAGAAATACTACTAATAACTTATCTAAAGCCGATGAGCTGACATAGCTGGCCTGGAGACATCGGACTGACAGTCCATCACTATATACTATAAAAGCCCAGTGCCACCTTTTAAAGGCAGAATTTTCTAATACATCCCTTGGAATGAAAGGGCAGATTCCTTCCTTGAGTGGGGATGCCCCTCAATATTACTTCTTGTGACTTGTCCACAGCCATTAATATATAAGTAACATCAATCTCTACTTAATAATAGTTTTTTCTAGCTTTAATTCAATTGCTTTAATATAATTGCTTCTGTATGGTTTAAAAATGGTACTATACTTACTAATACATATAGCTCCTACACTCCTTAATAAATAATTCTGATATTTTTTGTCAAATCACTATCATAATAAATATTTCTATAAATATATCTGGTTCCCCAACCTTATTCCTGCAGAAGAAAGTTGTAGAAAGGTTCAAATACATCTCTGGAATTCCTTAGACTTAAGCCATTGACAGTCTGGGGCTAAGATTGGATCCTCTTGCACCTAAGTTGCTCTGTGAGGAGGAGTTTAGAAAGTAAGGGAGCCCTTTTTGCATCTTGTGTCTCAGCAGAAGGGTTTTTCTGATAAAGTTTGTCTGAAACTTCTATTCTGCCCATGACACTGCAATCATAATTTATTGCAAAGCAGCATGGAGTGAACGAGCACTGTCCTTCCTACCCCTAGTATGCTGGCTGTGTAGCCTATAGGACTTAAGCTCAAAGTAAATTCATCATTCCATTTGTTACTAGCAAGACATGAATGTTTCAGGAAAGAGTCATGTAGCTCATTTTTCTTAGCAGCATCCTGCTATTTAAGTGTGTACAAAGAAAGTTGTCAAACTATTGAATCCAAACTCATACATCCTCTAATGTGCCACCCCATTATGCTATTGGGACTGACCTTGGGACTTTTCCACTTTCTGTTTCTTTTAGCCTAGATGGTTCCCCTTATTTATTTAGCTCTTTGCTCTTACCTGCTGGCCAATCCTTATGAACCTCAGATTCTCTTTGACCACAGGTATATTACATTAGCTTTGATTCTCTGTTTAATAGCTTACATAGGAGCAGTGAAAATTCTGTGGGTTGTGAAGTGCAGTGTTTCTTGTGAAAAGGCAAAGTCCACAGCACATTATAAATGATATATGCGGTCACTGTGTGATTGTTGATCCCCTCCAGAAAGGAACAAATCTCGCATATGAACACTTATTGTTGCTGCTTTGGAAACACCCCTCAAAATTGCACTTTATACCTATTTAAGTGTATCTGGGTTGACTCCACAGAGCCATCTTCAAAGTATAAGCCATGTTGATAGAAGTTGATTATATTGCATATTGCAAAAACACAGAAGGCAAATATGTCTAAATACGATACCTGTTTCTATGGAGAATTCAGGGGACGTTTAAAGGAATATATGTTGTTCACTTTCCTTCTTCTCCATGCCTTCATAGAATATAATTTTCAAATCACTTTGTTTAACCATTAATTGTCATTAATTTCTTCTACTACTCTCAGAAGTATTGTCAAATCCTAACAGTTCTCTGCAGCAGCCATCACATTCTCTGTTTTACACTTCTTCAAGGGAGTCAGTGTGGTTAAAAGTTTATTGACAGCTATGAGGAAAGGAAATTGCATCTCATGGAGATCAGATTATCTTATGGGATCAAATGCTAGCCAACTGTGAAGTCACACATGTAGAAGCAAAGACCATGGGATATTTTTATAAGAAACAGTAGTACCTCTCTTTGTAAGTATCTCTGATAGGGGTCTCAGTGCAATACTGCTGCCAAAATCACTTCTTGTGCTTGGGAGCAAGTGAGAAGAGAAATGTCTTTTTATCTGCAAGGAACAGTGCAAGTGAAACTTCTCTTAAAATACTGTGCCCAATTCTAGCTTGTATGTTTTAGAAGTGTTTTTTAAAAATCAAAAAGTGAGAAAAGAGGCAACAAAAATATTTTTGAAGAATATAGATTCATGTGATATTCACTACAAGGTGATTGAGAGATTATTTGATAATACAGCTTAAGTACTCTCACTGAGGGGGAAAACTAAGTTTTAAGTGTTGTTTCACCTAGTAGAGAAGACAACAAGAAGGATCAGTGGCTGAAAGTCAAAGACAGATGAGTTAAATTTCTTAATAAATGACATCTATTTTTCTTTTTTTAAGGTGAGGCTGTTAAACTCTGGGGAATATCCATGAACTGTCAACATGTTACTGTATGCACAGTGCAAACTTACTAGGAAATACACTAGAGCAAACATAAATTATGGTCAAACCAAATATAAGTTAATGAGCTCAATTCAAAACTAAGTAGATGAAATTTAAGAAGTTCTAATGATCCCTCTGGCCTCAGTCTGTGTAAATTTTGAGTCCTAATTAAGTAACCATTTTTCCTGAGTAAGGACTTCAGTATCTAACCACAAAGTAAGAACACATAATTTCTTACTGTCCCTAGAAAAGATATTTGTCTGACATGGTAACTATGCTGGCATGTTAGAGAATTTGCATAGCTGTTCAACACACAGAAGTCTTTGTTAGAACATCTCTTTTCTAAGAAATAAAATGAAAAGCACTTGCTGCTTGAAAATTGTAAGAATGTGATTTGAATGCCATTGGGGGATGTTCTCTCACATTTCACATTACAGGAGTCAAATGTGTAGCCCAGGAACTGTGCTTTTGTTATGTTTGGTTTAGAAAACTGAATATAGATCCCTCAGGCACTGTTTTTTTCCAGGCGATCCCATGTGAGACAGAGCAGAGGTGGAAAGCAAAGCAAAAGCTCTCTCTGACAGATCCTCTCCAGACAAGTTTTTTCAGCTGATAGGAGAAAAGGAGAGTCTATGTTTAGCTTCCAAACCAAAATCCAATTATTCTGTAGTTTTCAGACTGTTTGGCTAGGCCACTTGCTTTCCCACTGAGAAACACTCTTAAAACTCATGTGGTTTATTTGAAGAGTAGTGTGGAAAACATTGAACATCTGTCTCCTATCTTCTGACAGGCTGTGTAAAGATATATTTCAACAAAGTTGATTGCAATATTCATGATCTCAACTTGAGCTATTTTATGTTTGCTATATCTTTGCAGAGAATAAGTATGAAAGATGAGTAATTTTCTTTTTAAATAATCTTGTTTTCAATTAGCCTTTGGGAGACCTCCTCTATGTATTGAAACCAGTGTTTTTTCTTAACATGTCAAAATGATTCACTGCACTGAAAAGAAAATTTCAGAATACAAGTAGAGGGGACACATAGTCTCAAAAACTCCACAATAAAGACGGCTCAGGGGCAATACCACCATGGAGACATCACTGGAAAATGAGAATTCCTAATTTTGAATAAAAATCCTCAGTCTGGAGTACTACAAAAAGAGATTTTTTTAGGTAATTAACATTTTCCTGTATTTTTTTCCACTTATTAGGTTATTTTGTACCTTTGAAATGATGAGTTCACATTTGCCAGATTCAAACCACATATGAAAAAAATCCAAGCATGGATATATCACTTCTATTTGACTTAGTTTATGCTTTTCCAGACTGGTTTTTTTTTTTTTTTAACCTTTCCCCTTCTCCTTTCTTTGCCTGACACTCATGTCTAGAATTTCAGAATATTTTGATGCTTAGGTACTTCTTATTTTGTGCATGATGTTAGAATCTTCTTGGGAGAACCATGTGCAGTCTCAGAACCAACACAGCACTATTTGTCTTAACACATTTTGTTGCTGTAGTTGTATCCAGAAGGTCTCACTTAACTTCTTATCCTTGTATACTCCCCATTTTTGTCAAAGCTTTGAAGACAACCCTGGTAAGAATCAATACTTGACTTTTAGGGTTACATCTTCTGTTTCCATTTACTGAACTTTACCTCTCTTTGAATGCCTCCATCCTATGCCTGAAATAAAAAAAATATCAAGCTTGGAAAGGCACAGGCACAGGCTAGTGCAGAAGAAGACATATGTGTGTGGGATTTCCCTCTTCAAGATATTCAAATTTTTTTGGAAAATATTTCTAGGGCAGCTTTAAAAATCTGATATTCCTGGTCCATCACTCACAGTTTTCATCTTTTTCATTCATGTATTCCTTCTTTCCTGGGATGTCTTAGAGACAGGGATGTGAAAAGGTATTTCTGAATAGAGTGCTTTGGTACTATTTGTTGGTTTTTCCAGCACTAAGTGGTTCCTACCTTCCTAATGTTCATTTACCCAGTATCCTTTCAGTGATGCAACTGTCTGACTGAAGTAATGCCTTTTTCCTGGTGTTAGGAAAATGAAGGTAGACATGGTTAGAGGGTTGGGGGTCGTTACCTCGGCATTTTAATCAGAATCCTGTTGAATGCATCACTTCACCCAGGTGACGGCATCACAATGCACACCCTCCTGTCAACCACATACACAAGTTATAGACCTCACACATGAGCATATCTAACAAAGGAGCCCAATAAGGGGCTGAGCTGGGCTCACCTCGAGTTTACAGAATCTGTCCTGCTAGGAGATCTTGGCTTCCTGAGATAGTAGGAATGTTTGGTCTCCCTGGCTCTGCAGTTCTGGACTGTTCAGTCTCAGGGCCTGCAGAACACTTACAAAACACTTAGCATTAGACTACGTGAAGGGTTACAAGTATGCATGCTAATACTTGTGGATACACAGAACTGTGTAAAAGGTATATAAAGAAAAGACAAGAATCATTCCGGCACCAGAGGAACCAGGGGAGTGTTGGAATTTAAGTCAATATGGTTGTTAAGTCACTCAACATACAGACTGTATACAGAGGTGTGATTATGACAACTTATCAACAGCTGTTGGGTGACTGGAGTGCCTTGTATTGCTTTACAGTGGTGCACTGCAAGAGCTAAATCAGGATTTTTTTTGGATGAGCT
Organism: Petroica traversi; assembly: GCA_025920805.1. Lineage (NCBI taxonomy): Eukaryota > Metazoa > Chordata > Aves > Passeriformes > Petroicidae > Petroica > Petroica traversi. Next base: position 879,189 of record JAHLSL010013343.1, on the reverse strand, counting down.
TCCCAATTTAGAGACCTGTATTCAAGACAGCACATAATAAACTTTTAAGGCAGCACACTGTTCAAATTACTGCAGTAACAGATCATCTGAAAATGTGTAAATCAAATTCCTTTTTATTTTTGGAACTCTTAATATCATTGCCATTGTAAAAGGACAGACTGAGTCCATCTCGCAGGAACAGGATGTACTTTCTTTTGCTAGTAAGACTCCTTCCCCTGCTAAATTCCCAAAGTGGGAATTTTTTCTACTGGTGGTGTGATGACAACTCAGAAATGGTGGCTTCAGTTCAATATTGAAAATAGTAGAAAATATATCTCTGATTCTCCTACATTCAATTGGAGCATTCAATTGCACAGGAACACCCAATCATTTGGTGCATTTGCTGATCTGCCAAGTGATGAGAGGAAGATATGATTTCTTGTGACTTCCATTATTTCTTCTTCTTTTGTCCACTGGGTGCTGTAGGCAAGCCTCAACCATTAACCCCTAGGATTTTCTGTAAGCACATATGGTTTTCATAGTGATATTTTAGAATGACATCATCTTAGTGGCAAAAGCATTGCAGAAAACCTTCCTTGTCACTAAACGTACTATAAAATGTAGATGATTTCAGAGCAGGCAAGCAATTAAAGGAAAAAATGGTGAGCTATTTTTAAATGTCTGGATTTTAATTTTCTGGTTCTTGTCTGCTATTTTAGCAGCCAAGACTGGAAGGTAGCAATTGCAATGCTCGTTTAAATGATGTGCTTTAAAACAGCTGGCAATTGACTTTAACTGTAATTACTGGCTTCTTACCAGTATTTGCAGCTGTATAGTTAAGATTGGTGCTTTGAACCTCATTTTTGGCATTTATCTATATTGTTATACTACTTTCCTAATTACCTTTTCATCAGTTTTATTTAGATCTTGCACTGAGATATAATTACTCCAACCCAAAAATTCTCTATAGATTGATTTCCATAAATTACAAATATGTCATATGCTATTTTACCAGACAAAAGATCAACAAGACTTTTTTTGTCCTACTAGAGAACTTGCTAGAGATTGTACAATGACCCTCTGCAAAAATCTGGCTTGGTTTTAATCTTGTCTTCTATTCTAGATAGAATAATGATTTCGCTGATTGTGGAGGAGAGTCAAAAATCCTCTCAAAAAAGCATTCAAAGTTTTCTAGCAGTTCCTAGTGGACATGCTGTGAATGACTAACCTTTGCAATAACTGGTGAAATAGGAGCACACACAGAGTTGTTTTGAGAGATCAGTGGCACAGATTGATAACCCTCTTTTAAAACATTTTAAATCTGCTCTGGTTATTACTCTGTTGTTATCTACTGAACGCTTGGATTCACTGGAAGGAAATCAGTGTTGTGAGGGAGGAATTCAGGATGAGACCCTGTAGAGACAGAAAATTATTTTGCTCTCAGCTGATTAAAATATCTCTGCGTACAAGGACTAGGTTGAGAGGATATGAGTTTAGAAAGAATAAATTTGTTGTTCAGGCACTGGAATGGGATTCAATTTCCCATTCTGCCACTCAGCACCTCAGTTCCTTAGCTCTCCTACTGTTGAATAGATAATAGCACACATTCATCCCTGCATTTAGTACGAGCATGTACCTTGCCAAGCACAGTGTGCTGCTGATCTTGTCAGCTGAACGCATTGATATAATACAAGTGACAATGCTGATAGTAATAATAGTGGGGAATAGGGCTGACAGACCTTGTGAGGAGCAGAGCCCAAGAGGAAAGGGTCCCCTCCAGCAGTCTGACCTTTGGTCTGTACCAGCAAGAGATGAGCAGCAATGTCAGAGGTGACTGAGGACAGGGTGGAGGTAACCTGTGAAGGCTCCCAAGGTGAGCATCTGTGTCTTTCCAGGGGCTAGGCGTGATGCAGCCACATGCAAATTCAGTGTTCTGCCCCTCCTGAATATAATCTTTAACAGGCTTGTGCTCCTTGTCCACGCCACCTCCTGTGCAGAGCTGCAGCGTCAGAGTCACAATGTCAAGATAAAATGGCTATGCAGATGACAGACAGATGAAGAATGAGTCATGATGTTTCTGCCACAAAAGGATCTTTTTTTTCATTTCAAATTAAAATATACTGCATTGTTCACAGAAAGATTTCTGCTATTTCTCTCATCAGCCCTTTGGCACTTAAAAGCTTCCTTTGTTTTATAAAAAGCCCAGATGATGATTCAAAATTACAATATTAATTGGCATAATAGCTGGATGGTAAAATTCTGTGTCACTGTCGTCATGGCTTGAGTTCTGAGCTTAGAGTCCTGCAGTGCAGATCAAAGGGCCAAAATGAGCCCAGTGGTGGAGCGGCTCCTAGTTGGAGTGCTTTAAAAACCTGGTCTTGCTCTGAGTGACAACTGATAAAAATGTTTTCTCATGCCCCAGAAGCCTGACATTGTCAGAGGTCTAAAGGATAGTGCTGTGTTAGTGTTACAGACCTGAGCCTGGCCCTGCAATTGCTGCTGTAACAAGCAAGCTGTGAGGCTGCCTCTGACGCCTCTTTGTCTTCCCTGCTCTGGTGAATCTTTCATGTGCTTTTCTCCCTGATTTTCCTCCCTCCTCACTGCTTTACTAATTAAAATTCTAATCACTCTGACAGCCAGAGCTAGGGGGGAAAAAAAATCATTCTTCCGTACTGCAGAAGGTAATTTCAAGGTGTTTTAGCTGCCAAAGAAATGAATGGAAATTAGACAAAGAAACTGCTTGTCAGAAGGGGGTGAGTTAGCTGCTGTGTGCCCTTCTACTGTAATAAAATATTAAACTTCTAAAGAAAAAAAAATAAAACAGGATTCAGCCTATACATTAATGCCATATATTTAGAGATAATATAATTTAATTTACCGTTCTGAATAGGTAAACTTTTGCTGTGTTTGTTAACATCAGAATGATTTACTTACCTTGTAGTGAATGCAATGTCAAACATTTAACTTGGTTTGATGTGTGATTGCTGATGATATGTACTACTTGCTTTTGCAAGCTGTGGTTAAGAATATTCATTTAAAATGTACAGCAGCCTGCAGACACTTATTTAAAATGATAAATAATTCTTGTTGCAATGCTGTTTGGTTCCTGCTGCAGATATGGTGATATGAGAATTTCTAAAATGTAGAATATTATCATGGTCAAATCCCACCATCTGCTTTTTCAGGCTTTTTTCTGGCTTCATAGAAGTAATTTTTAGACCTATGTATTTCTTCAAAGTGTATGCTTTTTTAATGCAGCTTAATAACACAGAGTTGATTTAAGATGCAAAAAAACCCCCCTGTGGTCTCTATTGTACAAATATATGGGCTGAATATAATGTCTCAAGAGTTTGCAGCAACTCAGTGTAAATAAACACTACATCAGCTTTTAGCTGCTGCTCAGACTAAACCCAATGCTTACTGAGATATCAACAAATATATGGCTTATTTCTGTTGCTACTGTTTTGTTTCAGCACTGGTGGTTTGGCGTTAGAGGGCTTTACAGAGCCAAATCTCATGGTATTTAGAGCCAGAGTATTTTAATATGCTTGAACCTTTTCTTCAGCTTCAGGATAAAATGGGACTAGGACATGAAAATATTTTGAGTACTGGGATTGTATGGTCCTCTGCTTTTTGGGTCAGAACCTGTTTTGGACAGCGTGGAAAAGCATCTGCAACCCCAGCCTTGTAACCAGAAGAGTCAGTTTTGTCTCTCTCTGCCTTGCATCTGTGGATGCTTGCAAGGGCGGGTGTTTCAGGAAATGCATATCCTCTTCCTTATCATCCTTCCAACCTTTTCATAAACGTGCCATGACAGAATTTTAACACTTACTTCTACTATTTTGACAAGACTTCAACAGCGTTGCTAGGGTCCGTCATTTGTCTTTTACTGATGGATGAAGAGGATCCTCTACTCAAAGCTATTCCCCTTTGCTTGTCACTCCCACAATGCTTTTTTCACTTGCGTGAGATTTCAAAGGAAATGTGCCTCCCGGTTTTATCTTGAAAATGCCAACTGGACCTTTCCCTTCTGGAACAGATACTGTGTGATTGAGATAATGCATGCTTGCTATAATCACTTTTAAAAAGCCCTCATGACACTTTTGTCCAAATCCAGCTAGTTCCATGAGAACAATTCACTCAGCCGGATGAAATTTTACCACAGCTACATGGCTGAACATATTTTTAATCAAGAAGCAGCAGTCATTGTATATACAGCATACCTTGGTACTGAGAAAGGAATTGTTCTTCACTCTGTACAACAAAACTCTTTTATTTCTGAAGCTCTTTCCTTTTCACTAAAAAAAAAAAAAAAAAAAAAAAGAAAAAAAAAGAGGAAAATAAGGAAAAAAATTCTGTTGAATCGTTTACTCTCCCCAAGGCTGAAGTGAAGCCATACCTGGGAAAATGCAAAACATTTTAGGGGTGTTTTATAATTTTTAAAAATTTATAAATAAGTTTATACTTTTTCTTCACCCTACTTATCAAAATGTATCAAAAACAACATATCAAAAAATGGTCATGAATATGTGCACAGAAGAAGAACTGGGGAACTGAAAAACTTTGGATATGTGAACCGCTTTTTTTTAAATGAAAGCACCAGCATTGACATCAAATTTATTTTACTTGGAGAGTTGCTGATTTTACCCTTACATGCAGATCTTATAGAATGAAAGTGTGCATTTATCTTAGAAAATGTCACTTAATAGTAAGTGTTAAAATTGTGTAGGAAGTGTTTAGATCATACCTCATCACTCTAAGTTAATAAAAAAGCTATGGGTGGAAGGCAATGATGTGTCTTTAGGTGAAAAGTTCTGAAGTTAAAAAAAAAAGAAAAAAGAAAAAAGTCTAGATTTTTTAAATTAGCTATGATTCAGGAAAGTGTTTATTTTGACTGATCTGACTCACGCCTAATTACTAAAAATGTAATTTACATTAAAATAACAATAAAAAAGCAAGACTAACAGCCATTGCGCTATGTCTACCTGACTCACCTCTGATATTACAGTTTCTTCTTCTGGCAATAACCTGTTTCATGTTTACAACTGAAATAAAATCATGAACCTTACTTAAAGAGTGCTGGTGTTTCTTACGAAAAAAAAAAAAAGAGAATAATTACTTACCAGCATTATCCTCTTGACACTCCCAGCAAAGTTGGGTGGCATGGACAACTGATGTCAATTACAAAATTCATTGCAATAAGTCAGGTTCTTAGATGTTGTAAATATGACATTGTTGTTGTTTTCATGCATCAAATATCAAATGAGGATATATTATTGTTGGAGTTTGGATTTCTTCGCTTTGTTTCTCTTAAGAAATTTTTCCTCCCATAAGCTGCTAAGTACCTAATGGTTGGCTGTTTAAGAAAACAAAAGAAGGTAGCCAAGCCCAGAGAGAAGCAAGCTTCTTCTCAGTGGGCAGAGATAAAGTGTGGTTTGGGCTGGTAAAAAAGCAGGACGAGACAGCTGTTGCCCTCTCGCTCTCTGGGGGATCTTGGAGCAGCACGGCCAGAGCTTGCTAAAGGGATGCAGCACCCTCACCGCCAGCACAGGCCTGCTCTCCCCTCTGCTGGGAGTTTTTCTCCTTCCCCCTGCCCTGTCAAGGAGCTGTCGTGTCCTTCCCTGCTTATCATGCCCTGCTCCCCGCTGTGAGACTTTGCTATGTTGTAGCCTCAAGCCCCCCCCCGGGACCTCCTGCCATCCCATCTGGCTGTTCCCTGGGATCCTGCTGCAGCACTGACATCGCTGTCCCGAGGGCCAGTGAAGAAAAGCCTCTCCTCTGCCCCTCCCTGCCCTGAGCTCCGCCGCCATCACCTCGTGCCACCTGGGCTGGCACCGGAGCGCCCCCTGCAGCCACGGGGGAATCATCGCACCCACCCTGCCCACAGGGAGCCACCAGCGCCCCTGCCGGCTGCGACTGGAACTGCACCACAGGGAAAAGTGCCCGAGGCCGAGCGAGCTGGTACGGGGTGTCTGCTTCTGTTTGTGGTTTTATACCTTAGTTTTTGTTATTTGTTAGTTTTGTTTTAAGCGTTAGTAAAGAACTGTTATACCTATTCTCATACCTCAGCCTGAGAGCCCCTTGATTTCAAATTTATAACAATTTGGAGGCCATGGGTTTTACATTTTACATTCCAAGGAAGGCTCCTGCCTTCGTTAGCAGACACCTGTCTCTCAAACAAGGACAATTATATTTGTCTCATGAATATCAAAGCCATAGTGTGTTAAACCTTTAAAGGATAGCTATGCGTTAAATATTAATTGAGTAAAAGTGATGGAGATGCTTTGCCTTGGAAAAGGAGGTTTTAGACTTAATTCTTAACTGGGAGAGTAGGTGGGAAAATAGCCCAGGAAAATTCTAGAGAAAGAGTTTAAGTTGAAGTTTTGAGATACTAGCAGAGAAATCTTTCCAAAATGTTGGTCAGCTTGACATTTCCAAGGACATATAGGGATGCAGGATGTCTAGGAATCCAAGGGACACCTGGTGGTCATCTTTCCCAGCCTGATACGCATAGTTGGGAAAGATGAGGCCAGGTACAGCAAGTCAGCCATGGCCCTATCTAGTGGAGCCTTGGAAGCTTCAAGCATGGAGCTTTCACTTCCTCACTGCCTCAAAACTCTATCTGAGCTTTCAGTACCCTTCCCTTGTAGGTGTGCCTGAGCTGGGTTTTTGTGGGTTATTCTGGCTAGGGTTCCCTTGGTCCCTTTGGCTGAAAACCTTCCACCTTTGCATAAAATAAATAGTCACTGAGTTAGAAGGAGGAAATGAATCTCAACAGTGGTGGCAGAGTCCTCTGTCTAATGAGTATATAATTTTTCATATACAAGGAGAGAACACCTACACCATGACTTGAAAGACTTCTCTCTTTTGAATGCCCTTTCGGTCTCTTAGAACAGAGGGGTCTAAATGCCCTCAGGCAGAGGTGAGATTGAACCTATTCAGGACAAAAGCCTTAATCACTGAACTATTAAGTAAAACAGAGCTACTACAGTTCCCTCCCATTCTTGGAAATTGTGTCATTTAATTGCCCTTACTTTTCTTATAAACTGACCAGAAATTATAAGTTTCCCTGAGGGTAAAATATAATATGAGCATAAAGATGTATGGGAGAAGTTGGAACAGAGGAGCAGATTTTCAGAATAGAAAACAAAAAAAACCCAGTACATAGTTTTATTTGAATGTATCAAGTGTTTGGGGGTTTTTTTGGTTCATTGTTTGGCTACTCAGCTGAAAAATCAATTATTTGCACAGTGATTATCAGGGCTACTATTATATCCACATCCTCATAAAAAAAGAGACAGTTGCATAATGAGTATTTAAAATCTACCCTTTTAAATACCATGTGTAAGTTTGCCTCAGTATCTGAAGGGATGGAGAAAAAAATCTGCAGATTTTTGTCAAGTGGCGGTTGCAAGAAAGGATTTTGGCAGCATTTCATGCTGCAGTTTCTGAATTCTCCTTCCCTTCATTTCCTCTCTCAGCAGCCAACAAAATGAGTTGACACAAGGCAAATGCCTGCCAAAGAACTTTAACAGGAGGCAGTTTTTAATTAACAGGGGCCAAAGAAGGTGATAACCCCAAGGATAGTGAGGAGAAATTAACATGGAAAAGCAGTTCCACGCTTCCGTGGGTCCCAAAAGGCCATTCGTATTAGTGGTGTCTGTTCTGATTGAACCTTTTCCATGTCTTTTTATTGATTCCCTTGTCAGAGTCTAACAAAAACACTGCTGGCCGTCAGTTGTTTGCTCGTGGTGGCAGCTTATGGCTCCAAACAGCTTCCTTGTAAAACATTCAGCATGGCGAGGTCTGTCACTGCGGTTAGCATTTCCCAGAAACGATTAATTTTCTTAGAACTAGGATAAAACCCCAAAAAATTAAAGCTAAAACCCACTGAAGTGAAAGAAGTTCAGTTTGCAGTTTCTCTCCAAGTAACTATTTCATCTTATTAACAGTTTGCCTGGCTTAGAGTAAAATATTTTAATTATTAACCTTTCTAAAGTGAGATTTCGGAGCAGATAATCATGCTGGCTGTTTCAGAAAGGATTTAGCCATTTAGCATATCTGGCACTTGTGGAAAGTATTTTTAAAAAATAATATCCTGTGGATAAATATTTCAAGTTTCTCTTCCTGGGATGAAAATGAATAATAAATAAAGATTGTAAGAGCTTGAGGAAAAACCTGCCTAGCAAGCAAATATAAATAAGTAAAAAAAGAAATGCAATAAATAAGTGAAAATCTGGCACATTTATGCGTATCAGTACCTGATCCAAATTCAATTAATGCCAAAAGGTGGAGGACCATTCTTAACAACATTTTGGGGAAATCCATGCTTATTTTTATATATTTCTGCTTCAGATAATAAAGACCATAATTCAATAATATTTGAACAATTTTATAGAGGAATGCCAATGTTTCCCTTCCTGCTTCTTAGAGACACAGAAAAAGTGGGTCATTATATGAAAAGGAAGTGCTGTTCCTATTTTCTTCTTCAGACTTGGGGCCTAAATGTTGACGTTCATTTTGTTAGCTGACTTATTCAAAGAAAGCGTGGTTATCCGATTTCACCTGAAAGAGTGTCAGCCTCAGCCCTTCAGACAGATTAGCTATTTGAGTACTCAGACTCTGTCCTTGGAAAAGCATGCACAGCCCCCATTGACTTCAGTGGCAATGACACCTTCTTTGGGGTGAAAATTTGGACTCTATACCATATCCTACTTTCGTTTCATCCCTCTTTACAATAGGAGTGGTGACTGATTATTGTTTATTTGCACTAGTTATTTCCAATGTTTTCAGAGTGCACTTTATCAGAAGTGCACATTAATGCCAAAAAAAGAGAAAAAAATCTAGTCTGAGATCAAACACGCTATCACACAGTGCCTGAAAATATTTGAGACAAGTGGGAGTGGGAAAAATGCCAGTGAACTTATTGGGGAAAATCCAGTGCACACAGGAGACAACATATACATTTATTTAATGAGATACGTACCCATATATGTTACACGTTTGAATGAATCATGTAATGATGCAAAAATGATAACCTTTTTTTCAATGCACTAGAAATGCAAGACATTGAAGTATTTTGTCTTCCATCTTCCTTTTTAATACACCATGGTAGTCACAAATAATTTAATCCACATGTTCCCTTTACTGACTGCAGACATGCACTGGATAGTAAGATCTCAGTGAAGATCTGTGATCTGCTCACTGAGACTACTAGCTAATCACAGCTTCTTTTGGTAGCTCACATTATATTAACCGATAATGTTCTGCTCTCTGACTGACTAAAAAGTCGAAGTGGAAAGAACACAATAGATAGCAAACCATGAATAATTAATCTTTCAGATGGATTTTCAGTGTATAATCATTACTAGGGTGATGTACTCTATTTTCAGGAGTCAGAAAGAATGGCAACTTTGTGCCCATGTTTTTGTTATTTACCAGATTCATATTAACATTAATGTTCAAACATTTTAAAAGGAGATCTCATGTTGTGAAAGAACACCATTTTGTATTAAAATATATTCAAAAACAGGTGTGGCTTTTGAGTATTGCAATTTTCTGCGTTAGTGAAAAGAGGAGCTGGGCCATTATCAGACAGCTGCAGGTAACCTTATTGGCCAGCCTGATGTCCTTAAGGGGACACACCTGCTGGATGATGAAAAGGTTTGGATGTAATCTATCTGGAGTTCAGCTAGGCCTTCAGTGATGCCACCCACATCACTCGCCTGGGAAAGCTGTAAACCAACAATATGTGCATGCTTCACTGGGTTAAGGATGGGCTGGGTGGCCAGGGCCTGATGCCTTTTTCCTGGTGTTATGAAAATGAAGCGAGAGGTTAAGAGGGTTGGAGTCTTTACCTCAGTATTTTAATCAGTATCCCGTTTGATGCATCCACCTCACCCAGGTGACAGCGTGGCAAAATGCCCCCACCGTCAATCACACACACCAGTTCTAGACTTTACACATGTGCATATCTAACAAGGGAGCACAATAGGGGCTGGGGTGGGCTATCCTCTAGTTTACAGAATCTGTCCTGCTAGGAGATCTTGGCTTCCTGAGATAGTAGGATGTTTGATCTCCCTGGCTCTGCAGTTCTGGACTGTTCAGTCTCGGGGCCTGCAGAACACTTACAAAACACTTAGCATTAGACTACGTGAAGGGTTACAAGTATGCATGCTAATACTTGTGGATGCACAGAACTGTGTAAAAGGTATATAAAGAAAAGACAAAAATCATTCTGGCATCAGGCCAGGGTGAGGTGGTGAATGGAGTTAGATCCAGTTGGTGGCCAGTCACAAAGAGTGTGACTTAGTATTTGGGACAGCCCTGTTTTATGTCTTTATCAACAACCTACAGGGATCAGGTGCACCCTTAATGAGTTCACATATGACATTATGTTGGGAGGAAGTGTTGATCTGCTGGATGGCAGGAGAATTTTGCAGAGGGATCTGGAAGGCTGAATCAATGCACTGACGCCAGTTGGATGAGGTTCAATAAGGCAAAGGGCTGAGCCCTGCCCTTGGGTCACAAAAGCCTCATGCAAAGCTCCTGGCTTGAGGGCAGAGTGGTTGGAAAACTGCCTGATAGGGAAGGACCTGGGAGTGCTGGTAGACAGCAGCTGAACATGATCCAGATGTGCCCAGGTGACCAAGAGGACTAGTGTTATCCTGGCCTGTATCAGCAATAATGTGGCCAGCAGGACCAGAGCTGTGATTGCCTCACTGTATTGGGCACTGGTGGGGCCACACCTCGAGGCCTGTGTCTAGTTTTGGGCCCCTCACTACGAGAAAGACATTGAGATGCTGGAGTGAGTCCAAAGAAGGGCAGTGGAGCTGGGGAAGGGTCTCAAGCACCAGTCTGATGAGGAACTGCGGGAGCTGAGGAAGTTGATACTGGAGAAAGGGACGCCCAGCAGACTCTTTATCACACTCTACAGCTGTAGGGTGTAAAGTGTGCTGTAGCAAGCTGGGAATTAACCTCTTTTCCCAGAAATCTAGTGACCGGATGAGACAATGGAGCCTCAGGCTGTGCCAGAGGAGATTCAGTTTGGGCATTGAGGAAGAATGGTTAAGCATTGGGATGGACTGCCCAGGGAGGTGGTGGAGTCACCATCCCTGGTAGTGTTCAAGAAACAAATGTGTTATGGCTGTGGCACTATGTGTTATGGTTTGGTTGATATGGTGGTGTTTGGACTAAGGTTGGACTCAATGGTCTTGGGGGTCTTTTCCAACCTTAATTATTCTGTGACCTTCAACCCATTCCTAGGACTGCTATAGTTTAAGTAGCTATTGTTAATTCCTATAATTTGAATTTCAGCTTTAGTACTATTACTGACTTTCTGAAAAGCCATCTTGAACAGTGTCACTAACTGTTTATTTCCATTCCGTTATTTATTACTGCCATTAGTATTGATATTAGTATTATTTGTACTATAATCCAGAAAGCATAACTCAGAAATAGATTAAGGTCTGTTGTTTATCTTATGTGGTTGATTAAGTGTGTTATTAAATACAGGGTCCTTTTCTTGCTCTTTCTGGAGGTATTTCCATGCCCTCAGAGGAGCCCACTATCCAAGGTAAATGTCTCTGATACTTGGCTTGCCATCACTAGAATTGCTAGCTTACATAGCTATGTAACGAGGTCTGTTTGTTTATCGATTTTCTTTATTTTTAGAAAAAATGGTAATTGACATCAAACAATAGGAGCTATGGTAGCAAGACCATTGCAGTTAGATAGACTGTAGTTATTAGCATCCATTGTACACTGGAACCCATGGGACGTCAAAGCTACTCTTTGTTATTTGGCAATACATATTCCCAGAGACAACACTTTCTCAGCTCAAAGATGTTTTGTGTTAGATATTTTTTAAGTATTTTCTACTTTCCAATAGAAACCCTACATTGTTTCTAGCTAAAAAAAACCCCATGATGCATCTAGGCTGGCAGTGTTTTTTATTATCTCCATATGTCACCATTTAAATTAAGACAATGATCACTGAGAAAACATTAATCTCCTCTTGAAAACAAATCTCAGAGAAAATACTGACAAATGATATTTTAATTTGTTTGACCTCTAAAGTGATTAAATAATTATGAAACCTCTTCTCTTTAACAACTGGTTGAAGTACTTTATATTCTTTCCTCAAAGAGATGCATTTTCCAGCTAGTAGCAGTGTGATTGATTTTCCTGTATCAGATACATTGTTATGGTCTATTGCTTCCATAGCAAACGTATAACATCTGTCTTCAAACACAGGCTGCAGTCCTGCACTACTCAGTGATACTTTATGCAACCACATCCTTCCATTACAAGTATGAGTGGATTAATATTGATTTTTCCCTCTTGTCTAAGACAGAAGGTCCATCTTTACAGCAATAAATTGCACATCTGCGATATGAGGACATGCTTGGTCTTCCTTGGTCTTCATGCCACAGATTATTATTTTGCCTTGAAACCAGTTTCTCATTATTTTAACCCATTACAAGAGCTGAAATTGAAAGTTCTCTCCAGGTTTAAATACTTGTTTGGGTTATGTTGACAATTTTAACAGTGACTGGTCCTAGTAACAGCTCTTAACCCTAATCATGAGAGGTAAGAGTAATCTTCTAAAGCTTGTGCACCAGCAGGCTTGGAAATAAAACTGCAGAGAACAGCACCTGAGCAGGAAAGGCGAGAAGTGAGAGCTGACCACTTGCTCAGAAAGTCAGTCTAGTGAAGGCAGTAACAAAGAGAATAACAAGTACTGAGTAGCAGACACAGCACTGCTGAAAGTGTGAGGATGCACTGAATTAATGACATACATGTTATGAATGTCATGCATGAAACTGCTCTCAAATCCCTCTAGACTAGTGAAACTTTTCAGTTTCCTTTTCCAGCCTTACTTGGCTGGTGAAAGGCCACTTAAAATACATTTTCAGATCTAAAACTTGCAATGGGGAAAAAATCTGCAGGAAAATAATTGTTAAGTATAGACATTTTTATAGCTCCTACTTGATTTCACTTGAAACACTAGATTCCTCATGGTGTTCTGCAAGCTTTGTGGTGTACTTCTGTGGTATTGGCCGATCACTCTGGTGCTTTTAGGCAATGTTTCATTAATGTAAGTTTAATATTACTGTGTTTTCCTGGTTCATTTGAAGTATTTTTAAGGCAGGAAAGGCATTTTTAATATGTTGTCAACAAATATAGGCTTTTTAGTCTGACATAGACATGTATGCAAAGATTGAAATATTAATATATGGGGTTAAATTCTGGTGTGGAAGGGAGAAAATCTGCCCAGGAAATCAGGCAGCTGCAGGGATGTCATAATAACCAGTTGCAAGCACAAGATCCCTGATGGAAAAGGAACTGCTGAGCCAGTGGCTCCCTATGGCCCTGGGCTATTACAAGGGTGGCACCTCTGGGTGCTCACTGCTCCTGGGGGCATCATCTTTTCCCTCACAGGCAGCTCACCAGAGGCCTGGGTGATTATTCTCATCTCTTTCCTGTTCAGGCAGCAATTTCATCAGTTTGCTCTAATCCAGTCAGCATCTAAAAACAGGTCTTCATGTGCAATAATAGTTTTTCTAGCCCAGAAGCCTATTTATAATGGTGTTGAGAAGCCAAGTGGCTGCATTTCTAGAGTTAGAGGCTAGATGAGTTGAAGACTATTGAGTTTGTTTATAAAAAGTATAAAGAAATTATAAAAATGGTTCTAATATAGAAAAAAATTCCAGTCCAATTATTTTCAATATAAAATGTTCTTTTGATTTGCCTGTTGGACTCCTTTTTTTTTAAGCACATAAAAACTTCTTTATGAACCACCAATTGCAACCATAGTTAGATGATAGCTTATCTCAGGCTTCAAGTTGTGCTGATGGTTCAGCACTTCTGCATCTGTTCATGCCAAAATTACTCTGATAGCATTCACCATTTTCAAGTGTTAACTATAGAAGAATTTGGTCAAGTACTTATTAATAAATCAAAATTTGCCCAGATAAAATAATAATAATAGCAGCAGAAAAAATATCATTTTACTAGCTATGTGTTTTACAGAATATAACTGTATAGAACAATCTTTTTAGTGAACTACATCTGTGGAAAGGTGGTCTCATCAGGAATCATTGACTAGAGTTGAAGAATATCAGACAGAAATGTCTCTAGTAGAATATGAAGAGGGATAGCTAACTTTATTCAAGATGCAGACTGGAAATCTATATTCAAAATATTTTCAAATGTATGGTCAGTATATTTAAAGCACATCTATTAGAAGAAAAGCTGTCCATAGACATAAGATGAGGATAGATGAAGACAGAGTTTTTATCTGAAAAATATCAGCTCTAATGCTCTTAGGAAAAAAAAAAAAAAGGAAAAAAACTCTTCTATGTTAAGTTCTGCTAAAGTACTATAATGATAACAAAAACCAAAAACATTGAGCCTGTAGCAATTTTAGATTCTGCAAAAAGCCTTGTCTAAGCATACCAACAGCTTTTCTGAAGACAGTTCTGAAGTTTTATATTTTCTTGAGGATTTTCTATGCAATTAGGAAGTTTAGACAGAGCTCCTCCCACTAACTGGAGAGAAAAATGCTTTTGGAGTAGGCTCAAAGTTCAAGCTAGCAAAATATATGCATGAGGCTGGAACATCTTAACTCAGTTATCTATGAATTTAATGGTATGTGGGAAAAGGAAGAAGAAAATGACAAGAAATCACCACCAATGTGAAGAGAACGTGCATTTTTTATGCTGTTGTAGTGAACATGGAAATTTAAATGTTTTGTAAACAAAATCGCTGTATATAAAGATGCGATATGATAAAGGTTTAGATTACGCTCCTAAACAAGCAAATATCACAACAGTTTTTTGATGTATTTATAATCTGAATTTATTCACAAATTATTTGCAAATGAGATTTTGGTGTTTGGAATTTCTTGACGGTGTTTTATGTGAAGAAACTTCATTCATTGCATCATGCAGATTTTTGACTGGGAGCAACTATTTGCATATTCATATTAGTGCTGTGATATGCATATTGGACAGGTGGCTACCCTTATACCCTAATGTGGCCTGAGCTACCTAGGGACATAGGTGCCTTCTCTTTTCTCAGGAAAAAGTTAGAGATTTTTTTTCTTTATTATTCTTCCTCTTTTTTTTTTTTTTAAATAAACTTATTGTCATGCTGCCTGAGTGTTTTGTCCTCATGACAAAGTGTTAACAGATGTTATTCATGTCACAGTGGTTCAAATGGGACCTTTAAAATGTTATAGCTTTCTCATTTCCAGGAAAAAAAAAAAGATTTTTATAAACTGATGTACTCAAGATTTGAAAACATCCTGCTGGTGGACAGGAGTGAAACATTTGTCAAGAAACAAAGATTAGGTTACTAAGTTTTTGAACAGATATAGTTTGTACAAGGATAGGTTTTGGATGAAGAGTCGTTTTTGGTTAGGGATATCGGTGTACTTAGAAAAATAGATGATATTGGTGGTACAAAAAAAAACCAAAAACCTTTAATATGCCATAAAGGTTTATAGCATGATTTTAATTTGTAACTTGATGACTTCCTTATGAAAGAATTGTTGGAGCTAATAATTTCTTAGAGGGGTGAAAAATGCCTCCAGTCTTTTTTCCTGCAGGAGTATTTAATTGTTTTCACTTGAAATGCAGTGATTATTTCCTTCACAGTAATACCATAGTGTGATTTTGTATTTGATTAGCATAAAAAATTATTTCAGTGGAGTCCTATTTGAAAATATATTTGTGATATGTTAAAATATCATTAAACAATTCTTAAGAAGACATTGTATATTATTCTATTAGATTACATTTTCCTTCAACGTTACTAAGCGCTTTACTTAATACTATATCATGTTGCATAAATTGTCAATATACATAACTAAATCTAAAATGGGAAAAAGTGACATATGATAGAAACTGATTTCTCTCTGCTATTATAGTTTCAAAATGCATGCAGCTATTTCTGTTGTCATAATTGGTTTTAAAACATTTAAAGCATTAGTACATAAAATGCAGTATTACAATTTTATGAGTCTTGTTAGAGCCTCCAGTTGGTGAAAACAACAAGGGTAAGGTGCATGAGGTGATGCTGCTGCTTGAAGGCAGTGAGGAAAGTCAGTGTTCTGAGGTAGATGTAATCTATCAGGTTTTGCAGAGGAGCAATGATTGTACTCCTAGTCAGGAGAAGAGTGAAAGTTCTGTGATTCCAACTTCCTTTGACTTTTAATCCTTGTACGTCAGCTGAATTCAGCCCAAAACAGCTCCTGCAAACCTGGTCCAGGAGGCAAACGAGTCCAGGTCCCTTGCATTTTTTGAGGAATGATGTGCTCAGCCTGGATATCAAGGGCTGATCTCCTCCAGAGGCCCCTCCATGGTCCTGTGCAAGCTTCATCTTAGTGTGCTGCCACCTAAAACAAGGATTAGCCTGCACATTTTTATTGCCTCAAATTATTTTCAAATTCTACAAAAGGAGATGACAATGAAGGACTTTTGGATTCAAAGCCATTTCCCTTCTAGCCACGGGAGAATAGTAAAGGAGTTATTATAAAATCAGGTCTGCACTGTGTGTTGGAGTTCAGGAACATAATTTTTTATTCCTTGAATAAAGCAATTGTTTTAGAGAAGTATATTTCCTGTATGTTTGTACAGAAAACAAAGACAAATTAGAATATAGCCTTATCTGTCCTTATTAATATAACTTCAGGAGTGTTCTTTCATTATGATTACAAGCAATCCGCTGAAATATTATGGAAAAAATACTGTAAATAAAGATTCCTTGTTCCTTTGTATTACAATAGAATCCTTAAATAAAATGATCAAATAGTACTTATTCTAAGATTTCAGTATGTATGTTGTGTTCCAAGGAAATCTCAGCACAGAGTGGAAAAGATCTGAACGAGTCCAACCATCTCCAGACTTCTTTCCCATAATAATTTGATTTCACCCTAAGGCAGAAGCTTCAGAAAGAACTGAATAGATCAATTACTTATGAAAATCTTGAGAAAGTATGAGAACCAGGAGTGGTATTTCATGGAAGAAAAAAAGGCTGTGGTAGATTTCATAATATGTATAGGCTCCCAAAAGACAAACACCCTTTCCTAGAAGGGAATAAATATACAAAGGCTGACATTATAAATACATGACTCATATCAATTCAGCAGTGTTCCCCGAAATGACCTTGCAAATCAGAGAAGACAAGTTCAGTATTCCTTTGAGGAAACATTGAATGTGCCTACATGAGCTTTTAATTTTCATCAGGAGTGTGTTTTTGAAGCAGATCTCCAGGTTGTCTCTACTTACTGCACTTTGCTTTACAGCACACAGATGTCAGGTTGCTCAGTACGGTTTTCTTTTAGAAGAAGCTAAAATGAAATACACTTGGAAAAGTTACTTCATGCATGCCAGCCAATGCCCAGGAAAAATAGTGCCCAAAAGGAAAAGAAAAAGTAGGAAAGAGCACAGAAAACCCCTTGAAATGTGTGTTGTGTCTGTTTCAGGTTCCTGCCAACAGCTACAGACCCACAGATATGTTTGCTTTCTCTGAGTCCTCAGGTAGACCCAGCCACAGTTTCAGATTGCTGTTGAGGATGAACACTGCAGCAAGAGTGAGTGACTCAAAAGAACACATCCTGTGGAATATTGCATTTCACAGTGAAGAAGTTTTGATAGGAGGGGGGAAACACAGCAAAAAAATATTTTTTTAAAGAATATTAAAGTTATAGGTAGCAGTCAACAAATCTTGCAGTGGGATTAATGTGCATTAGTAATAGCACAGTAAAATTTTACATGTGTAAAAGTTTTTCTGCAATCTCAAAAACCTGTAAAATTTTGAGTTGGCATTTAATGGCTTCAGAATCCAGGTATGTATATTTTCCTTATATTTTTCAAGTTTTTCTCTCTGAAAGGGTGAGTTAATATTTTCTTTAATTACAACAAATGAGAATACATTGTTGGCTAAGATATTTTCTGTAGCTGCTAAAATTAAGATTAAACTGCAAGTATCCGTGTGATACGGAAATGTGTATGAATTTGTGTGGAAAGGAGATGTGCCTTCTCCCACATGGCTTTATAGAAGGAGTTTCTAGAGGAAGCCAAGTACCTTAAAGGACTTTACTGAAAAATATAGCAGCAAATGTGAACATATCATTGATGTTTTGCAGCTTGTTTATTGTGCTCCACTGGGCATGAAACAAAACAATAAAAAAGAGAATAAATGAAATTATAAGGAAAAATCAGGTGGGTTTTTCTTGTAAGAAGACTACAGTGACATACACATGTATGTATTCATGGTGAAAGCCTTGGAGTGTGTTGAATTCTTGCACTGCTCTTAAAGGACACAGGCTGTTTATTCTGATTGTCCAAGTATGTTCATGGTCCATCATGAGGAGGCCTTCCCATGTATGGTCGCAGAATCATTGAGTCATAGAATGATTTGGGTTTAAAGGGAATTTTGAACATGGTTCCAACTCATTATTTTGGGTCAGGACTCCTTTCACTAGACCAGGCCTCATCCAGCAGGCCTTGAACACTTCCAGGGATGTGGCATCCACATCTTCTCTAGCCAACCAGTTCCTTCTAGGGCAACTTGTTCCAGTGCCTTGCCACCTCCACAGGAAAGTTTCTTCTTAATATCTAATCTAAATCTACCCTATTTCAGTTTAGAGACATTTTCCCTTGTGCCTTCAGAAGAAGTCAGTCTCCAGCTTTTTTGCAGACCTTTCTGGAAGGCTGTGATGAGGTCTCCTTGTGTCCCCTCTTCTCCAGATTAAATCCCAACTCTCTTAGCCTGCCTTCAACAGCTGACATGATACCCAAGCAAATTTTAGTTTACTACAAGCTTGTATGTGCAACTCAAAACACTTGTTTATGGTTTAAATAGCTCTTTCTGCCACCTGGCAAAACTACCTATTGCCTAATCTTGTTGGGAATAGGCATAGGTTCAACAAGATTATTGTATTATTTCTGCTGGAGAGGGATGTTTGAATGATTCCCTGTCATTAAAGTCAACAAGGTCAATTATAATAACCATAAGATGCAGCAGCACTGGGGTTTTTCTGTCCTCTAGGAATGGCTGGTAACTACAACAAATAGAAATTAAATCAAAGAGTTGGTGTTATACATGCATATATGTATATATATAACATATATATTGTCACATACAGAAGGGGGAAAATTATTAAAGGAGAGATCCAGAGTGAATATAAGTGAAGTGTGATGGCTTAAATACTGTGAAATTTTATAAAATCGTAGACTCCTCAGGAACACTATTCACTATCATCACTGTTAGGAATCATCTGGCCTAACAGGATCCTTTGGAATCACTATTTTATAATAAATTCCTTGCTAGTCTGGTTCTCCCAAAATGAAGTGGTACATTCTGCATTTTCTGAACCTTGCAAAATCCACCATGGCTTCTTCTGGAGCATTTTAAAAGCTGTGTTACATTGAGGGGGGGTGTAAAACAACAGAATACAACAAACTCTAGAACAATTCCACACATGCAACCGCAATAACCTGGGGCACTATTTTTAATAAGGTACCTGACTAAAGTGATGTTTTTGATATTGGAATAACATCTCTTACTCATATAGTACAAATGATTTGCATTTAAATTTTACTAAATCTGTCTGCTTCTGCTTTCAGTGACATATCCTTGCTAAACAAGCATCATAGAGAGGAGACAGTGTTTTGATTTTTGTTTTTCTTTAACTCTGTGAACTTCAATGGTGTTTTTATAGAACAGAAAGAATTCTGTTAGTTTTCTGTTTGTTTGCTTTTTCCATACTGTAATAATTAGGGCAAATATCTTGGCCCAAGTTAAATAAAACATTTAGTTGTTATCTTTGGCAGATGGATATTCTTGATGGTAGACTGAATTTGAGGCCCTGTGCTCAGAGTTCAGAGGTCATGTGTGAACTTGTTATGCTTTCTGGTTAACTCAACAAAATAAATGAATCTGGTAAAATTCTTATGAAGTGTTTATTTTTTAATGTTTCTATAATATACAATAAATTATAATTTATGAGGCATAATTGAAGAAAAGTCTAGAGGAAGTTGTGTATAGGATTAGGGGATTATTAAATCAACTTTATTGTCTTTTCAAAACTTAAAATATTTTACAGACACCATAAATTGTTTGAAACTGCAATCAACCCACAAATTTTAATAATTTAATAAATAATCTGCTGTAAAGTGGGGCCTCTGGCCCAATCCCAGAGTGTTTTGTGCACAGAGCACTATAATAGTAATATAGTATTTTGTCTTTACCTAGATAGTGGAAGAGTGATCTGTTTTTATCCATGACACATGGTGATTAGTCATTAGTTTTAATGAACTGCATCTAAGAACTTAGAGAGTTGGGAGGATAGCTGACATCCCCCTCCTTTACTCCATCTGTTGCAGGCTGTTGGGTACTGCTGTTGAATGCAAGGAGGGAGCTTCACTTATTACCTCTCTTGAAGCATGTTGACCTTTTAGGCTCTTGGCAAAGTGACTGCAATGTCAATATACATCTTATGGGAGACTGAAGGCGATTATTCATCTCTCAGTGCTTGCCCAGAAGGAAGCAAATAGGAAAAATATGAATTTATTTCTCTTGAAGGAGGATGAGACTGAACAGAATGAGAAAGCAACTGCTGCAGTTGATGTGTTCCTTACTTTTTTAAAAAAATATTATTACTATGCTTTGATCATAACTGTGGTTTCAAAGCAGCTGGATGAAAATTATCTGGGGGACTTTTTTTGCACACAGCCATTACAAATTCTATCCTTACAATAGAATGTAAGATAATGAAAGATCTGAGATCTTCTCCAACAGTAGCTATTCAGCACTGAAGGGAAGGAGCAGTGGGCTGAAAGAGATTCGGTGCAGGACTCTTTCCAGATCTTCGTAAGGAAGGTCCAACAACAAATGCTGTAATAAGATAACTGTTTTAATAGGAAGATGAATATAGATACCCAGGAAATCTTAAGTCCCTTCAGTAGTTGGAAACCCTGCATTTGTGCAGCATCAGCTGGAACCCAGGCAGATTTTCACACAACATGCTCTTCTAAGCTGATCCTGTCCATGAAGAAAAACTCTCACTTTTGGGCATATAATTTTGTCACAAGAAAACAGCTCTGCTCTCATGAGAACTTCTTGCTGCCCTTTCATGTAAAGGCACAGCCATAAAGGTGGAGCAACAAACAGTACCCAGTGGAAGCTGCCTACAAAATTCTCTCTTGTAATGTGTAGACTTAATTTATGGCTGCAGCCAAGGAACTTGTACAGCACAGTTCACTCCTAAAGGCCTCACGTTTGTGCTGCTCAATACAACACAGCTCAGCACAGTCCTGTTTTTCCTTAAATTCACTGTTCTGTTCATAACGATCTCCTAAATGTGCAACACTCTTCCCATCAGGATCAATCCAACAACGAGATAACTGACTGCAGAGTTGCATGTAGTACGACATCTGCCTTTGTTGATGATACAGCACCTAGAAATCATTATTTATTTTAATAATTTAATTTATGATAAATATTTCGATAATTCACTGGGGATTTTTTCTGGAAATTTAGGCAGCCAACTCTAAAATTAAAGGAATTCTCTCAGTTTCTTCTACTTCTCCCATGTTAAAAAGATCCTACAGATGAGATGGATGAGATTTGATCATATTTGCAGGGACTTAATAGAGGGAAGAGTAATATGATAGCTGGTAATCTATACAGACTATTTGCATTATATACAAATACAGTTTCAAAATCTATTGAAAGAATATGCACATGCGCATTAATTCATCCATTTATTGCAAAGGGAGAATCCGTTTTCTTCCAGATTATGCTTATCTCATGCAAAAAGAATCCTCATTTATTAGTGGATAAGACCATGTATCAAGTGACTGTTTCTACCTTTGAAGCAATTGCTTTTTGTGACTGTATCTGTATATATATATTTGTGTCTGTGTGCACACTTCAGATACATTTTGACTTAATGAAGAGCTTAATAAAAATCAGCATTCATAGCTTCTGTGTAGTCAGATAAATTAGTTAATGCACAAACTGAAGTCTTATGCAAAAGATTAGTTCTAAGATTTGCATAATGTGCTACAAATGACCTACTGTTTCAAACAGTAGCAGCATGGTTAAAAGTGGGTTGAAAGCTGAAGTGATGTCAATAAAGTAATTACTCCTAGCTTGGCACATCTCATTCATTGTCAAAAGTTCAAGTCCCTGTAGTGTTGAGAGAACAGCTGAATGACATTGAAGGCAGGTTAAAGCAAAAATAATACAATAGTCAGCAAAAGGGCAGAGAATGGTCAGTGTGCTTGGGATAGTTCTTCAGCATCTGATCCAAAATCCCATTAAAATGAAAAGCAGTCCTTGAGTGTTATTATTGTGAACCACAAACTGAAGATCTGAGTTATGAGATTGTACTAATTCAGACCCAACTACACTGTTAACTAAACCTTAAGTCAGTGCAATTTCTGAGGAGGGGGGAAATACTCTTTCCTTACAAATCTTGAAGTAATTATGTAGTAGAATCACTACATGAGAAACAGCAAGTGCCTGAATTTACATAACGAATTTGATTATATCAGGGGGCAGCACAGTGTGTGGATTGGAAACACATGGACTCCAGTCAGTTCGTTTTTTGGATTCCTGTATGGTCAAAGACCTTACTTTCTCTTTTCTCAGGCATCACGTAGGAAAAAATTTTATGAAAACCATCTCACAAAATTTTGCCTTGCTACGGCAAACTCTTACAAGCACAAGTCCATGGCACTACTCAACATGGATTTTCTGAATCAGTATTAGTCTAAAAATATTATTCTTTAGTTATGTCCCATATAAGCAGCCTATACGGAAGGTATTTCAGTCCCTCTGCACTCCTGGGGACCAAAAAACATCTTGAATTGGTGCTATTAAAAGACATTCCAAACTAGCTCTCAAACAGGATTAAATGTATATTAGAATTGTTAACTCCAGATTGACTAAGGCATGTGAACAGAGCAATTAAAAGAAATACATACCCCCACTGACTGTGCAATGGGTTTCCCTCTGTCAGATGTTTAAAAAAGTACAAAGGCATTTTATGCTCTATGTTGACCAGGCATACAGGTACATAAATTAATTTACTGTAATTTTAATCTAATTTTTAGGGGGACTTGTTATAATTTTTTTTAAATCAATCAATACACAGAGTATTATAATTTTACTTATTTTGTTCTACCGAAGAAGAAAAAAGAGGATTTTTAGAGGCAAGCTGAATTTGCAATCCAAATATTTTTTGGCTGAGGCCATCTTAAATTATGGTTTTCTCAAGGTAGAATAAGGTCTAATGCACTCTTGTAGTATAAAAATGCGAGTTGCAGCAGTTGTATTTCTGTGATGCCAGTTTTTGCACCTTGTTAGTATGGCTCTTGTAATGTCTAACTCTCCCAGTGAAGCCTCAGGCACCAATGTTGTGTGAAAACATAAGCAAAAGAAATTAATAGGTCTTTAAGTTAGAGAAAAGAAGCTTTGAGAAACAGACATACTTGAAGAATTGGAAAAAATAAGTAATTTTTGTAGCAGGGGCCAGAAAGAATGGTTGCCCAGCAGTGTGGAGGAGGGGCACTATGGCTTCCAGAGGAAACGGCTGCCTTGGGGTGTTCCATGTGCTTCTATTGCCAACAGGGCTTTGTTTGGGAAGCCTTGAAGAGCTAAGGGCCTGTGCCTCCCCCAGAATATGCCCTGCACCCCAGCATGGCCACCCAGGGCCATGTGAAGACCTGCTCTGTTCGATATTAGCACTTGTTACAACTCAACTTGCGCCACTCCTCTGATTTCTTATATGATGCTGCTCAAGTGATTGATTCTTAAATAAAAACGTCGTGCTGCTCAAGAACAAATGGGAGAGTGAGAACCCATTCCTTACATTAACACACAGGCATAGCAGATGGAATAAATGGACCAGCTGCTTTCACTACTGAGTTAACTGGATTTTACTCCAGCCACCCTGTCAGGAGGAAAATAACGTGCTTGAATGTCTGGTTAAAATCTCTCTTGGGAAAAAGAAGCAAGGAATTGAAAATCCTATAATTCATTCAAAAATTATATAATTTCAAACTTTGATCATCATGGGGAGTAGTAAGAAAGCAAGTAGGGTATCTAATAATGGCAATTGTTTTCAGAGGCTTGGTAACAGCCACAGGCATAGTGGGTTGAAGTCAGGTCATTTTTATCAATAAGATAAAGTCTCATTATGTCACTAGGAAGCAGTGTTTGCAGCTATCTTTATGACAGCCAGTGTTCTATCTTAATTAGTAATATAATTTCTACTTCACCTAAAATAGCTGAAGGGTTCTCCTGGGATCTATTCTTGGGTACAATTTTGTTTAATCTTGTTATTAATGGTAATAATTTTTTTTCTTGCTTGGATTATTATCTGTATGCCAATGATTCTATTATTTAAACAAATAATTATTACACATTACAATTCCATTTACTGCATGACAATAACAAATCATAGTTACAGCTCATTCAAGGTAAATTAGTTCTAAAACACTAATAAAATTAATTGCAATATTCTTGATTGAAAAATAGAAACAGTTCAAACAGGAGCTCTTTATCATTACTTACTGGAATAAAGCTACTAGCCTTAAATATCTTGGTGATTGCCAGCAAACAAAGAGTAATTGAAACTTGGTTGCTAAGAAACATTCTTTCTCTTTGTTGACAATCATGATTTTCTTTGATTGCTGCTTCTATTGTTGTTCATTGCACAAGCTAAATGTTTTCTCATAAAATTGTGAAAACATTATTTGGATTCCAGTTGCTCTATGTAATACCACTGGGTCTGTGTTAAAAGCTTCCACGAGCATGATATGCTTCTGGAAGAGTGGTGGTGTGGGATTTTCTGTGGTAGGTGTAAATTTTTGGAATGCCAAAGATACATAAATGAAGGCTGTAATTGCAGTCCAAGGTCAGCAATGCTAGCCTTCTCTTACTGCCGGTGGAAAAATTTGTAGAAATACTTTTCTTGATGCATAAATGTCTTAGAGCATTAGATAAATTTTTCAGATGCTAGCACTGGTTTTTGAGGAAGAAATTTTAGTAATCTGAAAAGAGGCTTTATTTTTAATTGTTTAAAAATCCCCCCAAAAAGTGGCTTTAGTTCTCCTTAAATTATTGATCAAAATCCATAAAAAATGTAGCCACATTTGTAGCTGGAAAAGCGCTCTTTGGCAAAAGTCAGAGCTCTTTGATTACTGATACAGGCAGCCATCTACAATTTTTTCCTCAAGAAATTCTGTTTGATCAGATCATGTAGTTGGCAGATTCTATCCCAAATTTCTTTTTGATTAATGCAAGGTATGAAAAATCTACAGCAAAAAGCTCTAGTTGATTATTTTGACCCATTAAATAGACAAGTTCTTATTTAGGTCAAAATTTTACTCTGTGAAAATTGCTTTAAAATTCAATGGGAAAAGTTTGAAAAAAAAGTTTAAAGATTTTAAATTTTTTAAAGTTTTGGAGTGTTTTTTTAAAATGTATACATTGCCTTTAAATGAAATTAAATATAATACATGCATATTCTAATTCTAAGAGAAAAAACTGGGAAAAAGAGGAAAAACTTGGAATAAAGACTTGCACTATGAACTAGAAGAGTCAGTGAGGATTTTTCATTCTCCAGATGATGCATGATTTTCCTTGTAGAGAGCTATGCCATACCCCTTCTCTCTTGCCTGCTGAGGGGTCTTTTAGCTATTAATTTCTTCAAGATGGCTGAGTGTTGCTTATGTCCCTGAGAGCAAAGAATGCACAAGTGCAGGAAGTGCACCCTGCAACAGTTTACATGACAGGATTGGTTTACAGAACAATTTACAGCATAAATTTTCAGACTGGGAATGTATGCTTTGGAGAGATGCCAGCTGCAGTTTAAGGAGGAAGGAGGTATTACCTATTTTGTTTTGACTTCAGTTTTTTTTGGAGCAGGAGTTACAAACTTGGGTCTGTGAAGCACCCTGAAAAATGAAGTTGGAACCTGTCCTGTGTTACAGAGCACAACTGTTATATACATCAGTCCTATTGCTGTAAAGAAAACATACTTCATAAGAGAGATGTTTCTGCCAGAAAGAGAAATGAAATTTGTGTCTGTGTGCATATGTGTCTGATTATTGGTTTCCCATGGAAATGCGTTGTGGCAAAGAGCACTGTCAGTTTTAGTCCTCTGAAGACTGAATTTCCATGCTGAAAAGTTTGACGTTGAAGTCTTTCAAATAATTTTCGTGTTCAAGATTTTTTTTGCTCTTTGATCTGAAAAGCTAGTTCTTTTCATTTATTTAGAGAAGGGTAGCTTCTACTTCTTGAAACTACTGGGAAGTGAGATTTGTATTTATTGTGTATAAAGAGGAATATGTGGAAAAGCATCAGATTTCTTAATTTTCTCCTGAAAGGAAAATTACTTTTGCAATGCATCTCAAAAAGGATGTCCTTTGTGTGTTTCCACGTGTGGTAAATATATGCTGATGTTGATAAAATCTGTTTTCCTAATGAGTGTTTTAGTATTCTTTTGTTCCTTTGTGTTATGTTCCTATCAACTAGCTAACTGTTTAGGTACTGTGACTAATTCTTCGTTTCTAGTTTCTAATTTGATTACTTAATTAATGGTTTCCAGAGTTCCAGAATGATGATATTATTATAAATGCAATGTAGTTACCACTGGTTTTGAGTATGGCAGGAAACTACTAAATATCAGTGAAGTTCCTATTGAAATATTTTAAGAGAAAATGAAGAGAAGAGGAGAGGAGAGGAGAGGAGAGGAGAGGAGAGGAGAGGAGAGGAGAGGAGAAGAGAAGAGAAGAGAAGAGAAGAGAAGAGAAGAGAAGAGAAGAGAAGAGAAGAGAAGAGAAGAGAAGAGAAGAGA
>JAHLSL010013343.1:777354-844311 GCA_025920805.1 Petroica traversi | reverse complement strand
TCCTTCCTTCCTTCCTTCCTTCCTTCCTTCCTTCCTTCCTTCCTTCCGCCACTTCCTTCCTTCCACCACTTCCTCCCTGCCTCCCTACCTCCCTTCTTCCATTCCTCTCTTCCTTCCAGAATTCCTTCCTTCCAGAATACCTTCCAGAATTCCTTCCTTCCAGAATTCCTTCCAGAATTCCTTCCAGAATTCCTTCCTTCCTTCCAGAATTCCTTCCTTCCTTCCTTTTTCAGATTGCATAAGTCAAACAATAAAGTATGGATTCAAGTTTTTAATTCTTTCTAATCTCAAAAGAATAATGATGTTTCATATTGCATTTTTAGTGTGACTGAACCTTAAAGCAAATAAAGGGAAACACAGGCACAATTCTTCAATATTTTCCTAAACGCAAATTTCTTTTCAGGACTATAAATCACCTAATACCTCTATATACAGCCATCTATACAGAGCTGGAAGAAGAAGTTTCTGTTGTTTTGTATTTACAGTTTCCCGGGTTCATAAAATAGTCTGATGCTACAGAGCTATGAACAAACTACACCACTTTTAATAGAGCCATTTATCTGCTTTAGAGAAGATTAGCATGCAATCCCTGGAGACATTTCTCAGCTAATAAGAATAAAATGAATGCCACTTGAGCACCTGTAATCAAATTAGTTTTTATTCCCTAAACCCTTGACAGACTCTGCAAGTCTTGTAGTTTCCTAGGTGGGCTTTTTATAGACGCTGGTAGTGTAATGCTGGGATTTTTCCTTTCTGTCCTCTCATATTTTGCCCACTTACCAACCATCACTTCTTGAGAAAAAAGTGCACCAACCAACCAACCAATCAACCAACCAACCAACCAACCAGCCAACTACAAGACTCCTCTCAGGATGAAAATCCCAGAATTTTGGAGGATGAAGCACCCACCAATCACTCCTCTATAGGTGTCACAGCCCAGTCTGAAGTGCTGGTGGAACAAGGGCAAAATAATTTTATATCTTGTTGAGGAATGCTGCTACTGC
This sequence comes from Petroica traversi, assembly GCA_025920805.1. NCBI lineage: Eukaryota > Metazoa > Chordata > Aves > Passeriformes > Petroicidae > Petroica > Petroica traversi. The sequence goes on along the minus strand of JAHLSL010013343.1, from coordinate 843,307 downwards.
GGACTTGATTGCTTCAGATAGCTGTTGCAGCAAGGCTGCTATACTTACAAAAACCAAAACCAAAGAAAAACCACAAACAAACAAACCAACAAACCCAACCAAACAAAAATTTAAGGAAGGAAAAAATCTCATTTGGGCAGAGTAAAGTCTCTCACAGTTCAAAGAAAAGAAATGTATAAAACTAATTCTGTTCAATATAACTTAGTTTCCAAAAGTTATATTGGTCTCAAATTTAGTGTGATGTTTTCAGACAGAATTCAGTTGTTTTAACTCAAAAGATCTAAAATAGGTATTCTGAGCTTGTTAGATGTATATTTAAAAATTAAATGGAGCTTCCTTGCATAGCTCTGATGAACTTTTCTGTTATCTTGACGGAAAGAAGTTTGGTTTTGTCTCATCATACTAACAGGCTATGATACATAGATCCATTTTCCAGACTGGGAAGCAGAAGTAATGTTTTTGCAGAAAGTTCACGGGTTCTTCAAGCTGGAAGCCCATTTGGGTTTATTCTTGTCCCTCTGAAAATCAATTAATTTAATTAATTTTCTATGGCTTTAATTGACATCATTACCAATAAATTTGCTAAATTACCAGGAAGAAAGCCAACAGAACAGAATAGTGCTAGATAAAAATAAATAAGTAAATAAATAAATAAATAAATAAAAGCAACTACTAACTGTTGGTTGAAAAGTTACTGTATAAGCAGATGTTCATGTCAGGATGTCTTTTCATGGATTTTAGATCAGACATGATGCCAGCTTGATATCAAATCTTTTATTCTCATCTCACTCTCTGTAATCTCTCAGCATGGATTCCCTAGCACTTGTGCTGACACTGTCTTCACAACGTCAATCACACTCCCACCTCAGGTGAAACTGTTCAGAAATATTCAAGTGAAAAGGACTTCTCCAGGCATCTCTGTATTTTGTAAGGATAACCTGTCATGGGCTGTTTAGAAGAAAGAGAAAAGATTGTTTGTTAGATGTTGGTCTTGTAATTAGCTTTGAATTTAATGCACATGAAATCTGAAAATCTACTCCCACTCCCTACCATAGAAGTTACATGGAAATGCCTCACCTGTCTAGAAAACAATAGTGTTAAGCAGGAAGTAACAAATCCTGAATAAGATGCCTGCATATAATCTCAATGCCAAAAACCTGTGACAGTCTGTTTTAGTTCCACATGTCAGGCATGCTTTATAACTCCATTTTTACATGAACTCATTAGATGAAATGTCTGGTAAAACAGTGGCTAATTTGCTATCTAGGTTTTTTTCCTTCTTATAACTATTTCTTAACTTTTAAAATATTTTTTTAAATGTAAGATGCATCCTGTATAGTGAGCAGGAATCAGAGCATATTACCAGCAATGAGCTTATTTACCTAAAAATAAGTCAACATCTTATTGGCTATTGAAAACAGAGGAGTCCATACACATGCCAAAAGCAGAAGCAGTCCTACAATAAGGGCCTTTTTAGTAGGAAGCTGCAAAGAAATCTTTGCTTGGGGTTTTGTCTTTTTTTAATTATCATTAAAATAATTTTTTTCCTTTTTATTTTGCTACTATTTTTAGCTATCTTGAGTTAATTTTCTCATACCCTGGGTATTGTAAGTTCATACAAAACAAAGGGAAAAGGCCTTCAAAAAACCTTGCATGGTCCTCATTAGGATTGAAGTAATAATAATAGTTCTTGAAAGCACATGTTAAATCCTGGAATGTCCTTTAATGATTTCATGATGTAATAGTGGTCTATGAACATCAAAATATATGAACCTGTTAATAACTCTTGAAAGTTTATTTTACTCAATTTAATTGGAGCTTAAATATCCTTGACGAGTCATCTGTGGTACTGAAAACCTAGAGAAAATATTGTTACAAATTTATACAGGAATAGAAACATCATCAAAATCTGGCAATTTTTTTCACTGCTGTTAGGTGAAGTTCTGCAGCTGAAAAACCCCAGTATGTTGTCAGCTACAGTGTCCAGAAATTTCATTTTGCCACTACTGAATTTCCTTTATAGCAGAAACAAAAGCCATTGGGCATAACCCTTAACTAATTATTATCAGATGCAAGAATCTGTACCCAATTCCACATTTTTACATGCCTGCCTGAACAGAATATTAAACTTTACAAATTTTATGTAATTTGCATGGCATTCGAGGCACCTTTACTGAAGATGATCTTATCATCTTGGCATGCGTGTATCCAAAGGAATATCTGGTTACCATCAATTCATTTAATTTAACAGACATCACTATGATTTCAGTGATCATCTCTCCAGATGCTTAATATTGAAATGACAAAGGTTTTATTTAACAAAAGTGTATATTATTTCCTGAGGGCCATACCCTTCCCATTATATTTATCGTACAGATGGCTTTATTAAAATTTCTTTTAAAAGTATCTATTTGCATGTTCTGTGTCTTCTCTCCCCCCTGTGCAAAGAATAGCACGCTTTCATGTCTTAGCTTTAGCATTTTGCTGAGGAGAATAAAACAGAATAAACCACCATTAATGAGGTGCAATGTAACTCAACTACAGGAATGAACCTCCAGATGTTCTCACATCACTACGTATCTAGAATAAGTTCACTGGCATGCCTTCATGTTCTTTTGATCAAGAATGTCTGAATGCAAGACTGCCTGACTAACCTCTAACCAAGTTCTACCCCTCTTCCAGAAGTCACAGTGTAGCTTCATAATTTTAATTATTTTTATTTACATGTACCACTTCTGTCTATTTCTCACTCTCACCTATTCTCACCTGTTTCTCACTTTTCACCTCACTGAAAAGTCATTCAGAAAAGGTATTTAAATTTGTTTACCCTATTTTGATTTTCAGAGCATTTTATCTTATTTTTTTTCCCCAGGTCCCCCATCAAGCATGTATGTTAAAGTTAGAGGAAAAAGGGAAAAATCATTGCGATTTAATGACTTTTTTAGGTCAAAATTAAACTTATATTTTAGCATAATTTTAAACAAATTATACTGAAGAAATTATTTTTGTATTTTTAAATACAAGCATAGTTTTAAGTTTTAAGAGGATCAAGTATGTTAATTACATATTATTATCCTGTTTTATGTATCTGTTTAAATGCAGAAGAGTTTCAAACATTTTTTTCTACCTGCGCCAGGTTCCCTCATAATCAACTTTATAATTTGTGAAAAGCAACCAGACAAGAAAACAGAAGTTTGACCTTTTAGCTGAAACTCAATGAAAGATTCTAGACTCTCATCTAGGAGCCCAATAACACTCGTATTTCAGATTTAGGTGAGCAAGAGCTATTGAAAACTATTAGTACAAGAATTGTAGGGGTCAATGGATTTCAATAATCATATTTATCAGATGCAGAAGGTGATGAGCACCAGGGAAAGACAATGATGGTTTCTTCCCTTGAAGCCTACACCAGCCCTTTATAAATATTCTGTGTCATTGTGTGACCAATGTGAGACACCATGGTGGTTAGTAAACAGCTAAAATCACTTATTTTTCTCCAAAACTGAAGAAAATACAAATATATTTTTTAAAAAACAAATAAAACAATTGATTGAAACAATATTCACACTGTGGAATATTGAATAGCTTAACCTGAGATGTATCAATTTCTGGTTTGTTTGTTTGATTTAAGAAAATAATATGATTTATGTCACTGTCTCATCAAATACAAATACCCATGTTAAAATGCAAATTCTCAGATTTTTAAGTTAGTATAGGTGACCGAGAAGTATCTATCTAAAAATCAAAATTGTAAATCATCTCTACTTTAGCAGACCTAATGTTGCATATTTCTGATATGATTCTTTTTGTGAAAGAAGAAGAAATTTAAACATTTTTGTTATATTTGCCTTGTCTCAAAAGACAAAAGGAAAACTAGTTTCTTGTTTTTCAGTGGAGCTTCAGTTGAGACTGCCTAACAAAGGAAAATAACAGTCCAGTTTATATCTGCTTAATCTTGATCCACGTTGCAAAAAATTTAATGACTGTTTATTGCTGTGTTGTATCTCTATTACAGAAAATTCTTGGAAACATTTGAGCCTTACCTTGAGGGTGTTGTGTTTGGCAAACTTTGAAAGCTTCAGCCTCTACGCAGTGTTTGAACAGGGCACAGATTTAGTGTGAACGGTGAGATGACTCCTCTCAGTTATGACCAGCGAGTAGAGGACACCTGAGTCCTCACAGTTTGAGTGAAAGCTGTCTGGCTGTCAGTTAGAGGTGTTGAATCTTATCCAACATGTACATAAATGTGGGGTGAAAGCTGTCCAAGCATATTTTAGCCTGCATTTGATAAAAATACGTTGCTAAGTATTTTTTTTTTCTGAGAAAGCAGATATTTTCCTTGGGAATTTGAAAACTATGTAATGTACATTGATATAAAGCACTCAGTGCACACTGCAGGTGGGACAAGGATAACTCCTCTCATGGCAAGAGATTGCTTTACCTCTAGTTCTTATGAAGTGCTAAAATTTTAAGGAATTTCTTATACCTGGTTTTTTTCTTTCCTTAGGTTGTGAATAATTCTATGCAAACTGAGAAGTCACTGTCCACCACAGCACCAGTTCCTGCCATGTGTTTGAATTGGATGAATGAAGGTGTGGGTTTGATCAAATGCATATATTTTATCAGGAATGATATGCTCATCACAAGACATTTCTTCTAAGCCTACAGATGTGGCCAGAAAGAAATAGTTTTTTTAATTCATTCAGACATGGATTGTAGTTCTAATAATCTGTCTCTCTCTTGCCAACTCTCTTCCACTCCCTCTCCCATTACCTTTATTTTTGGTTTAGTTAGTCCTTTTGGCTCAGCTATTTGCACAGTTTCTGTAGAGAGAGGAAAGTCTCACACATCAGCCATATGGGCAAGTGACGTACTAGCCTGCCAAAGCCTCCTGTGGCTTTAATATAACCTCAGCGAGTTCAATTCCTCCTTTGGCAGAGGATTATTTCTCTTCAGTTTGTCGGTGTGGTACCATGGCAGGGTGATGTGACTAAATTTCTGCTTTTTTAACATCCTCACACATGAATTTTAATTGCTCCCTGGTTGGCTAGTGTCTTTGATCATATTTGGCCCCTGTACAGAGCCTGTGGCTTTCCAGCTACAGACTTCTACCCCAGAATGGATTTGGCATCTCTTCTGAGAGTGTCTCTGCTCCCACTGAACTATCTCTCTCTCTCTATTACACAGACATATATACATGGCACTTCTTTGTACACACACTTCATCTTAATAGTATCAATGCACTGAGGAAGCAGATGCAGCTCCTCCTATGGTAGCTGCCTATTTTGACAGAGTGATAGAAGTGAGACCTTTATCATAAATGTCCTGTATTTTTTATAAAGCTAGAAAGTAAACCTTGATGTTTTATTTCCCCTCAAATTATTTCTAGTCCCTACCTTGAAGCCAGCACACACTTGCTTTGATTAATGTTTTTTATCAGATTAAAGATCCTTTATGCTTGTTCAGTTGCCATATTTCTGAACTGCAAAACTATTCTTCAGTCAGTTATGTTCATAAAAGCACAGAAAATAGGACTTGAAGACTAGTACATTCTGTGCCTCATGACAGGACAAACCATACCAATCTGTTTCAAAAACTCTCCAGTGATGAATATTTTACTATCTCTCCAGGCAATCTCTTCCAGTACTTCACCTTCCTTATCCTTAGGAAATTTTTCCTAATCTAATTTTTTTCTCCCTCATGCAATTTAGTGCATTGCCTCTTGTTCTCATTGCCATACATGTGTAGAACAGGTATTCTCCTCTTCCTTTGTCTACTTTTTTCTAATATATTTGAACACTGCTACCACATTCCCTTATCAATTTTACATTTGAGCTATGCAATGCCAGTTCTTTTAATCTTTCCCCATGGGTCATGTTTTCTAGACATCTGATTATTTTCAATTTTTTTCCTCTGGCTGTCCTGGGTTGGCCATATGACCTGTTTGTATCCCCAATCATCCTCTTGCTTATACTGGACATTAAGTTCTGCAGCTTTAAGTTGGTCCTAGGAAGACAGTGAGAGTGAAGGTGGAGGAAAAAAAACCACTCGCCGTTTGTCTGCAGGATACTACGAACCAAGGCTGAGAGAGCGGAGAGGCTGCATTCCAGCAGACAGCGTTATCTCCTTTTTTTTTTTTTTTTACTCTCTCTGGCGTGGGTGCTGGACGAGCTCACAGCGGAGGGTTTTTCCTCGGATTTTTCCTGGCTTTTTGCAGGGAGAGACTTTGTTTCTTTTGCTGGGTATTTTTTCTTTTTTTTCCTCTTCCTGGGACTGGCTGGCATTGCGTGGGCCCAGGACACCAGGGAACCCCCGGGGAGCCCCCCCCCCTCCTCGCCGACTCCTACAGCCGGGCCTGGCAATCGCCCCCCCCCCACTGGAGAACTGAACCGGACTCAGACGGACTCTGAATCTACCGTCTTCAGAGGAAGGAGAGGTTTCATTGTTTTCATATTATCCAAAATTTGTTTTCTATGCTTGTGAATATTCTATTTGTTAAATAAATAGTTTTTTCCACTTTTCTCTAAGGAAATTCTTCCCGGACCTGCAGGGGGAGGGGTGATTGGAATCGGCTCTCCCTAGAGGAGCCCCCCCCCCAGAGGTTTCCTCCTAAAGGTTATTTGCCCTAAACCAGGACACCTTTTTTCTTTTAAGACCTTTTTTATGGATTTTCTTTCTTCCGTACCCTACCATCCCACTCCAGACTTGAACACACACACATACTCTGATGAGAAGGCTGATGGAGCAGGATATATTTAACCAAAATAAGAAAAGACTGGAGGAAAATAATTCACAGAATCACAGAGTAGGTCAGAGTGGAAGGGATGAGAGTGGGTCATCTGGTCCAACTCCCCTGCTCAAGGCCATCCTTGCACATTGCACAAGATTGTGTCCAGACTTTTCTTGAATATCTCCAGAGAAGGAGAAGTCAAAGCCTCTGGGCAACCTGTTCCAGTGTTCAATCATCTGCATAAAACAGTAAAATTCTTCCTTATGTTCAGGTGGAAATTCTGTTCAGGTACATCAATTTCTGCCTGTTGCCTCTTGTCCAGAAATACCTTGTCACCACCTCCATCCCCTTGACACTTTCCTTCAGATACTCATAGACATTGATGCGGTCCCATCTCAGTCACCTCTTATCAAGGTGGAATGGACCATCCCCCTCAGCCTTTCCTCATAAGAGAGATGCTCCAGTCCCTTAATCACTTTCACAGTCTTCTGCTGGACCCACCCAGGAGCTCCATGACTCTCATACTGAGGAGTCCACAGCAGTTGCTGTCTTCAATGATCTAATGCTGTGCAGAGAAGATAAATTCTTCTAAGGTGTAAAGTGAAGGTATGAGAGACAAGGGTCACAGATTGAACTGATTGAAATTTTAATTGAATCTCTAGAGTGAGAATAGTAAAGCTTTGAAACAGGAATTCTGAGTGGCTGTGAAGCCTCCATCCTTGAGATCAGAGATCATCTGATAAGGAATTTTAGCAATCTGACCTAGACTGGAACCTAGTGCTATTTTAAGTGGAAGGGTTGACTAGATGACCTTGAGTGGTCCTTTCCAACCTAAATTTTTCTGTGAATCTGTGTTGCCTAAAAATGATTGTGTTACACCGTGCTTCAGGAACGCCCATAGAATAGTTAACATTGGAAGGAACTTCTGAAGATCATTTAGTGGACCTTGTCAAGACAGGGTCACCAGGACAGCAAGTTACACAGGAACTGGTCTGAGTGGGTTTTAAATGCCTCAGAGAGGGAGACTCCATGAGGTCCCTGGACAATCTGTTCCAGTGCTCTGCCACCCTAAACATAAAGAATTCTTCCTCATGTTGACATGGAACATCTTGTGCTTTATTTTATGGCCGCTATTCCTTTTCCTGTCCCTGGCACCAGTGGGAAAAGGCTGGCACCATCCTCTTGGCACCTGCCTTTGAGATATTTGTATGTATTTATGAGATCCCTCTCAACCTTCTCTTCTGTGGACTAGACTGGCCCAGTTCCTGCAGTCCTCTCCTTGTAAGAGAGATGTTCGAGGCTCATCATCACCTTTGTGGATTCCACTGGGCCCTATCCAGTAGCTCCTTGTCTTTCATGATCTGCAGAGACCAGAACTGAGCAAAACACTCCAGATGTGAGCTCCCTTGCCCTGCTGGCCCTTCTACTACTGATGCATCCCAGGACACCATTGGCTCTCCTGGCCACAAGGACACACTCCCTTCTCATGATCAACTTGATTCCCAGGTCTCCACAGAGCTGCTCTAGAAATCAGCCCTGAAAGAAAGTGAGGGATTAATTCTGTGTTTATAAATTAAGGTTCACTCATGTATCTCTAAATTATATTTGCCTTTTTGCCAATTTTGTTGACTAAATTTCATTATTTAACTGTAGCTCCCAGACATGCCCGTAGGACTTTACATCATTCCTTTATTCAGCTGACTCTGACTATTATTTGATGCTCCTAAAATTTTATTGGTTTTTTGCATCCATCTTTCTTTTTGTCTTCAGTTAGTGAGGATGCTTTAGAGTTTGAATCCTGCCTTCAGAAAGTTTGCAGTCCCTACCAGATTTCTTAGTAAAGGATAATTTACTAAACATTTTTCCTCATCTAAATCATTAATAAAACCACAGTTTTATTACAGTAGCAGAATAAGTACCTTCAGCTTTAGTCAATCCCTTCTTTAAGACAGAGAACAAAAAACTGCTGTCTGAATACAGTTTTTAAATAATTTTTGCATCCACCTTAAACAATTTCATCTCTGTGTTTTACAATCCTGTTATTATCATATTATATGAGATAGAGGTGTTCTGTCTGGTCTGGTTTGGTCTTTTCTTGTTTGTTTGTATGTTTGTTTTTATTGGGGTTTTTTTGCTTGGTTGGTTTTTTTGCTTGATTCTGGTTTGGTAGTTTTGGTTTTGTATTTTTTATGGTAATTTCTGATGAGATGGGCAAAGTACCTGGCTGGTTCAACTTGTTTTTCCTCAGGACTGAAGCCATTGTTTCTGCAAAATTTTCTATAACTTCTTTTACTTTTTAAATTACCCAGATCTGCCTTTGCCGGTTTATAGATGCCCTTTACAACCTTCCGTGTTTTCTTTGTGATACCAGATGATTCTGCTTCCCTGTGAACCTAGGACGGTAAAACTCATCATAGCTATATATTAAAAATCTTTAATTTTTCTCATAATTTAAGATATTTTCTTTCATAATTGTCTTGATTTTTCTGCCTTTTTTGAAATCCTGCAATTCATTCATGTGAATGTATTGATGTTGGGCTACCATGCTCTGCCTTGATCACCACCAGAACCATTAGAAAGTCTGTATTTTCCCTAAGCTGGGACTTCCTTGCTTCTTGAGATACATATAATTATCTTTTAAATCATTCATTCTAATCACATCACTCTTCCTAACAAATGTCTCTTAGATCAGCTAAATCATAGCTTTAATCTTAAACTACCACTTAAACATCTTGATTGTTTCCCGATCTGTTTTCCATTGGTGCACAGAAATCACATACATATAACAGGGAGTTACTGAACTTTCTTCCTTTATATGGTGCTGCTACAAATAACATTATCCTTCCTTCTTTTAAGGGGCTTTACCCAGAGTATTGCAGTTTCTCCTTGTCAGTCAGTCACAGCTGAAGAGATTCTTCTGCAAAGCTAGTGAATGTCATGCAATATGTGTAAACCCCTTTCATGTCCTAGAAACCACCCTCCAACAATGACTTATGGACCATCTTCCCAAAGTCAGGAAAACTAAAGGCCTCCTGGTGAACCATCTATGCAACCCTGCTTTCATCTGTAGGATGAATCTGTCCTGGTTTGATCCTTTGACCCTTGATAGAAGGATTAATGAAAATACCGTCTGAACCTCTGACTTCTTCACCCTTGCTCTGAGCCTCATTGTCACTTTTGATCCATTTAGAGGCATTCATAATGGTATTGTTAGCATTCAGATCTTTTGTTAAATCACATTCACTTCAATAGCATACGCTATTGAATAACCATTTTGGAGAGTTTTTCTAAGAATTTGTCATTAGTCTTTGTGCAATAATTATCTGTCCTTGGGGACACTGCAAAATCTTTTTTACACACTAACACTATTGTATTATATTTTGGTCTGAATTAGTTCATGCTTTATTGATACGGGGTCCTTCATTAAAAAGTCAAGAGTTTTCTAGTGTCTGTTTTTTAGTAGTTGCTTCTCAGTAGCTCCTCACTGTCAATGTATGAGAGATGGCTTGTTCACACCATGAAATGCCAAGATGTGACTGCTGTGGATAAGTATCAGGGAGATTGCAAAACCTGAAAATTTCTTGGTTTGTTTTTGTGGAAATGAGCATCAGGAATGAAGTAAAAAATTATGGCTAAATGCCAGCATTCTTCTTTAAATAAAATGTCTGTGTGTCTTAAAGAAGAAAAATATGATTGATAACTAAACCTTACTATGAAAGTATCATAGGACATACTCCCAAACTACAAATCCAGCATTAGCATAAAAAGCAGGACCGCTTATGCTATAGAATAGAAGAAGGTAAGTAGAAGTATCAGTTACAGTTGATCATTAAATATGCAAGAAACATATAAAAAGTATTCAAAATACACTACAAGTAGGAGAGAAAATTGTTAAAAAATTGAGTGAAACATATTTTAAATTAAATAAAACAGTGTGTTTAAAGATCACAAGGATCAAAATTATCCTAAAAGCTGTATTATTCATTATTGCCTGGAAATCGCAGAAAATCACAGAATAGTGCAAGTTAGAAGGGATGCACAAGGATCATCATGTCCAGTTCTCAGCCTTGCACATGGCTTCCTCAAGAATCACAGCAAGTGACAGTAGAGGATGTGCTCCGTTAATGTTATAGTGCAATCAGCTATTGTATATCTGATGGTAGTAGTGGACATGATAACTTTTTTTTCCCATTCTCTAAGTAATTCTGAAGGATGTTAAGTGGTCAAACCATCAGGTCTAAAGCATTTGAAAAGTTTTAAAGTGTTTTTAAAAAGATTGATGTAAAAAAACTATCTGGTGACTTCTGATCAATTCCTCAGAACTTGAATAAAGCTAATACTGAACCAATGTTTTTAAAGGTGATTTTGATGCTGAGCATAATTAAAAGCTTATAAAATACAATAATAGATTAGTGCTTGAAGGAATACAAAGTAAGTTTGCTGATGACATTAAATGAGGAGATGTTGACTCCCTCAAAGACAGAAAGGTCCTGCAGAGAGATCTCAAGAAATCAGAGAGCTGCAGGGTCAACCACCAACATGTGAAGTTTAGCAAAGGCAAGACACTCTTCACCTGGGAACTGGGAAACTCTCTTTGTGTGTGTAAACAAGGGAACAAGAGGCTGGAGAGCCCTGCTGCAGAAAGGGACCTGGGGGTCCTGCTCAGTGACAAGCTGAATATGAGCCAGCAGTGCCCTGGCAGCCAGGAGGGCAACCTGTGTCCTGGGGTCATCAGGCACGGCATCACCAGCCGGGCAAGGGAGGGGATTGTCCTGCTCTGCTCTGCACTGGGGCAGCTTCACCTCGAGTGCTGGGGGTAGGTCTGGGTGCCACAATACAAAAAGGACATTGAGCTGTTAGAGAGTGTCCAAAGGAGGGACATGAGAGTGGTGAAGGGCCCTGAGGGGAAGCATGAGAAGAGTGGCTGAGGTCACTTGGTCTGTTCAGCCTGGAGGAGAGGAGTCTGTGGGGAGACCCCATTTCAGTCCACAACTTCCTCATGAGGGTAAAAGGAGGGGCAGGTACAGATCTCTTCCCTCATGACCACAGGACTCAAGGAAACAGCATAAAACTGAGTCAGGTCAGATTTAAGTTGATATCTGGTAAAGTTTTTTCACCCAGTGAGTGTTCTGGCACAGCAACAGATTCCACTGGGAAGTGGTCACAGTACTAACCTGACAGAGTTCATACTTTTGGATAATGCTCTCAGGCACATGGTGTGATTTTTGGAATGTCCCGTGCAGGGCCAGGAGTTGGTCTGTAACTCTCAACATGGGAAAGTCTTTCTTGCTGTAGACCTTCTCCCTGGTTACCTTGTTACTGCTTTGGAAGTGAAGCCTGAAGCAAAGGTGTTCAGCGTCTGCAACCTCTCTTTTAAGAGTTCCTGTTGTATTCTCTACTGAGTCCACATTTTCCCTAGTATTTGTTTTGTATTTAATGTATTTGAACAAGGCCTGCTTGCTGTGCTTGATAGATTTAACTCTAGATGGGCCTTAGTCTTCCTCACTGCATTTCTGCATACTCTGACAACTTCCCAATATTCATCCCTGCTTCCATGTTGTATTTCTTCTGCTTACATCTGTGTTTTAACAGGAGTTTCTTCTTCACCCAGGTCTCAGCCATTTTTGCTCAATTTCTTCCCTGGGGATACATCATTCTTTAGCCTAGGAGAAGTGACCCCTGAGTATCAACCAGCTCTCTTGCTGTTTTTGCATAGAGTTTTATTGCCTTTTTAGATTTTTCCCATTGCTGTCTAAAAATTATCCATTTTCAAATGCTTCCACATCTTTGGCCATCTGCTCTGTTTTCTTTCTTCCTTTTTATTTCGCTCTCCCTCTCCACACCCTTCTGATTTCAGCAATCTGCAGGAGCATGTTGGGCTCAATGTTGACCTCACATTCAGTGTTTCCAAGTACAGAAAGAGAGAAAGAGTCAAGACAGTTGCATATTTCACGCTTCCTTTTTTTTTTTATTACACATATTCTCACTCTTTTTCATAAGTACTTCCTGAGAATACATTTCTCCACATTTCTAGACATAGGATTGTACTATGTATATAATTAATTTTTCTATTCCATGTTGATAAGCTATCTCTTGTAATTAATATGACCCATATATTACACTAAGTAATTTTCAATAGACACATTTATTTCTGTGTTTTGTGAAGAGGTGACTTTTATTGGTAAAATCAGAAATGTTAAGATCCTTGTAGTACAGAAATATCTCATTTTTTTTCTGATTGTATATTAAATAATATCTCTCTGTGAACCATTAGAACTATCTGGTTGCAAATTACATTTTTTTTCCTATTATTTTTGTGGAATTCTACGTTGTTTTTTTCCATTTGTGTGTGAATTTCTTTGCTTCAACATTATAACAAAGAGGTATTTTCCCACATATCATCCTGATGTACAAATAGAAGTCAGTTTTAAAGGATGCAAAAGTTTGCAGACATTCTGTTTTGTTTTCTTCGGAACACTTTGCAAAAATGTCAGCAGATTTGAGAAAACAAAGCAGCATGAAGAAGTAAGTGGATAGATTTGATTATTGCCAGGAACTAATGCAGCTTTTGGAATCCCAGGAAAAATAATCCATCTGTTTATCTAATGCAACATTTAAAATTAACATTATAAATCCTCTTTTTATTTTTAATGTCATTATTTTTCTTACTGTTTTGTCAAAATCATTGAACTTGCAGGAAAGGAATAGAGAAATTTATCCCAGAAGTAAATACAAGAATTCTTAATGATTCAATACTTGTCTTAAAGAATTAAAAATTATATATTTAAAAGAGGGGTCAGATAATCTTCTGTATAACAGCTCTGATATAAAATTCTACTCTCCTCAAATTTACAAACATTGTAAGGGTCATACCAATGTTTAATAAAGCACAGATAGTTATTGTTAAGTAAATAAAATGAAAATTTCTTCAAGTGTCTTCTTCTGTTCAACACACCCAAACACTATCCAGGCTCAGCCACTATGCAGAGTTCATGCATTTGAATGATGATGTTCCATAAATTGCTGTTATACAATTAAGTGACATACATAAGTGTGGAAGGAAAAGTCTTTTGAAGCTAAATACAGTTGGGGAAAATGACTGTCTATTTTCTTAGTCTGAAAAGAAAGGCAATAAAAAAGAGTTGGTCAGGCAGACTGGACCAGGTAGAAGCAGAATTTTGCAGACATTCCTGGTGTTTCAGAAGTTTGTAGGGGATGAGGCTAAAATTGGTAACCTGGAGGAGTCAAATATTTTTATGAAGTGAGCTCAGTTTAATATTATTTTTCAAGCATTAAAAAAAAATATAGAAGGTCTACGTACACCTTCATGTAATATTCCAGCAACTGGCTGATCCTTTCCCTTTGGTGTTTGCCAGTTTGCAGCTACGTGTTTTTTTTTTCAATGTGTTGATACAGATTTAAGGAGGCAAGTCTTTCTTCTGACTCTTTCAATAAATGTTAATCTCAGCTGGGTATTTCCTAAGCCCCAGGCCCTGGGAAATGAGCGTCCTCAGACTGGGGAGTGTAGGAAGGGAAGATTGTCGCTGTGGGGCTGCCATGTATGGCATCTCTGGAATTTAACGGGAATGATAGAGGAATAGATAGTGAGTCTGGAGAAGATGGGTGTCATGTGCTGTCTCTGGAAAACATGCTTTTTTGTTAATCGATACTCATGGCCAAACTATTCCTTTTACAGGCATGGTCTAGCCCTTAATCACTGCACTTATAAGCCCAAATGTGAGCATTTCCAGTGCTACACACTAATATTATTTATTAGAAAGCCCAATAAAGCTTTCCTCTGTAGCCAGGCACCTACTGTATGGTGTCATTACATGAACAAGATTTGGAAGACTGCTTCCACTTACAGACATGTAGCAGAAGGCTTAATCTGAGAGGCCCAATAGGATGTGATTTTCGGCTTTTTTTTTTTTTTTCTATCAAAATTACAGCAGACTAAATATTGAGGATGATTTGGGGACTAGAGTGTTTCAGTTGAAAACATTTCTCACAATAAATTATTTCCATGTTTTCATTCCTTCACTTTAGAGACTTGGAAGGTTGGAAGTTTTTTTATTTTGTCGCTTTTTTTGTTGTTGTTTTTCAGCATCAGCTTCCCTGAGGCATCTCAGGATTTATTAGTCAGCCTAGGTCAACTGAGATTTGTTGTATTTGCTTTCATAAAAGCTGTGCGTACTATATACTTCTTGAACTGGAAATCACACAATACTTCTTATTTGCCTTCAATCACTCACAGATGCAGAATGGTCAGACCACTTCCCTTTAAATGGACCTGAGGGATTAGAGGAATTCAAAGGAATTTCCAGTTAACTAGTGCCTCTGCTTTCCCTGACTTTATTTCTTGAGCCTTCGAGGTCAGAGTCTCTGGTAACTTAATCTGTCTCTGCCTCCCTCTGATTTGTTCACTTCCTTCCTTTTGTTTGCCTCCAGAGTAGTAACTGAGTAGCCAGGCTCAACTCCTGTGTTTGTGTGCTTCCAGAATTCTAAACCAAACAGTGGTGTAAATCTGGTGGGAGGAGGTTGTTCTGTTAAGAGCGCAGAAGTCTGAAATTCTCCTTCATAGCAGTTTACGTCCTTTAATCCTTTTATCCATCGATAGACATAGAATTACATCAAAGGTAGATGTGAAAAATGAGCCTGTTGGCAGTAGTTAAAATCTGCCATGCAAGGATCCCAGTTTCCACTGAAAAAAACCTACAGGAGTTGAAGAAAGACTGAAAACTGGTGGCAGTGTAGCAGAGTATTGAGGGCAAGTGAAAGTCTTTCAATGCCTGTAATTGTTGTCCTGAAGAGGAGGATTCAAGAAGTTCTGACTCACAGCAAAAAATGCAAAATCCAAGGAGGGGAAGGGGGAAGTTGGAAAAAGGAGAGCAAGGCCACAATCTGCTTTCAATTAGGGATGGCTAATGGCAGTTCTGCATCTTTTGTTGGTTTTTGTTTGAGAAACTGGTCAGGAGTCTTTGTGTGGATTGTCTCAATTATCAGGGGACAGGAGCTTACTGAGCAGGTGGCCATCTGAAAAGTGGCTGATGCTTTTAAAAATACCTCTAACTCTTTTGTTCTCTGCCTGCTACCATAACTTCGGTGTTTCTAATTTTGACATCTGCTCTTCATCCAATTACTCATTTTGACTAAGTACTTGTAGGGAATGAAAGGGGCTTCCTTTCAAAGACTTAATGTGTCATTACTTAGCAGATTGCCATCTTCTCTATAAACCAATTTCTATTAAAAAAAATAAATTAAAAACCAAACCAAATATACCTCCAATCAGTTTGGTGATTAAAGAAAGAAAAAAAACAAAACTCTCTCTCTTGTTTTCGTTAAATTTTTTAGCATGAGAAGTACTTGTAAAGAGTATTGATTCTAAAAAAATAGGTATTTAAAAATCTCACAATGCATCAATATAATCGATGGAGTAAAACTTAAAAATATGAACAAGATCTGTTCAAGGAAGACAATAATTTTTAACTTGTATTTGCCAAGTAAAGGAAAGAAAAACTAAATCTCCTATCATCTCTAAAATTGCCACCTTCCTGTCCAATGTGTTAAGGTGATCCCCCAAAAGCTAACTTAAATGCTCATTTAAATGCTCATCCTGATTAAAATGAGGAAAACAAGTAAAAGATGAGAAAAAAACATAATGTATGGCTGTCCTGGAATAATGTTGGATTTTAAGACAGCAAGCTGTTGCCATTTAATACTTATCATTTGTGTATTTCTTCATTGTGGCCATATAGGCAAATTTTGTGAAGATGGAGCAAAGCTTGAGGGATGTCTGATTCCATCTAAAGTAGCCAGAAATGTCTCCAGCACTTTTGTCAATATTTCATTGGAATTGAAAGAGCCTGAAGAAACTCACGAAACTGTTAAGTTTTAGAAATCAATAGGATCTAAGAACAGATATGGAGAGAAAAAGTAAATTATGAACTCAAAGAAAAAAAATATGTCAGTCTGAAGTTAAGTCTTATCTTTGCTTGTTCAAGTTTTAGAAAGGAGTAGGAAATGTTAATGAAGCTGCTGTTTCCACAAAGCTGCCTTTAAATCCTGTGGCTCCTTTTTTTTGTACTGCTCTAGTGAGTGCTCTGTTCTGTCATTTATTGCTTTCTGGCGATAAAGTGATTATATAAGATAAATAAACCGTAACTGTGTGAAATTTTTCTTCATTTTCATACAGACATCTTTCCATAAATTATACAAGAAGTAAATTGTCTCAGATGAAATTCAAAAGCCTAAATTAGCTTCAGAGTAATTGTGATTGTTTCTAGCAATTTGTGATTCTTTCTGTTGGGGAAGTCTATATTCTTTTGGCTTAACCAGGACGCATATCCTCCTTAATCAAAAATGTGGTTTGTGGTTCTTTTATATGAAATTTCTCCCTTTTAATACTAGTGAATGAGGCATACTTATTAGCTCCTCCCAGCAGAGAGGGGTTGGCTGTTTCCCATCCATCTCACTTTGGGAAAGGGGTATTGGCAGTTTAATAGAAGTGACCTCTATCGATAAGACTGTGAATGGAAGTGTGAAGGAGGCTTTGGAACAATGATTTTACTGAGGGCAAATGTGGGGTAATTTACTTGGCCCTTGGAACTCCAAAGCAGAATAGCAGACTGTTCCAAAGTGGGAAACTGCACTCCCAGAGCTGTGCCACACAAATGCATCAGGTCGTGATCTAAACAACAAGTGGTGTAAGAGACATGAGAGAGAGAGAATCATCATATAAATTGCAAAAATATGTATTTTGTAGTGGGCTGTACTCTTTTGTTTTAAATTATACAACAGATGGTGGTAAGTTTTTCCAACTCTTCAGGGAGGCTAGACTTAGATTTCAGAGCAGAGATGTTTTTTCTATTATTCAATCTACATTTATTTTGGCTTCTTTCCATCTTCTGACTCCCATTTATACCTTTGTGGACCAAGAAGCCTGTGCAGCTCCATGTTTCAGACCACAACTCTCTGAACTTGCTGTCCTCTGTGGATGATGAAGAGCAAGAGGTACTGGAAGGGTCACTTCTAGTCAGTCCTTGTCTTGAATAATTCTGATGTCTCCCTGGTGCCTGCATCCTGCAGTTAATCATAGCAGTATTTAGCTGATCTTGCTGCATTTTAAGTCTGTGAAAATACTGAAATTGATTTCCATAGAACAAAGCTCAGGACCTGTGTTTTTGATCATGCTGCTTAATCCTTCATTTATGGAAGTTCTCTGAACTTTCTCTGACATGTTAGCAACTTTCTGTTTCACCTGAGTTGCCAAGAAATTAATATTGATGTTTGAGTTCAGTCACACCACTGCTGTACAGAGAACTGTCACTTCTTGTGTATGAGAAATGATGGCTTTTTCATATGGTTTCATAAAATGTATTGATCTCTTTTGCCACCAATTTTCTATTACAAGTTCTTTGCTAATTTTGACTTTCCTGTTAGTCTTCTTGAGCTTTTTTCCTTCAATGTTTTGCAAACACCTCCCTTCTGCACATATCTGTTTCAATTTGTTTTCCCTCAGACACTTTAACTTGCCTTTTTCACAAGACTCTCATTTTGTGACTTCCTGCCTATATTTCTGACCCCTCTAGGACATTCTGGTTTATGATCAAACAAACCTGTTCATAGGCTCCATGAAAGAAGAGACTGTGCATTTGTCAGGTTATTTTTATTGAATCATAGTGAAAATTGCACCTTGAGGGAGGGCTTTATTACATTTAACTACTTAGCCAGGATTTATTAAAAATAAACAGCATAGGAGTCAAGACCTTCCAGATGGGATCTCACTTTAAATTTTGCTTCAAAATATATGCAGGCTTATATAGCTATAGATACATAGATAACTTGTGGGTTACTTACTTATAATTCCTCTGATTAATGAATCTTAGATCAGCCAAGATTAGTTGTCCGAAGGTCTTTGTGTATCATGGATTTGAACAGATTGAGGGTAGTGACTGAAGAGGAGTTTCCCTACTCAAGTCACTTTTATGTGTGAACAATAATTAAAAACAACACTTAGGAAAGAATTGACCTGTGCCTCATCCCCTCTCATAATTAAGGTCATTACAGCATTTCTAGGGATTCTGCCATTCTTAGAAAGTTAGATTTTTGTTCTGCAGTACTTGAGATCAATATTTATGTTGAGTTGATGGACTACTGGATCTTTGCAGTGAAAACATCTTTTTCAGATCCTAACTCACAGATTGTATACATAGCAATGGAAAAAAAAGGTATTTTACTCCTGGTATGTTGAAGAGTCCAAAATTTTTACAGTTAAAAATTCACTGTTTTGATTTTGTAGAACGTTTATAAGAAAAGAAAGTATTTTACTTCATAAATGGAAAGGTTGCACTGATCCAAGTTTTCATCTGTTGCATCAGTGTAATGCCAAACAAATTCTACTGATCCTAGTGCAATGGTACTGGATTTTTTGCTGGATACACACTGGACTTACTGAGATCAGAGTTTAAATTTCTATTTTTTAATGGACTTTAGGGGAAGTGTTAACAGTATTTGAAGAATTTCTGCAACACACATGGAGAGTGTGCATATAACATTTTTATCTTTATATGTGCATATGAAAACCTTTTATAGACAACATGGAAAAAGTCCTTGACAGAAGTGACTTGCAGTCAAAATACTTTTTTTTTAATATCTTTTTTTTTCCACTAATATTACAGTGTTGGTAAAGTTTAAATAAGCATACTGCCCAGCTATAGAAGAAATAGTCACAACTGTATTACATCAAAACCTGGAGCTCAGGCAAGCTAAAATCAAAGCCTGTGTCAAGTACATCAAGATCACCATTAGGCTTTGTCTGCCTGCTAAAAAGAGCTTACTCTTGATAACGGAGGAAAAGGCAGGAGGAAGCAAGGTTTTACACTCCTTACTCACATTCCGTATCACATAACAGCTGCTCCAGGCTTTGTCTCATCCTTTAAATCTATTTTTTACTGAGGAATGAAAGACAGGAATGAGAAATCCACAGAAGGAGGTGTGCAGTGCCTGTGCAGAGAATCTCTCTCTGCTGACAGCTTGTTGTAACGCCGTTTAGACATCACCACTATCAGCCAAGGAAAAAGGAACACGGCTGTGTGCTGTGTGTGCCTTCCCCTTACCCCCTGCGCACTTGTGCTCATTACAGCTCTTTCTTTAAACTGCTGGCTAGACAGCTGGCCATGCCTCAGAGGAGTGTGGGGTAAGGGAGCATATAAATTACTGTTGCGTTTTATGGCCAAGATAAACTGAAACTGCAGGGTTATAGCTTGAACTCACACACAAAAAAGAGAACCTTGCAGGCCTCAGAAAAGCAAAGGGAAGGAAAAGGAAAGTAAATGTATTTCAGCTAATCTAGCAGTGGTGAGGGGGTGGGGAAAAGAAAAGACGTTTAAAACACCTTCTCTAGGTCTAAAGAGAAGAGCTACATGAATACTGCTGTGTTTGTAACTGTAAATCTGTAATTTCAAAGTATTTTTAAGAAGCTTTAGGCTTGCTTGTATTATATCATCACTGAATATTTTAAAAGATGCCAAAGAATATGGGTTGATAATTTTCATATTGCACATTTTATTAAATGAGGCTTAACATATATGCATTTTCAGAAGAGCACTAAGCAGGTTGGTCTACTTGGATCTGTCTGTGTTGACTCCATACCTCCCATATGTGATAGGCTATAGCCTGTTATTTTTCTTTTTAAAGATTCAAGATACATCTGTGTGTGAAAGAGTCATTATGAAATAAAATATAATTTCATCCATGTTAATTTGTGACTGACTTTACACAGGAAAGAGAAAATAATGGTTCTTAATTTCATGGAATCACAGAATGGGCCAGGTTGGACTGGACCTGGATCACCTGGTCCAACTTCCCTGCTGAAGCAGGGTCACCCCAGGGCACCTGGCACAAGTATGGAATATCTCCAGTGAGGAAGAATCCACACATTCTCTGGGCACCCTTTTACAGTGTGTGGTCACTTGCACAGTAAAAATATTCTTTCTCATGTTCAAATAGAACTTCCTGTGCATCAATTTCTGCCTCTTGTCCTATTGAAGGGCACCACTGAGCAGAGCCTGGCTTCATCCTGTTGGCACCCTCCCTTCACTCATAGTCATTGATGAGGTCCCCTCTCAGCAGTCGTTTCTTGAGGTTGAACAGGCTCAGCTCCCTCAGCCTTTCCATTCATAAAAGAAATACTCCAGTCCCTTAGTCATCTCATTGTTTATAGCTAGACCCACTCCAGGAACTCTGTGTCTCTATGAACTGAGAAGTTCTTCACTGGACACAGCACTCCAGGTGAGGCTTCACTGGGGACTGGGCAGGATCTCCTTTGACCTGCTGGCAGTTCTTTTCCTAATGCACCCCCAAATACCACTGGCCCTGGCCACAAGGGCACTGCTGGCTTACAGAGAACTTCTTGTCCAGAGTCCACAACTCCTTTTCCACAGAGCTGCTTCTCAGCAGGTCACCCCCAGACTGTGCTGGTGCCTGGGCTTGTTCCTCCCCAGGTGCAGCACCCTGAGTTTGCCTTTGCTGAATTTCAGAAGACTCCTCTCTGCCCATCTCTCCAGGTTATTGAGGTCCTTCTGAAGGGCTTCCTAGCCCTCTGGGGTATTGGCTGCTCCTCCCAGCTTTGTGTTGTCAGTGGAATTGCTGAGGAGGCCTTGGCCCCTTCATTCAAATCACTGATGGATAAGTTAAACAAGACTCTCCACTATTGAACCTTGGGGGACACTACCATGGCCAGGCTCCAACTGGACCCAGTACCACTGATATGACCTCTGGGATCTGCTCTTCAGCCAGTTCTTACTCCATCTCCCTGTTCACTCATCCAGTCCACTCTTCCTGAATTTGCCTGTGAGGACTTTGTGAGAGACAGAGTCAAAAGCCTTGGAGTTGAGGTAGACATGATCTGCTCCTCTCTCCTCTTCCACCCAGATAGTTTTTTTTTATTGCAGAAGGCAACCAGGTTGGTCAAGCATTATTTACCTTCAGTGAATCCATGTTGACTATCCTGATCACATTCTAGTCCTCCCTGTGGATAGTGGTGGCCTCCAGAATGAGGTTCTCCATCTTTCCAGGGACTGAGATGAGGCTGACTGGCTGGTAGTTCCCTGCATCCTCCTTCTTGCCCTATTTGAAGACTGGGGTGACATTTGCTTTCGTCAGTCCTCAGGCACCAGTCCTGATCTCCATGACCTTTCAAAGGTGATTGTAAGGATGTAACTATGATGTCCATCAGCTCTCCCAGCACTCCTATGTGCATCCTGTCAATGCAAATGCACTTTTAGGTGTCAAGTTTGCTTAGGAGTTCTCTGACCCAACCCTTCTTGACCAAGGAAAATTCTTCCAGTATTCCTTTACCCTGGTCTCCTGGCTCAGACATCCTTGTATGCTGGTCTTTACAGTGAAGACCAAAACAAAGGTGTCATTCAGTACTCTGCCTTCACTGCATCCCCTGTTATCAGGGTCCCCACTTCATTTAGTACTGGGCTTGCATTTTCCTTAGTTTTCCTTTGCTCATTGATGTATTTGAAGATGCTTGTATTGCTGTCCTTTACCTTCTTATTCAGATTTAATTCCAGATGGGCCTTTGACTTCCTTGTCTCCTTTATACCTACTCTGGCAACCTCTCTCTATTCATTCCAAGTGGTCTGACACTGCTTCCAGCTCCTGTATATTTTCTGCTCAAACCTGATTACGACATTAGTTCTTGATTCCTCCATGTGGGTGTCCTTCCTTATTTTCCTGGTTTCTTGCACACTGGGATGCATTGCTCTTGAGCCTGGGGGAAGTGATTCTTAAATATCAACCAACTCTCTCAGAACTCCCCTTCCTGCAGGGCCTGTTCACTTATGATTCTTCCAAGAAGATCTCTTAAAAGGTTGATGTCAGCTCTTTAGCCTCAAACAATCCACAATCTCACAGTCACTACAGCCAAGGCTGCCCCCAATGATCTACTGCAAGGCTTTTCCTCTTTCTTAGTAAGTTACAGCAGCACAAGACTCCTTGTGGGATCTTCCACTGTCTGTGTCAGGAAGTTATCAATGCTTTCCAGGAAGCTCTTGGACACCCTGATTCACTGTGTTGATTCTCCAGCAGGTGTTAGGGTAGTTAAAGTCCCTCATGATAACTGGTGTTTGGGAAGGTTTATTTAATTTTGCACCCAGTTCTGGGTAGATTATTTGGAGAACACAGGATTTGTTTGAATGCCAGCATGGATTTATGCTGCAGCCTGTAATACCAGGTGCCAAATATCAGATAGTTGTATATAAAAACTCCAGTCCATTACCTCACACTACTGTAACTATTCCCTGGGAGTGTCACATAGTTTATGCAACAAAGAGAAGCTGAAATGTATACAGTTTGGCTCCTTCCCTCAGGAAACTGTGTTCCAGTGCCAGAAGACCAGCAAAATAAGTACTAGGCAGACTTGTTTTCAAAAACCTATGGACTGGAGCACAGTGTGTGGTATGTAATACTGCTCTGCTGCAAGAAAACATAAAGCATGAAGCTTTATCTTTCAGCCAGAAACCCTGGAACTTGTGGGAGACCACAGTCTAAATCAAGAATCAAAACATTTCCCCAGCACAACTGCAAATTGAAAAGAAGTTCTTGTACTGTGCTGGCAAATATACAGAGGGAGAATGACTTCTAAATGCTTAAAAGGTTCTCCAAACAACTTTGTGATTTTTCTAGGTGAAAAAAAATAATAATGCCAGAAATATATTTGTCATGCTTTTGTGAAAGTCTAACAGGTCAGAAAGAAAGCTTTTAAGAAAAGTAATTATTTGTTTTCTGTTTTCTAATAGTATGATGATGGTCGTTTAAATGTGATTATATTGTAAAAATAAAATGTCAGAAATTGAGGCAAAATATTCTGCACAATTTATTGTAATAAAATTCTACAAAGACAAGCCATACACTTCGCTATACACTTCAACCAACACGGTATTCTCTATACCAAGATTAGTGACTGAATTTAGGAAAACGCTTCTAATTTCTGATTAAATGTCATGCACTACGTCAGGGTTACAGGAGAAAGAGTGCCAAAGGTGCAGCCAAACTATGCATTCTGCAGCCATCTGCATTATTCCTGGCAAACTGTTACTGGTTGGTGGCTTGCATCAGCTGTCCAGTGCACACCCCACCCCTCAGGCTATGGGCTGGGTGTTAACTGAGATAAGGAAAAACAGAGAGCCCTGTGAGGCAGGGTAATGTTTCTTTTCCATCACACCGATGACTCAGCCCTGACAACTCCCTCTGGGGAAGTAGTAGCACAGGCCCACCCATCCTGCGGGGGTCGTCTCTGCTAATGGGCCATAATAATTGCAGTGGCACCAGCAGAATAGAGACAACTTCAATGACCATCAAGTACTCCAAAAATATCTTATGACTCATGGGACTGCATCATCCTGTTGTGAAACTCCCTGCCCCAAGGGAGGTACTGAACATTCCTGTCTGGATTTTTGAGGGTATATAATCCTGGGGTTTGGGAACTGGGTACCACCACCATCACCGCCACTAGACATCTGCAAAAGTACCTGAACTTCCACAGAACCACCACTTTTGACATGACTGCAACCATCATTTAACAACACTGCTATCATTGCTTAATTGGGCTGGTACCACCACCCTGACCAATAGGGGCCAGGTTGTACTCTGATTTTGTGGGTTTAAGCCAGTTTTTCTGTTATCACCACATTTATAGTAATATTTCTATTTTATATTTTAACTCTTACTTGACATCTTTTGCAAGGTCTTTGTGTGGATTAACATCTCCCACTGGTTTACTTTAAAACCAACACATACTAGCACTTCAAATAAGTTCAAATAAGATTCAAATATGGAAAAACAAATCCAACAAAACGGTTAAAAACATTGAGACTGAGCTTTTGACACCATTATTACTGAACCAGGTGTTGAAAACTTCTGGCCTTGTAACATGGTCTTCTGTAAATGAGACACAGATTGTGCCACCCTCCAGTTTTCTGTATTTTTTGGTCATGCTAGATACATTCAGGCCTGGACCTATTTTGTGATGCTGAAAAATGCTGAATTTTAGTAATCTGTAAGGAAAATGCAGACAGGATTGCACTCAAAGGATGTTCGAAACAGCTCTGACTTGAAGTTCTCAGGAACTTTCCTGAAAGGCTCTGGGTCATCCCTGCTGTGTGTGCTCCTTCCACCAGGGTCAGCAGCACTGGAAGCCTGACGTGCACTGTCCCACTGCCTGGCAGTCAGGAGGCTGTGTCCCTGCATGTCTGACAGTCCAACATGCTTGAGGAGCTAAACTTCTGTAAGCCCAGTGGGGCAAAAATTCAGATCTGCCAGACAGACCCTTTTTTGTCATTCTGGTAAAGAGAGGAAATTTGTATTTTACAGAGAACTTGTCTATTCCCTTCTTAAAGGAAATATAAAACTTATGGAACTAACCCTTTATTTTTTGTAAAGGCTAGATTAAACCCAAGTGCAGATTACCTGTCACCTTCATAATTATTGCATCCTATAGGAACAGTTTTTTATGTCCGGAAATTTCTCAGAGTCTGGCATAGGACCTCAGCAATGTCCTACATGGGACATTGGTATGTATGGTGTTACAAATTTGTCACTGAACATAAAAGCCATCTAAGTGCACTAATCTGTTCTGAGCCCACAATGATACAGTATTCATGCATCCTTTCTACCGTCTTTCATGAATCATGGTTGTTGACAAATAAAGGTAGAAAGCTTCACAATGCTGCTTACAAGGAAATCGTTCCGTTGCAGGGTTTTTTATCTGTAAGTCAGTCAGGTAATTAGACTTCTGTGGCCATGAGCTCTTCCAGTCATTAAGAGGCAGCTACGAAAAATGTTTTGCATTAAAAAAAGAAAAATACACAAATTGTCCATAATTCCTGGATTCTCCTATTAGATTATTTTCAATATAAACAAGTAGTAATTCTTACATGGAGTTAACTGTAAGTTCTTTATGTGAAAGAATTACTAAATAGACCAAAATGTAGTGGCTTTATAGTTAAGAAGTACTTCAAAATTAATGTTGATAAGGTTTGGAGATAGGCTTCAAATGACGAAATTAAACTTCTGATTAATAAATTTAAAAATGCACATTTCTGTTACATTATTAAATTTTACATCAGAAAATGTTACATACTAATACTATGAATTATTTTTTCAGAAAAAATATAGAACAATTCTTCAAAGGAAATTTGAATTTATGTCATGATTTGTTCTGCTAAAGATTAGATTCATTAAAGGCTGCTTCTAACAGTTTGATTATTTCAACATCTAAACCAAGGCAGTAGCTTTTTGAAGACAACACTGCATTCTAAAGGATACATTAACAGGTAGCCCTGTGATTGAAAGAGACAGACTTTTGCCTTAAAAAAACAAGCCCTCCTCTATTTATTTTATTTCTTTTGAAGCTAGATATTTGCTGGAGTGTCTGTCACATGATAGTGTGTTTTCAAGAGAGGCTGGCTTTACAAAGACTCTGGAGAATCATGGAACTATTGTTTTGAGAAAACACTTCCTGTGACACTTGGAAAGGCATCAAATGATATCAGAGGTCAGATATGCTTCTGACTTTGCTTCTAAATATTAATTCTCTCATCAGTGCTTCATATATTATTCCTACAATTTCTCTCTTTTCCACATTTATCTCTATTCTTCCACAACTGCATCCTATTACTTTTTGCTTTTTCCCACTTCTGCTCTTTAGGTTGTGTTGTGTCATACATGTTTCCCAGTTGAATTCTCTTCCCTCATTTGACTTTTCTAATCATATAAGAAGGTCTAAAATTATGGCCTTTGGTTTAAATTTATCTTCATTTATGGAGTTTAATCTAGTGAGATAAAGTCTAAAGGATGATCAAAGAGGTATTGGTATTGTAAAGGGTAGAGCAGTTGAAAATTGAATCATTGCTCTTATTAGCAAATTTTGAATTCCAATCTTCCTGTGTACATACTAAATTTATTTTGAGATTATTTCTGATGACCCTATGTATTTTATCATCTCATCTTTATTTTGTGTATGTAGAAATTATTTGTTTTGTTTTGATAGTAATGTAGTTTTGGCAACTTTCAATAACATTTGCAGTTTATACTTTTTATGAGAAAGAGTAAGAGAAGTGAGAGTAATAAGAAGTGAGATTATCCTAAGGCTAGCATCATTAAACTAAAAAGACACTGTTTTCTATTTTAATGCATTAATTTTAGGCTATTCCATAGGATATGGACATGCAGCTTACTTGGGCTCACTGTATGAAGCTCCATTTTTCCTGTCTGTCAAACCATGTGAGACAGCATAAATATTTTTTGTTATGTGTGTGAAGGTGCACAAATTCTGTGGGTCCTGAAGAGTCTTTTCTCCCCCATAAATGATAATGATAGAGAAAAGAATGATCTTAATGAAAAAAGGCACATGTAAAATAACATATGTTATTTTTAAAAGAGAAATGTAGTCTTTCAAAGTAAAAGTGTGTGTGGTGTCTGAAATGCATCCCAGTTGCATCCTAGATGAAACTGTGCATAGCCATAGCTGAAGTATGTCAATCAATTCCTTGCTGGCTTTTCTTTGAAGAAGAAATAAAACAGCAAGTACACAGAATGTGGATAAATTGCTGTAAACACGGAGATAGATCAATTATTCACCATTTATTACAAAATAGAATAACTCTACTATTCATAAATAAAAGGTGAGATAAATCCCTAAACCATGATTATTATACTTGGATTTATTTCTGGTTTTATTACATTTTGCTTTTAGCAGACTTTTAAAAGAAGGAGGATATTTTTATGTGAAAAATTTAGTGGGGAAAAAAATTTCCATTCCCTTTTTGGTGATTTCATGTATCTGAGATTTCACTCTTCCATAAAAGTCCTCTGGGATAATGCAAATTTTTCACATTGAATCACACAAATGTTTTCAAAGTCACTTCAGTGTGAAATGTCATGCTCTGTAGCTCTGATGAGGCACTTAAGAGGAATTATGGCCATATTTTAAATCTCTGTCTTGAAGGAAGGTAACAGTAAAAGTGAAGAAATTATCATTATCTAGAACAACTGGCTGCAGAAATGTTCTTATATATTTCTAATTTGCTTCAGGACTTAAAAAATAAAAATCACTGTTTTTTAAAGAAAGGAAATGGCTGTCCTGATACTCTGAGAGAAAATTAATGTATGACTTATTTGTAAACAAAGTGAGATGATTTCACAGAGACTTTTCTGCCGATAGGTCATCTGCCAGAGCGTGAGCACTTGGTAAGCTCCTCAGGTTGGAGAAGAATAGGGATGTATTGTGATTTCAGTTGGGTGAGAGGAAATCGAGCCCAGCTTTCATTTCTAAAGATTTTGATTTCCAGATATAAGTCTTGAAAAAACTGGTTGTTTCCTCTTGTTTGTCAGATGAGAATTTTTGTTGTGGATCATGTAGGACAGGGATGCTGCAACTCTTAAAGTGAAATCCTAATTCCACGTTGGTGATCCATTTCCTGAGAGATTAAAGAATTGGAATGCAAGGAAAGAATCTTAAACCCCCGCTTTCGGGAAGGATTGTGAAGAAGTTATTTGTGGCAGGCAAGCTCAAGTGAAAAGGGCCTGCTCAGAGTCAGAGGGCCAGCAGGAAGGGCCATGGTGCCTCTGATAGGCATCAGAGCAGATTGTGGTGAGTAGAGTCTGTTGGGAGGCAGGCATGATCCTGGGGCTATTCTGGATGTGCTGATGATTTCTCCAGGTACTGGGCCAGCAAAAATGAGTCTGAAAGACATTTTCCTGGCTGTTTCCTCCCTTGGCTGCAAGCTCTATGTTGCCCCCTCTACAAGATGTGGCTTTAACTGACCACACAGACGGAACAGTTTTGCACATAAGGAAGTGCCTCTCTAGCTGAAGCAGAGGATGTGGGATTCAGTCCCTGAGGAAGTACCAAAGCAAACACATACACAAATTCCTAAGCTGAGTATCTCCAAATGCTGTATGAATCACTCCCTTAAACACATCTTCCTGAACCCTCAGTTTATGTTGTAATGAATGCTCTAAATAAATTCAAATCAGTCTAAAGATGAGACGCAAATTTTTTATAGAATTAAGTTTCTGTGGCTTTGCTGAATCACATTAAACTGTCCAGTTCCCCCATTTTGCAACTTAATCTGGAATTTAACCAATATGTATCAAAGTATCATGGCCCAAAGGTACAGTATAATTTTAAAGCAATCAATCTGGCTATCAAGGACTTCAAATGACAGAAGAATAGGGAAAAACCCCTAAGTAACAGAGATTAAAAATTTTCTGAAGTCTTTTTTAATAGACTGGATTATTATCTACAAAAGACAAATGTTTAGAACAGAATTGCAAATATATATTCTTCACAGATTTCAATGCTTCCTGAAATTGTAACCTCCCTCATTAACAGAACATTAAGAAGTACTGTGTTGCCTGAAGTCAGGATTAATTTTTCAGTGCTTGTCTGAAATCTGTGGTAGAACACAAGTGAACAATAGGCAATGACATGCAAGTGGACAGCTTTGTAACTCCTAATGCTGCATGTTCTGCTTTTCTTGGGGTTGAAGAAAAG
This sequence comes from Petroica traversi, assembly GCA_025920805.1. NCBI lineage: Eukaryota > Metazoa > Chordata > Aves > Passeriformes > Petroicidae > Petroica > Petroica traversi. The sequence continues at coordinate 814,013 of JAHLSL010013343.1, read as the reverse complement.
ACAGTAAAACCTGTCAGATAAGTATAGTGATGTTGTTTACATCAGTAAATAATTAGTTTTGAAGAGAAAAAAAGACCTTCTTTCTCAAATTTGTTTTCCACAATTTATGATCAAGTTTGAAAACGTCAAATAATTGAGTTGTAAAAGGGACAAGTGATTGACAAACCCAGAAACCATACTTGCATTCATGTTTGCCCTGAGTTTTCCAGTGAGAGAGTCACTGTGGTTTTCAGAAGCTGTGATGCCAGACAGAGCTTCATGTGGAAGAAACACGTTTTAAAAAATTTCCTTTCATATCTGATGCATGCCTCAGTGGAAGTCATAATATTTAAATGGTTGCTTACTGTTCAGATTATGTAAAATGCACAGCTTGGGAATGTACTCAGTCACTTGTGCTGAACTGTGAAGTCAAGGGCAAAAGAAAAGAGTGAGTTTCCAGGGTGAAGACTAAACTGCTGGATGACAATAAAGATGGTGTTGGATACAGGCTCACAGCACCAGCCTTACATCTTAAACAGATCTCTGTCAGGCACAAGATCGCAGAGTCCCCACAGTAACAATAAAGCAGCACGCCTTCTGTTTTTTATGCACTTCTCTCTTTGAAGAAATGTTTTTACCAGTTAAGCCTTTTGACAGATTTGACAAATTTTTATTACTGTGTGTCCAGCACAAACAATTCTCAAAATAGTCAGAGAAGAGCAAAAAAAAAAAAATCTATTAAAAGACACAGAAGTGCTTTCAGATCCAGTCAAGTGAGATTAGTCAGTTTAGTGCGGCTGCATGGCTACAGTCATTAATTGAGAGCCAAGGGAGATATATTCTACAGAGAGCAGAGCATTTTACAGCATATCTTGGATAAAACATCTCCTGGTCAGTATTAACTCCCAAGCCTTGTTAAACAGCATAATTGAAAGAAAAATGTCACATAATTTTGCTCCTAAATAATTGATGGCAGCTGAGCACTAGACAAAAGGCCTGGTTCTCCCTTCCCTCTTTAAGGTTCTCCTAGCCATGTCTGCAAAAACCTGCCTGCAGTCAATGGAATTTATGGGGATGTAAAAATATTGTAGCTGATCAGAGAAACAGGCTGCATACATGCCTTCACAGCTTTTGTTTACTACACTATTTCTACTCTTTCGATTTTCATAGACCCATTTTCTTTTGCTGAATACACAGATATATCCAAGAGAGTTTAGGAAAATACCTTAAAATATAAAAACACTGCTGCTTGTCTGTTGCACTTAAAGAAGCTTATGACCAAAAGAAATCTGGAACCAACTTTTCTGTTTGCTAACAACAGAATGGAAAAGCCATGAAATCAGATTACCAGCTAAAAGTACTAAACAAAAATATTTTATTCCTTCCATGAAAACAAGATGGACCTTAGGAAGAGAGATTATAAATAGTTCCTTTTATTACATAGGAATTTTGAAAGTAATTGATTTACCTACTTGGAAATAATTTATTCTAATGCTAGGCGGACCTTTCTAAGGTTTTGGGTTTACAAAGAATCTTATACACAGTATGTAATTCATACATAGTTATGAAATTTTGCATAATGTAAGAGACAGTTCTTCATCCATTTTTGTCTTTTTCTTTCTTGTGAATTGCAGCTGTTACATCTGTGGCAGTTTCCATAGTAACACTGAATTTTGGACTTTACTAAAGGGTGGGAATGAGTAGCTTGAGAATGATTGACCAGGAAATAGGTTTAAAAGGAAAAATTATAAAATATTTAGGATCTATTAGGAGGGGGAAAAAAACACACCAAAATCGAAAAACACACAACTGAAAACCTTGAACCCTTTCCAGCCCCTTACAGTGTTAACCTAGCCTTCCAAAACTACTCCAAACAGCAGTTCTGAACGCATAAAACATTAACACTGTGACCTAAGATTTGGCAGTTTGATGAGACAGTGGTTTCTACTGTGAAGATTGTGGCACTGTAACTTGGTACTAAATTTTCACTGTAAAGAGTCCTGTAATTTTTGCAATCATTCCACTTTCTCTCAGGAAGTGCTCTTGCTCAGCAACGTGTGTGCTGGAGTCACATATGATTGAATTGAGGTGGTCTGGGCAGGCACAAGAGTATGATCTCAGCACAGCAAGATTTAATAAAAATCACATGGCAATTGCACAGGGAAAATTTCGTAAATTACAAGAATGCTTCCCCCCTACCCACTCCTAAGTCAGTTTCAAGGACCAACATCTCTGTTTTAAAGCTGTGCCTATATGCATTTAGCTAAAACTCAAAAGAATAATGGGAGTAGAAACTAACAGAAACATAAAGAGCCTGGAAGACAGAGCCTACCATGACTGCTGCACAAGCCTGCCCCATGGAGCGAATACTCTCTAGAAATAACTGCTGCAAATAACTTCAAAGGGAGGGAAAATAGAGGAGAGAGCAGATATTTGGTGGTTTAGCTGCTAAAACTTTGAACCTTTCACCTCTGTATCCACGCTGAAAGCCCAGCTTGAAGTTCTCAGAAAAAGTATTTTCTACTTCAAAATGGAAAGACCTTACCATACATAATTGGAAGTGATTTAGGATAAGGAGTTAAAATAGTAGTTTTATGGGGTCATGACCTTTTATCCTCCACATTTTGTCATGGTGCTTTTTTACAGCTGGTGACAATTAGTCCAGGGAATAATTTGTCTTGACATGTTTTTGTTTTGCTTTGTGTTTGGTTTTGTAGCAGTGTTTGGTTTTGCAGCAGCGGCACATAGATATTTCTTTTAAGTATTTAGATGCCCTCAATTCATGTATCGGAAGGTTGATTTTTGTCTCATCTTCTGAGTTATAGCAGTATGTGAATTACAACTCAAGTTCCTATCTAAAATCAGCATTACAAAGGCATGATTGGAATATTATGGAAAGAAATTCTCAACCAGACTAAACAGAGAAGGCAGATTGTAAGCTCTAATAAATGCCTGCCTGGTGGAGACAGACTCTGTAGCTCTTCCAGGCTACCCATAAGTCTAAATTTCACGCAATCACAGTAGATGCCTGTTCCAAAACTAAAGCAAAGCATGGGACTGAGCCTAAAGAAGAGCTTTTATTTCATCCCATCATCCTTTTCATGATAGAATTGTTGCTGCATAAGATGTCTGGGCCTTGTCTCAAGTTGTGCAACTCTCTCTCTGACAGCTGTGTTTCTGTGTAAGCAATGAAGAAACTCATGCACTACATGTCTGCAAGTGTGAGCAGGGACTGCAGTTCAGTTAACAAAGCCTTCACTTAAGTCTTCACCAGAAAGGACATTCTGTTATATGTAAAAAGTAGTGAACATATTTATCTATACCTGCATATATCTGTTAATAAACTAGGGTTTAATGCTTTGAAAGACATTTCAGCTTATGACTTTGCTAACCTTTTTCAGAAACACTGGAATGAGAAAAGGAAGGCATCTTTAAAAAGAACTGAGCAGAAGTTTAGACTTAGAAATCATGAAAACTGAGGGAAGGTAGGAGAAGGAAACAAACCCAGACTCATAAGAAAAGTGAAGTACAAGAAGATGACTAGTGAAAGAGTTAAGTGCTTTGCTTCATGCAGCTTGGCAAATGGAAGAACACAAATCATTGCAAAGGAAAAAACGCTCTTGGAAATCTCTGGAGACTGGCTTCACATGGCTAATTTACAACCACATGCAGCATCTGTCACTTTTACAAATCAATGAGAGTGCCTACCCTCTAATAGCACAGGTTCACTGGTAAAGGTTGCTGGTGTCGGCCATACAGATGAGACCTTTCAGGATGTCAGAAAAGAATGTCGGTGACGCACATTAACACCCACACGCTCCTTTATGTCACTTCCAATTTACTTTATCTTAAATTGTCAGCTAGCAGAGCTCACTCTGATATTAATAACTGGAGGTTTGCATCCAAGCCAGGAAAAATAAACCCTGCTGATAGCTCCATGAGACATCTGGCTTGCTCTAAGGAAAGCCAACAGTGAAAGATAGAGCTCTTAGTCCTTCTTAGTAGACTATGCAATATTCAGGAAGGAAAAAGATGACATAACTTACAGCTGGCCCATTTGTAATATACAGAGAAACACTTGCATTTTGTCATTTTTTGTAGGTGTCGTTCAACAGGGGAGTGATTCAATTATTTTACAGTACTGAAGTACAAAAGAGGATGTTAAAGCCACATACTGATATAAATGTTCCCACAAGCCAGAAGAAGATTCCCCAGACCTGTTGATATTTCTCCATTATATTCCTAGGTATTTAATCCTCTTTCTCACTCTTTTTCTGGTGTTTTTAGTGAGATGTAATGGTCTTGATTCACCGTTTGAATTCAGAGGGTGTAAGTTAATCTGTGGGACTTGATGACAGAAATATTTGGGTAAATCAACAATGTCAAACTTTTCTCAGACCAGCAAGCAGACAGTCGCCCAAAACTCGTACCCATCACTACTCTTTGCAAGTGCAGGGCAGCAACCCCAGCCAACTGCTGGGGAGAAATGCTGATGCAGTTAGCCCTCACAAGTATACTTTGCCAGGATTATTCTGCGACACTGCAGCTTTCCATTAAGGGAAATCACAGAGGGCCTTGTAGCACTCCCCATGGTAATTGTAGCTTTCTTCTTTCATGTACTTAATCAGATTAATAAACCCTAACCTTTCTTTCTGTCTCACTCAGCTAAGGAGAAGGAGACAGCTACAATTTTGACTGAATGAGCACATGAGGACCTTGTTTTTGCAGACAAAACTTTAGTATGTTCATTGGAAGACTTAGAAAATATGTGTACCCATTTGGATGATTGTTAAACCTGCTTCTTCAGGAATTGTAGGATTCATTCCATACCTGTAATTTTATGACCTGCATCTGTATCCCTATGTTCATATTATCTTCAAGACAAAACATCCTAGCAGGTTTTCTCTTTTTCTGTTGGGTCCTTTTCCTGTCTCTACTGCTGTCCTATAGTTCTACCACCTGCATCATTGTATTCTCTTCCTGATTATTTATACATATGTAAAATTCATAGGTCTCAGTAACAACCTTTTGGCATCCTCCCCTTTAACAAAATGTCCATTTATTTATATATTTTATTTTCTGTTTTAACATATTTTTATTTCCTAGGCTTTTCTCCTGCCTTGCAACATTTTTGGAACTGGCTTTTGACGGAAAGCTTTTCTGTAAGTTCAGCCTAGATAGTGTTAGCCAGTTCATGCTTACCCACAGGTTTTAGATGTTTTATTCCAAGAAATGTAGTGGCTATACTAGTGATGATTCCCAGTTACAAAAGTAATATTTTATTTCCAAGTATGTCATATTGGTCCTAGTAATAATTACCTCTTTTCTGTCAACTTCATAGAAATAAATTTTGTTGGACTAAAGTTTGACTTTCAAGTACATAATTTTCAGGACTACCCTTGAAACACCTGTAAAGATTGATGTCACGCTTGCCATTCCTTTTTCCTTTAAAAGATAAGTTAAATATGTTTGACTCATCAGTAGTCACCCTTGGATTGCAGAATAGACATAGCCTCTGTAGCAATAAATTTAGCAAATTGATGCATGTCAGGATGGGAAAAAAAAAATCAACTATCTGCTATCTTTGAAATGTTAAGAGACAAAGAGGAGGGTCACCCATGTCCTGGGGTGCATCAAGCACAGCAGCTTCAACTGAATAAGGGAGGGGATTGTCCTGATCTGCTCAGGGGCAGGCACCCATCTCTTCTCTGTGGTGATCAGGACATGAAGAAATAGCCTGAAGTTGTGTTATGAGAGGTTTAGGCTGGATATTAGAAAAAGGTTCTTAACCAGAGGGTGGTTGAGCACTGAACTGGCTTCCCAGGGAAGTGATCACAGCATCAGCCTGACCGGGTTCCAAAGGTGTTTGGACAATGCTCTCAAGCACATGGTGTGACTCTTGGGGCTTGTACTGAGCAGGGTAAGGAATTCGACAGGGTGTTCCTTGTGACACCTTTCCAACTCAGCTTGTGATTCTGTGATTCTGTGATTCTGTGATTCTGTGATTCTGTGATTCTGTGACTGTGGCTAATTACATCTCTACAGAGAAACTTGTGAGATTTACTCAGACTATTAAACTTTCTGTGAGAACTGTCTCTATTCTTGCACTTCTACTTAGGTGTTAGAGTTTTGTATAGGAAAAGAATAAACTGACCTAGCTGTCAATCACCTATACCACACACATTTCACCAATCTATGTCAGGTGTTAAGGCAGGGGGAGAAAGTGAGCAGTAAATACATAATGCAGAGACTCCCCAAAATAAGGATGTTGCAGAACTGATTTGTACATTACAGTGACAATGTTGCCCCTGGATTTACCTCTATTTGGCTGTTAGGCTGGAGCAGTCTCACTTGATGTGATAACAAAACAGGAAAAAACTTGTGTAATTGTTGTTATTGTTGGCAACAAAGCACAATATAGCTCTCCCCAAGTGAAGCAAAACATTTTCTCTGAGTGATTTATAAAATATACAATGGGGTGTTAATGAAAAAACATACAGCTATAAAGATATCTCTGGAATTTTATGTTTTGAAACTGAAGACAAGGAATCAAGCAGTCATTTCTGCTCTCAAACTCCAGTGGAATCTTCATGTTCATAATGGGGCTTTACTGACACAGGCTATAGAAGAAGAAGAGCCTGCTCTTGTTCAGAATATATTTCTGGGATTCCTTATGACATAGCAATATTTCATCTCAGATTTAAAATTTGGTCCTTTCCTCAGGATTTTTAGCACTGGCTGTTATTCTTTGATAATAACTTAGGTAATTTGAACAGTAATTAAGATTTTTTATTTTACTAAGTATCACACTGCATAGTGAATGCTGGAAATTTTGGCCATATTTTCATTTAAACTCTCAGGAATTTTAAACCTAATAGAAGCACATGGGATACTAGCAGAATAAATAGCACATAGGTGCAATAGAGAAGATGCAGTTTCTGTTCTGTATAGGTAGAAGCTAGTGTTGCTTAATTAGGTGGGGTAGCTGTTTTCATTTATCACCAGTGATTTCCAGAAAGACAAAATTATACATAACCTGTGCAAGATACAGAGCTAGATATATCTGTTTAGCAGCTTCAGTGACCTGTACTCAGCTTTTACTCAGTTGCTCTCCATGCACCACTGTCAATAGTGCAGGCCAAGCTGACAGCCTTAATCATGCCTTACTGGCTTTGGTTCAAGTCTGTAAAAGACATGCTCCTTACTTGTGGCTAAAATGCAGAAACTCTTCCCATTTTTTCTGCCCGTGCACTTATATTAATTAAAATATGTTGGGGGTAAAGCATTGTTGGAAATATTTTATCTCACAGGAAATAAACACATCTGATGAAATCACACTGAACTACATTCTCACAGAGGAAACAAACACTGAATGTAGCATAAATACGTTCAATGAATTTTGGAGATAAATGCATAATATGAATTTTATCCAGAAGATGCTGTGTACAGGAGTGATCCTGATTGAAACCCATAAATTTCCCAAATTGTCAATAAGTGCAAACTCTGAAACCTTGACAACAGTTGATGAGGCATGTAGACATTTTGTTTGAAACCCATGGGTTTACATGGCCATCTCTCCTAGATTGTTTATTCAATTGGCACTTCAAGGACCAACAATATCCCAAATGCCTCAAGTTGTTTTCTTGTGCTGGATAACCATCTTAGGCTAAAGTAAGCTGCCCATCAGGCTACACTGTCAAAAAAAAAAAAAAAAAAAAAGAAAAACTTAAAAAGAAGTATTTAGAAACTGTCTATTCAGAAACAGACTGCTTTGGATCAACAAGAACAAGGTTTAAACAACAAGAATTCTGTTTTATATCGTTTGATCAAAGAAGTATATATATTTTAATTTAGCTCCTAAGAAGAATGGGCATTGTCTATATTCCTCAGATCTCTTGTCCAGAGAGAGTTTTACTTTATTTTTTTTGGTCCAGTTCTTGTTATTCTACATTTTTTCCTTAATTCAAAGTCTCCAAGGGTTTGGTTTGTCTTTTTTGGTTTTGTTTTTGGTTTTGGTGCTTTTTTTATTCCTTCTTCCTTCCTTTTATGGTCTTTTTATGTTCTCTAGAGAATATAGGCAGTTAAATAATACAAATTTTATCTGTGCATCATTCCTGCTCAGCATGAAGAAAATTGAAGGAATAATACACATTGGTCAAGGAGCTAAAGGCTGAATTTGATCCATAATTAAACAATACTTTCACATGGCTGAGGCAAGAGCAAGCAGCTATCAGATCTCTACTGATCTCTTTTATAAGACTCATATCCATTTGAAAGCTTACTTTAATATTGGGGTTTTTCCTTCTATTATTTTCAGCAAAATTGTTAGTCTGTGCTCTAGATAAAGAATTATTTTCTTTATACGTATAAAACACCTTTCATCTGTTGGCAAGAATTCTTTGCCAGGAAAGTAAGAATGCACTGAATTTAAAAGAAATATTTGAACAAATCATGCAAGAATTGAATGCCGTTTGTCCTCACCCCAAGGAGGCAGGAGTAGAAACTCAGAAGAGATCTCCACTCTTCAATTGTTCAGGGTGCTGTAGAAAAGAGGCACAGAGTGGCAAGGACTGGCAGAAAAGATGTTGCTCAGAAACCACATGCTCTTCAAGCATTCTCAGGACACTGGTAAGGTTCCTGGAATAGCGTATCAGAGGAAAATAAATTCAGAAATTAAGCCTGGGAAATACATGCAACTGCTCTTATTATTTGTGCTTAAGAAGATGATCAAGATTGATTTCTTGCACAGATATTCTTGTAAGTGAAACTACTTCTCAGCACTACTGCTGTCATTACAAACTTCCATTCTCTAATTTTACCTGCAAAGCAGAAATCAAATGCCCAGGGCAAGTCCTGGAGGTCCTCTCTGACTACAGGTGTGCTCCCCAACCACCTTGAAGATGAGGTTCCAGTGAGGTTGTCTCATTGTATGGTTTACTCAAGAATTTTGTATCTTTCTTGATTTTTTTCCCTAAATGGAGCAGTAGAATAGTACCTAATCAAGCTCTAACAAATTAGATGACATTCAACACAACATAGAGAAAATGTGTCATCTCTATCTAGATTGAACTGATACTAAACAATGTATTTTTCAAAACTAGTCAGCTGCCATTTAAATGCTGGCATTCTTTAAATGGTTTTTCATGGTGTTACCTCAGTAAATCAAATAAATTAAGTAAACATAGTCACTCACTCACTTCCCTATGAGCTCTAACCTGCAATTGAAAAAATTCAGTTTCACACCAGTGTTTTGCATGGAGAATTGTAATTTATACATATGTCTTTACCCTTCATTTGTGTCCTGAATTCTCCAAAAATGTCTCAGTTTGCAATATATTCACCTGCCCCGTATCCACTCTACTCCATATCTGCTCTTTTTTTGGACACACATCCTTCAAAGCCTGTGAGTGAGTGTGTGCAGCAGTGAGAGAAAGATTAAATCATTTAAGTGGTCTTGCTCACTCTGTGTTTATAAAGAAACATAAGAGCATCTTCTGCCTCCTAATCCTGGTTGTTCAAACCACTTGTCCATTTGTTGACAGATTTTGTTCAAGGTGACTTATTCTGAGTGAATAAGGATTTTTGCTTATATAAACCTGGGCAAATATTTTTATCTTGACTGTATAAGCCTGTATCATTCACTGATTTAATAGATCTATGATGCACATAGCCACAAAACACACATCTTTTGCATATTAACTTCAGTTATGTTATTATATGCCATTTTGAGAAAAAGAAATTATTACATGATAATTGTGCAACAACTTGGGGGAGTTTAAAAAAATAGTACAATATTTCTCAAAATTTTTAATCTTATTTGCAATTTTTCCTAAAGTTATTTTGGAAGCATGAGCCTCCACTTCATATCAACAAGGGAAAATTTATTCAAGAAAGTTCTAGACTTAAACCCAAGGCTCATTCCTTTTTTTTTTTTTTTTTTTTCTTCCACAATATTAAATTCTTCCAATGTATCAGAAGGTTTACATTCCAGGTTTTTCTAGTTTTAAAAAATATTTACATAGTTATATTTCCTTCAGCCTCCATTTTAGACGATGCTTCGATGTCACGGACAAAACAATACGTGTTACTAAAAAGGGGAATTACAGTGTATTCTCCATGTCCTGTACCTGGAAATAATGGTGCTAACTGGAGGTAGTGATTGTTCTGTTACTGCAATACTTATAAAAAGCACTCTTTGGATAAAATTATCCTGAATATTTTAGTAAGATTGCATAAAATCCGATTCCTTTTGTTTTTTGCCCAACCAAAATTCTGTCACTTCCAAAACCCAAATGCACAAAGGAGGTGTTCATACATACCAAAGCAAAGGTCTTTTTGATTCTATAATGTAGAAAACATGAAAAAGAATTTTGGCCTCTGGGATTTTTTTTTTCCTACAGAAGAAAAGGAGAGAAAATAATATTATGAAAGTGACTACTCAGAATTGATCAGAATTTAACCATGAAGGCAAAAGAATGAGGGAAAAACAAATAATTACAATGATTCAGAAATGAAAGGGCTTACAGGAATCCTATGTCTGTGCACTGAGATAATATGCCTTTGAAAGTCCAGTGAGTATTTTACTGATAATCATTAATGCATAAGTAATTTTAGCTGTAATACAATACACCTGATACTGTTGTAAATACCTGTATCATAATAATTAGTTATTGAGTTATTCAGAACATATTAAATCATAAGTAACCTATTAAAATTATTAACATTTTAAGACAAAGCTTTTACAGGACACAAGGTGCAAAGGCATAGGCACTGATTTTACTACAATGGCAAAGACATAGCACCTACACTGAAAAGATCCTGCATTTGAAGTGTGAATACATAATAAGTCTTAATAGTGTGGAATACAGGTTTGAGAACAAGGCTGTAAAATGTTCCTGTTAATAAAAGAAATAACAGCAGAAAACAGGATAATTAACCATAGAAAACAAAGGAAAGAAGAGAAAGAAAGAGTCAATACTAACAAGGAATTTATTCCTGGAGGACATGGTTAGAAATTATTGTCCCCTCCCATTTCATTTAGAAGAAGCTTAGAAATGACTAATAAGTGTAAAGCAGGTGCTATGGAAGCATATGATGTGGATTTAAACCATGTTTTTGATCAAAATGATTCAGAGAATTGATGGTAAGAGTCAGAAAGAAGTAAGGCAGACTCAGGTTCTTTCATTTGCTTAAAAGATGAAGTGATTCTAATTAAATAATCTCCCATGATTTGTGTTGAATAGCAATGACATTTTCTTCCCCTGGCACTGAAGTGTGTTTTACAGTTTCAGAAGCACTCTGTGTTTAAATCCTATTATTACCTACCAGAATAAACAAGAAGTTTAACACGATTATTTGGGATGTTCCACTTACTTAAAGCTGGATTTGTTACTACATCTATCAATAGGTTCAGCATTTTCTTAGACCGTTAGATAGAGTGTGAACATCTACTAGCCTTTCTTTAATACTTAGAATGCTGCTTAATGAACATTAGGATCATTTGGGGAGAAATCCTCTCAGAAGAGTTTAAAAGGCATATTTCTGAATACACTAATCTTGAGAGCTGTAACTTTTGGGAGATTCAGGATAGTGAGAATAACACAACAAATAATCTTGTGCAGATGCTTAAGAAGGAGGAGTAAAATGTGTACATAGGGAGGAGTTCCTCTGAAGCAGAGAATAACTTCTGAGCATTTCAGGCATAGACTGCCTCTTCCACCCTTACTTTATAAAGGTGTCAGAGTGACCATATATTTGTTTCAAACTGAATACTTAAAAATAGATGTGTAAAACAGCATTGGCAAGTCCCACTGAAGTCTTTTTCAGAATAGAAGGATGATATCAAGTGAGGCTGCCTCATATTTAGTATCAGCCTTCAAACAGACTGTCCTCACTGCCTGTGTTGAGTTGCAATTAAATGAACCCCTGGGAAAACTGAAGCATTCCTGTTTTGAGGCGTTTAGAGAGGCTGTAGGTATATTTCTTCTCTTTTAAGTGGGTAAAGATGCTGTAGTCTATCATCAGATCACCTTTTTAATGTGACTACTTCTGCTAATTAGGTGCTGTAACAACGTCCTTTTCTCCTATGGACAGAGTGGCAAGCGTGTGAACACTTCTGGACACAAGACCATCTCAACCCTGTGCAAGTTTCATGGTTTAATTAGCCAAGCAGCCCAGGGAACAGAAAACCTGCGCATTGCTACAGCAGGCTGGGTGAGGGTCAGGGGAAGGAGTACCCTCCTGCTCACAGAGCCCTGCAGGGTGAGCGTGGCCATGACCCTGCATGTTTTCAGCTTATCCAATGGCTTGTCCCTTCCATTTCGGTGCCTCTGCCCTGCCACCCCCTTGATGCCTCTGCTAGAGGAGCCCTGAAGGACGAGGAGGTTCATAAAGCAGATACTTGGCATTTAAAAGCCCTGCTCTATTTTAAAAATGTGATTTTCTCCTAGTGGAACCATATTTCTTGAAACCGGTATTCCAGAACTCCTTGAGATTTTATTTCTCACTGATTTTTCTGAATACCTCAAGTGAAATTTTTCACTCGTTGGTACTCATTGGCTAGAGTACAGCATATCACAGTCACCAGAGAAATATTAATTGATAATTCAACATTTAAGACTTCTGTAATTCATACAGAGTAAGTTTCTTCCGCACAAAAACTCTTGATAGTTTTCCTCATTTGTTAGTTTTCTAGTCATATTGTAAAGATTTTTTTTCTCTGTTAATATACAAATGCTTTAATAGAGGTGTTTACTTTTGAAACAAGAGGTTTTGTGCAATATGGAAAGTGGAGAGGATGCAGTAAAATAATTCTAGTGGATTTAAGTTGGCTACTGATAGTAATGTTCCAAAACTCTTTCAAACTTGAAGTCATCAGCTGGCAGTTAATAGTCATCCACTAATTTTGGTGGACTAAGTTTGAATTCTGGGATTGTGGCTCTTTTTCCCTTTCATTCTTACAAACAATGGCACAGGGAGAATGTAATAATGCATTTAAAAAATATTCTTTGTTGGGAAAACTGCAGTTTAATGTGGTCAGATTAAATTCAATACTGAAAGCAAGTGTGCTCAAAGCTTGTTTTAGTTGCTATTAACAATATTGAACATTTTCTCATACAAGATGCCAGGATAGACAGCAAGCCTTGCTACCTTGTTAGGGTTCCAAGATGTAGGTATTAAGATAATTTATATATATATAATTATTAGGATACATCATATATAGGTATTGGGATACCTAAATGAATGTATCATTAGCCTTCATAGAGGGTTTTGATACATGAAAAGGACTGTAGTACCTCTGTGTCTAAAATCACACGATATTATCAGCATGGAATGACAAATCCATGAAAGATTCTGTGATACCATGATGTGATCCCATACAAACGCTTGCATCAGTTGGGTTATTGCAGCAGAAAGAGTAATCTTTACAGCAGCTATTGCAACAACTTTATGCTGTTTATGGTAGTTTACACTGAATTTTTACTGGATACTGATCTTCCAAACCTAAATTTTATACAAAGTGAACTGGAGTTCTGTTTTGCTTTTCTGTGATCACTGATCACAGGGTTTCACTAATTTTAAACATGATTATTTTAAAGTTTTATAGAATCATAAAATCATATAATGGTTTGTGTGGGATAGGACCTTAAAGATAATCTAGTGCCAGCTTCCCTGCATAGACAGGGTCACCTTTCAGAAGACCAAATTGCTGAGAGCTCCATCCATCCTGGCCTTGAACACTGCTGGGTATGGCACAGCCACAGCTCTGGGCAACATGTGGTGGTGCCTCACCACCCTCACAGCAAAAACTTTTTTCCTAATATCCAATCTTGGCCTGCCCTCTTTTAGTTTCAAGCCATTCTCCCTTGTGCTGTCACTAGATACACTTACAAATAGTCCCTATCCATCTGTCTTGTAGGCTCTCTACAGGTACTGGGAGGATGCAATTATGTCACCCTGAAGCCTTCTCTTGTAATAGCATAATTTCTCTTTATGTAATAGCACAGGAAACAACAAAAGTCTTCTGCCTTTTTACAAAGAGGTTTTTACTTTTGAAGGGGAGGTAGCTGGCATTCTAAACTGGTTACAGCAATATACAAGTAAAGCCAGCAAAAAACGAATGAGATATAAATTGCATCTCCTCAGTGAATAACACCCATGATCTTCAACATAACACAGAAATTCAGACTCTGTTTTGTTAAACTTCTGATTGTTTGAAAATTGGCCTTGCACACAAAACCTTCTCTGACTAGTGTATGTGGGTGTCTTTAGTACTACAGTTGTCAGCTCTAGTTAGATATTATAGAAAGCAACTGTATTATGCTTGAGAGAACTATAAATTAGAAAGTCAATGCTGTCATGAAAAGCAGAAATTTCATCTGTCTCTACTACCAGGTTCCAGTGAGTATAACTGAACCTCTTTGGATAATTCTATTGTCTGTGACAGATCCTATTTTGCAAAACTACATGAGCAAAAAAAATTCTGAATATCTTTAGATATTTCTTCAGTGTTTGAAATATTTTTTGGGCTGCCACCTCAGAAAAATAGTATAGTTGGCTTTAACAGTCAGTTTTTCATCTTGTCAAGCAGGGCCCAATTTTCTGAGATTTCCTGAAAAGTGTTTTTTGAGAATAGCCTTTGACATCCTTGAGATTTTATTTCCTTTAAAGTATTAAATCATGACTTTACCTCTGTAAACCATTATTTTTAGACTTCATATTCTGTTTTTTTCTAAACATTGTTCATCAGTCTTAGTTTAAGTCTGACCTGATACTCATCTGAGCTTTTTACTGGTATTGCTTTGCCTGTTTTTTCTAGTCAGCAGAATGATACCACTTTTCCCTTCTTGAAAATACAGTCTTTGCTGGATGGATTTATATAATTCAGTGACAAGGTGATCCTGTGGACATTTTGTCTGGTTTTCTTGTATTCTTATGTTTTAAGAAGAAGGTTTTTACTTAATCTCTTTGAGCATTGTAACTACACCTCCTAAATATTTCTGAAAAAATTTGGATAGTTTAGCAAGCGGTTAATTTTCTTGACATGGAATACATTTACTGCATTAGCATCCTATACTCTATCTTCTATCCTCCAGCCCTTGAAGCAGGGCTTTATGACGTGTGCACATCCCAAGTCACTTCTTCTGACGCTTTGGAAGATACCAGATATATTCATCTATAATTCCAGTTTCTTTTCAACATAATGGATTTTGTTTCAGCCACTGAGAGATTTGTTCTATAGACCAAGAGCTAATACTTCTTACACATTCATTTTTGGTATATCTATTGGGTTTTTTTATGTCCTTTACTTCCTTTGGTCCTCCCTATGTACAAAACTTGGAGGAAGTGCAGACTATAACAATATTTTTCCCTTTCATGAAGCAATTTTAGTCAGATGAAGTCTGTGAGGTATTTTAAGTACCAACAAGCAACACGGGACTGACCTCAGTAGGTATAAGTGTAGTGATGGGTAAGGACCAGGAACTCATGCTTCCCCAAGGCTGCAAACAGAGCTGCAGAGCTGCCTTCTGAGAACCTTCTCTGCTTGGGCACTGCTTTCCCCCAAGCAATAAACGGAAATAAACTCAACCTAAAAATTCCATAAACTGGGTTGCTCGGGTAACCTACTGTGTGAAAGATTCTGTTGGGGCCTATGTATAATAAGGGCCTATCTTCATTTCTCTTTTGAGCTTCATCAGCATTAGACACTCACTTAGTATGAAAATTAGCAGCTATTATGAAATTAAAACTGAAGCTGGTACAAATCTAGATAATCATTATAGGAATCTCCCCATGCATCATATTTTAACCTATAGGCCCGTAGCTAGGTTTGTATGGTCATGTATATAAAACAAAATATGAGAAATATTATAAATTTACTCAATTACATTCAATTGTAATAAATAACAATTTTCCATTTAATTTTAAATAGAGCTAATCATACGAATCATCATATTTTTAGAACATCATTGCACAGATTGATATTATTATTTAATAATAACATGCCAGGTCCCTCTAGAAAATATAGATATCAGAATCCATCCGCATTACTTTTGACTTACTTGAAAGTACAAATACCAGCCCTAAGTGTTCAATTATTAAGGTTTCAGGCTAATATCTAGAATTTTGTATTGAAACGTATTTCCATGAAGTTTTATTACTACCTTTCACCAAAATAGAATTTTCTCATGACAATAAGGATTCCTGATTATGAAAAAACTATTTTACCAAAATCAATGCTGAAGTAAAAATCCCGAATCTGAAATGAGTACTCTAGCTTTAGCCATACAGGTCTTAAACCTGGTGCAATGTTACTGTCTTTAGTAATGAAAAATAAATGTTGACACCAAATCTGTTACACAAACACAAAATAAATTCTGTGACTCTTCAGTCCTTTTAAGCATTCAGCTGCACTGAACCAGTTTAGGGAGTTCCAGTCAACCTGCAGAAAGTAATATGCCAAAGAACACGGAAGATCATGCCTTTGGCAAAAGGCTTTCATTCTATTAATTACATCCTAAGCAAACAAGCTCAAGAAAGAAAGTCAGTAATGTAAAAAAAAAAAAAAGAAAAAAAAAGAAAAAAAGAAAAAAAGAAAAGAAAGTCTAATTTGAAAGTAAAATTTGTTTGAAAAAGATGGAAGAGATTTGATCCTTTACATAGTCTGATGGGAAATTAAAGCAAACAATTATTTCATTATTGCTGTCTGGTGAGACAATGATCATTATGAAGCAGGTTTACTTTAAAATCCTGATGATTAGAATTTGTCTACTTATTATGTTTATTAACACTCTCCAGTGGAGACTTTAGTCAAGTGGAAAGAAATTGTTAAGTCCTTGTTCTGTTTCAATTTGATATTTGGAGATTGCCTTGAGAAATTTCACTGTTCCAGCACTCATAATTTTAAGATTTCTGTGGTCTGTGGCTTGGAAACCATTTTTGTTTTAAAGTATATTATATATTTTATATTTAAATATTCCTACATGATCAAGTGAATAATTCTATTAAAATCTTATACTTTCTGAAGTCTCTCACCTATGAAAATGACTGCTTTGATTTAGTGTTAGGTATATTTTCAAAATTGACTGCATTAATTTGTCATTTGTTAGTTTGTTTTGTCAGAAAAGATCCCTTTTCTTCACTGGAAGTCCCACAACCAAGCCAGCAAATTATACTGTGGTGTAGCCTAATATGCCAAATGTAACCCTTTCTTGGCACATGCACTACATTAATTTCTTTGATCTACACCTGTGTAGATGAAGATGAAGATGAAATGAAGACACCTTAGAAGCTACCCAGAGGATAAAAGGGTTTGATTCTTATGTGGGTTGGAAACAACTTCAAAAATCAAGACTGTTCCCTCTAAGGTCACATGGCACCCAGCCTCCTAGTTTGGAAGGAAGGGCTTGATGATGTTCACGTGAGTCCCAGTGCCAGACCTCAAGTGGTCTCAGTTTAGTGTTGTCTTATGGCCAGTGAGGTCTCCCTGGGAGCTGAAAGACACCTGGGGCCAAAACTGCTTTTAGTCAGGAGGGTGATGAAGTGGTCTGAAGGGACCAGCACCCCTGGTCAAGCATTCCCAGTGTATTTGTGTGCCTCTGCTTTGGAGCAGATGATGTTTGGTAACTCTCTCCAGTTGTTAAAAGCTTTTTCGGTTGTTTGATCTTGGGATTTTCCTTGAGTTTAAAAGACTCGATGGTTTGCCAATCACTGTAAACACTGGGTGTTCTTACACAATACATGTGTGCTCCTAGTCCTTCATTTTCCCAGATCTTTCTTATGTCTGAGTCCTTGAGAAAGAAATATAGAATCATAGAATAACCTGAGCTGGAAGGGATCCACAAGGATTCTCAAAGTACAAGCCCTGGCCCTGCACAAGAATCACACATGTGCCTGAGAGTATTGTTCAACACCGCTTGAGCTCTGTCAGGTTGGTGCTGTGACCACTTCCCTGGGGATGAACAGCTGATTTGGAAATATCCATGACTTCATTGAAGAATTCATCATTGTTATTGTCCTGCATAGGTGGTCTGGCATCCACATTATTTGACAGTCTTAAACCATATGACTGCAATGCCTTCATCTTCAAGGTCTAAAAGTTCTTTATTTTTCTTAAAAGATGCATTTTCATAAGTATACATTTTCTTGGCATTTCCTTTGCAAATTCTTTAAGATTTTGAGTGGACAGTAATAAGATTTTAACTGGGTCACAAAGATTAAAGTTAAATAATTTAATAGTCTCCAATTTTCTGACTTAAGTCTTAAAAAATTATAATTATCTTCCTTTATATTTATTAATCTAAAGCATTTTTATAGGCTAGAGATGTTCAATGACCCTAAAGCATAAAGCTTTTAATTTTTTTTGAAAACTAGGTTAGAAAATAAAATACCCCAAACCTATATAACTATAATACAATGAATGTTAGAAACTATTTTATAAAGTAACAACTTCAAATGTTATAAAATAGCACCTAAAGGAATGAAGATTATTTTTTAATGTTATCTTCTCAATTCAATATAAAGTAGAACTACACAAATTCTCACATCAGCAATTTGCAAACTAACATTTTGTTCAAAGGAACTTGAATATTTCTTTCTTCTTTGAAAGGATTAAGTTTTACAGAGCAAGTACGACTGCTTTTTCTAAGAGTTTGGCATGTTCACAATGTAGAGTGCATTAATATTAGAAACGGGCTGAAACAAAACTTTCACTGTGAGCATTCCCAAAGATATAAGATATAAGAACAATATCTTTTGTTTTGAATCTAATGTCATCATTTGTCATTAATGTCATAATGCCATCATTTTATAATGGTGATAAACTACAATGTTGACCATTGTGGAACTTGTGTTCAGAGATGATTCTTTTTTATTCAGTACCATTAATAATCACATCACATTAATAAAGATTGCTCAGTGAAAGGGTGTCTTGATCTTTAGATCTTTTGCATTGTTTTTGGTTCCCCTTCTGTGCAGTCAGTAGTTTTACTTAAAAAAAATACTAAAGAAATAAAACCATGTTAATGTTGTTGCCCATCTTATTTAATAGAATAAACAAGAGGAATCTGTTTGTTGGCAAATGGCTGAAAAATGTGCCATTAGTGTGCCCAGGTAGCCAAGAAGGCCAAGAGCATCCTGGCCTGTATCAGGAATGGTGTGGCCAGCAGGACCAGGCACTTGCCTGTCCCTGCTGTACTGGGCACTGCTGAGGCTGTGTTTCAAGTGCTGTGTCCAGTTTTGGACCCCTCGTGACAAGAAAGACTTTGAGGTGCTGGAGCAAGTCCAGAGAATGGCCGTGGAGCAGAGGAAGGATATGGACCACAAATCCACAAATGGGGACCAGCTGAGGGAGCTGAGGCTGTACAGCCTGGAGAAAAGGAAGCTGAGGAGGGACATTACTGGTCTCTGCAGCTGCCTGATAGAAGAGTTGGCCACTTCTTGCACGTAACAAGGAACAAGTGCAAATGGTCTCAAGTTGCACCATAGGAGCTTTAGATTAGTTAGTAGAAAAAAATTCCTTCATGGTAAGGAAGAACACTGGGAATAAGAACAAACTGCATGGCAAGATGGTGAAATTGAAGGCCCTAGAACTATTTAGAAACATGTGGATATGGTGAAATGGTTTGTGAAATGGTTTACTGTGAATATGGTTGTGGTGCTAGGCTGATGGTTGGACTTGATTTTAAAAGTGTTTTCTGACCTCAGTGATTCTATTATTCTATGAATAAAATAATTTTAAAGGACTTCTTTGTGAATGCCTTATCCATTATCTACAAAATATGAGATAAGCAAGGAAATCACCAATAACATCCTCACTTTTAAAAGTTTTTCTTTCTTTGAACTTTATTTCAGATTCCCTCTCATATACGGAAGAAAAATTTACATTCTCTATTTGCAAAAATGTATCATCATAATACTATTGCATGAGAAATTGTTAATTCTTTTATGCATATTTTTTGATTGTATATCTTCTGTTTTAATGTCTTCTAACTTTCAAGCTTAATTTGGTCCAGAAAGAAATGTTAGCAAAATTACATTATGCAAAACTACTTTAATGATACCTCTGACCTAGATGCAATGAGAAAATTAAATTAAAAAAAAAAAATTCCAAGAGATTCAAGATCTGACTCCTAGGCTGCTTTGATTAACATTATAAACAACCTTTTAAGCCATCTGGATGTCACCTAACAGACAAGTATAAGAAATAAAGACTTTTACTTTTTAAATGTTCATATGAAGATTTTCTTTGGTTTCCATTAATTTCTCCTGAAATTGCAGCATCTCCAAGCTACTGGGGGCATGGGGGGAAGTTTAAGCAAACCTGTATCCATAGGATTTTTTACAGGAATTCATTCTACATGCATTTTTTTTTTAGCATAAAAATTTAAGTTATTTTAAAGAAAATACTACCATATAAAATTCAGATTTATAAATTATAATGAGGAATTCTTTTGATTACAAAAGAGCGGATATGCAAAGCATAAATATAATTTTAAGAATCGTATTCATCTGGTCAGGATTACAAAATAATCTGTGCAAATAATACATCCAAAAGGTTCAATATGTTGGAACACCTCTGATTTTACATGTTAACTCCACAGAATATTTTCTGAACCATTTACAAGATAATAATTGCTTACAGGAATTTCCCTACAAAGAGCTTAGAGAACAGATGCTCAATCTTTTGATAAAAATTTTTTGTAAAGCTTTTAGATGAAGTGAGAAAAATTTACTGGTTCTTGTAAAAAAAAAAATTGTCAATTTTCAATGAACGCAAGCAATAACATTTTTTGGCCACGTTTCCATTTAAATATTAGGATGAGTTTTGGTACAGGACCATAAATCATTCCGAACTCATCTGTAAGGATGTGTAGGCTTATGAACTTTTAAGATCATTTTTAGGAAACTGGCCAAATTCCAAATTTACAGACACACAGAGATTTATATATATTTTGGCTCATACTGTAATCACATCCATCCTTTAAGAGATCAAATGCTCTGTGTTGAATCACATCCTTGAAGCTGCACCATTTAGAAGCAAGAGATAAAATCAGTTTCTCATCTGGAGATTACCTGATTCTTTTGAAGTCAAGAGAAATTTTTTGCATGGCAAATACATTTGTGGAAACTGCCTATGCCTGTGATAATATGTGATTATGTTGACAGAGTTTAACTTTTTTGCACCTTGAATTTCATCTAAACAACACATACCATAAAAAGTAAAAGCTCACTAATTATAATTACCCACATCATGCTCAGAGAAACTACAACTGATGTGTATAATATCTTTTGTTTTCTTTGTTTTTAATGACAAAAGAAATAAGTTATAAATGCTTAAAACTTGTGAACATAAATAATTTCTGTAAGAACACCCTTCCTACTGAGCTGCAGCATTTAGTCTTAATGACATCTTTGTCAGCATTGCAAATGAGACACCAGAGTTTCTTTTACTTGTTGGTTTGGTTTTTGGTTGGTTTTTTTTTTTGTTGTTGTTCTGTGTGATATTTTGGGGGAGATTTGTTTCTTTCTTTGTTTGTTTGTTTTCCAGAGGGATACTATTCCAGTGAGGAATAGACATCAAAAAAATAAATAAAATCAATATTAAATGGCTCAATTTAATTTAAACTTTCACGGAATTGCTTTTATTATTCCAGCTGTTTTTCCTGGTGAAAGGAAGTTTTCTTGGTTAATGAGACTATAACACAACTCATCCCATTATACCAGCTCTAACTTAATAAATCAAATATTTGCACACTACCTTTTCAGGTTTTTCCAAATAGATTTCTTTTTCATGGCAATAAAAACTAGTGTGGACTAGGCGTCATATCTGGGTACTTTAAGAAGCAAAAATTAATGGGGAGGCCTGCCTGTGCTTCCACAATTCAGGGAGGGTTAATTGGATGTGTCCTAAAGGAACATTGAGAGGTACCTTCTCCCATTCACCTTGAGTGCAGCTCTCAATAATGTTACCATGTTATTTAAATGCTACCTCCAATAAATTTTATCAGGCTTCATTCATGCATCTCTAAATATTGGAAAATAGCAAGGTTGCAAGTGTTGCTGGGAAGATGGTGTCATGAGCCTAGCTTAAAATTTGGGGGAATATGAGTTCAATATTTTAGGAAATACCGAGTAGTGGTGTGATTTTTTGCAGGCAGAAGTACAAGCTAGACATTATCATCAAACCATGAATTCTTGAACTTCAGTTTGGCCTTCAAAGTGCATGAAAACTGCTTAGCCCAGTCAGAGCACCATGATGTAGAGACACATTTCCTCTGTGATGCCTCTGCTTTAACAAACAGGTTTGTTTGCTGCATCTTCTCAATTTGTGCCTGCACCCCACGATTTCAATTTTGCTTCCTTACACAAATAAAAAAACTGCAAATATTTCAGGGGTGCATTCTGCCTTTCAGTTAAGTAAAAAAACCCAGTAAGGCTCTATTACAGTCATATAAATTGCCATTATGAATCTAAAGGAAAACAGGAGAAACTCCAGAAGGGCACTGATACTTGGAGAAGAGAAGAGCATCAAACACGAAATCAGAGTTTGCAGCTTGGGATGCAGCTGAACATCCCAAGAGGGGTCAGGAACCTTGACCTCGATGACAACAAGTGCAGTCCCTGAGTGAAGGAGGACCACGGTGGGTCAGCGTTTCTTCAGAAAACTTGTGTAAGGAAGAAAATTACAACAGGGCTTTGAAGAGTCACTTGGCTAGAAACAGCTGGGCCAGCCAGAAGGAAGTCACATCACTTTTATAGTTATCTCTGCCATAAATTACACAGCCACTGCTGGAGCACCTTTTACTGAGAAAAAGCAGCATCGCCTCTGCTTCCCTAACTCACCAGGCTCACACATGATTTTGGACGAATGTGTGACCGATATTGTTTGCTGGAAGATGAGACCAAAGTGACAGAGTTTGCAAATTACAAGCATTTATTTTTTCATAGAATATCTTTTCACAGTGCGTGTAGGCAAAACCGTGCGGTTTTCTGTGTTTAGAAACAACAGCTGTGAAGGCTTCTATTGTGACAATAGTGCCATTTAATCACAAAAAGCCTTATTCTGCATTGTCTCTTTGTTGAAGCCCAGGAAGGCCTTTTTCTGGAGTCTCTCTAAGTCATCACAGTTGAATCCTGCTGCCATAAAAGTGCCTGACAGCTTTACCCCAGCACAACTGAAGCAGGACTGTGTTCGAATAAACAATTATCTTTACCTTTCTTTACCTTCAAATAACTGCCTCTTGCTTGAAAAATCTTTTCATAATAATAACAACTCAAATTAATATAGATAAATTAAATATTTTTTCAGAAAATTATTTATACGATTAATAAAGGGGGAAGAATTATTAATAATTTGTACGTGATGCTTCACAAAATGTTGCAATATAAGACAGGCTACTTTGAACTGGTAGATCTTTCATTGTGATAACAAGACAATCTTTTGTTAGAAATCATAGGAAAGACCTATAGTCAACCTAAAAAAATCCAATATGATATGAACATTTCCCGAAGCCTGGATATCACCTATAAAGGCCTCCTTTCTTGAAAGTAGGCATATTGTTTACATTTCATCAAGATTTATTGGCCAATATGGCTTATATTATTTTAGTTGCCTTAAGTCAAATGTGCAAACTTTGGAATTGGTCACAAAGACAGCTAAAAGTGTAGTTCATGGGAACACAGAGGAATTGTATTTCCTCTTTAGAGATTTCCTTGTTGAATCATGCAGAAACTATTGATTACATTTCAAAGGCAAGGGTTTTTTTTAATACATGCCAGTGACTTCATCTGTCTGGAGCTGCCTGAACTTCAAACAGATTTGGGAAATACAGTAGATAAAAGGAATTTATGAGAAATAAATTATGTCACAAAAATGGCAGAAGTCTTTACCAAAACAAGGGTCTCTTAATGGGAAGAATAGAAAAATAGTATTTTCCCTCCTTATTGATAATGAGGATTTTAACAAGCACATATGTATATATCTAAGTAAATAACGTAAATTAGAGGGTTATGATAACAGCTTTCAAATTATGTATTTTTTTTCTTATTATGAAAACATATTTCCTTTCTTATTTGGTTGTGTGTTGTCAATGTTTAATAATTTAGATTTTTCTATCCTGAAAATGGTCACATCTTCAAAAAGTTGATGTGAAGACATGAACAGAAAGGCAATAAGAACCTTGATGAGGCACTGGCATCCTGTGCGGTGTTTATTGTTTGTGACTAGGGAAAATTCCTGTAGCATAACACATGGAATCAAGAGCTTGACAGCACAGAGGACACTCCGGGCAGCTGTGACTCTGCTCTAAGTTAGCCAAAACAAGAAGCAGAAAACACTGTCCCAGGCTTCTCACTGATCCCTCTCTGGGAAAGCAGAGAGATGCAGATATCCTTCCTGCTACTTGTGTCTGAACATGGCTTCAGAGGGAGGTGGAGATGACAGAGCCCAGGTGTGGGAACCTTGATAAGTAGTGCCAGGAGCAGCCCTTCCCATGGACACAAATGCAAGCCTGTGATGTGTTCTGGCAGAAAAGTGAAGGTTTGTAATACTCATAAAAGAGTCAGCATAAGAAGAATTTTTAAATCTTAATAAAGATTTCTAAGTGGCAATCAAATTGTTGAAGGTCTTTGTTTTCATCACTCACTAATAAGGTTAAAATTAAAAGGATTTCTATTAATTAATTAATTAATTGAGAACACTGAAAAGACCATGGAATTTAAATTAAACATAATTTAGTTTACTTTGGGGTGGGAGTGAATATCTGTAAAAATATGGTAGCATGGGGATGAAGAATCCGTCTTTCAGAACAACATGAAAACAATGAATTTCTTGAGCTTCTTGTAAGGGGCAGTATATATCAACGGTGTCATTCCAAATTAATTTGGTTTTATATGGCAAAAAAGTTCATTTTTCAGGGCTATTTATACCGGGGGATTGTTTCTTCAACATTATGGCAGGCTGACTGTTTGGGGGGAGGAAGGGACAAAAAATATGGCATAAAGGTAAAACACTGTTGCTCTGAGCATGTGGGATTCTCCAGCAATTTCCCACCTTTCAACCACTCCCTAGATTTCCTACTTTAGCCTTGAATGTTCAGGGAAAGTGAGAGACTGTAGGAGAATGCTAACAGTGCATCCACACTGACTTGATGTGTCCATTCTGCTAGCTCTCCCTGTTGATTTGGCACAGTTGACTTGTGATTTCTTAGTTATGACTGATTTGCCTACCTGGGCGTCTTATTGTGGAAGATTTCCTTTCAAGTGCCATCTACATCCATGAATGTACCTTTAATCTGCTTTTAATAAAGCAGGTGGTGAGGGAAACTGACAGGTGAAATGGCCATGTTATTGAAAAAAACACAGATAAATGTATTTTTAGTCAGATGCAGTACTTCAGATGCCTTTCTACCGACAGGATGAAAATGTGACATTCGTCCTTTCCCTTTGTCACACTGGTTCAGTTGATTTTCAATGCTTTTAAAAAATATAAAATTGAGAAGCTGGGGGTCTTGTCTTCCAGTACCATTAACAGGTATCTGCTAAATTACTAAAATGGATTCAAATGAGGAAACTCAGCATATTTGTCCAACATTGCTCCCAGAAGTTATCAAACTACTTCAGGGAAAATGTAAGGATAAAAAGTCTCGTAACTTCCCTATGACAGGAATTCAGGAATCTTTCTCTCTAGCATCACTTTATTATAAATAACGAGTCCAGAATGTCTTCTGGCACCCAAAAAGTACAAAGGTGTCTGCTGCACCTCAGTGAGCATGTGGGGCTCAGTCCTGCCCCACAAACCCCAAAAACACTAAAGGAGCTTGGGGATCCAAAGGTTATTTGCTGACAGTCATCCTAGCCCTCTGGCCAAAGTGCAAGATGAGAGGACAAACTCTAAAATGTGACCTTGTATGTCTTGCTTTGGTCCACCAGGCCTGGAAGTAGTTCTGGGCAGCAAACACTCCAGAGTTTTACCTTTGATTTCCCACCTTGGGCATTTCAGGTTGTTTAATTTAACATTCTGCTGGAAACACTTAAAAAGCAGTGAATCTCCAGCCTTCACTCTGATCCAGGCAAAGTTTTTGATTTTTATTCTCTTTTTTCAACTGTTCTTGTCCTCAAGGTTGTAGTCAACTTTCTTTGCGAGGTGAGAGATCTGTTATTTCCTAAATGAGAACCTATCCCTCTGCATTAAATGGGTGCAATGTAGGATGTAAGAAGTTGTGACCCTCTATAATAGGTTTTCTTCCATTTTCTTCACTTAAACTTCAAGGGCAACATTTTGAGTTTTCCTTCATGTTTTTACCTCAGAGGCAGGCATGTTAGGATTATGAAATCAGAAAAGCTCTGGTTAGATCAAAAAAGGTGGCAAATTAGGACATTAAGTGCATAAAATCCTTCCGTTCAACATATATATGTTTTTTATGAGCACAGCATCACTGAATTATTACACAAAATCAATGTAATTTACACAGCTTACATAAGTTCGTTCTTCCTTTCTTCTACTTATTCCCTCCTAGTATTAAATAAAATAATTCTTTATACATTTCTCAATAAATGTATTTCTGACATTTTGCTTATCAAATCAGTCTGACACTTTTTCCTTTCAAGCCTGACATGCCATTAAATTGATGTGTAAAGACTTTAAGAGCCTCAAAATCCAACTTATTTTACACATTTCTTAATGATATATTATAAAATTGGCTTTTAAAAATTGAGACACTCATCAAAAGCTTTAATTCTGTATTTTTAAGGGGTGCATATTTCATCTTTTAATCTGTCATAGTGACTGCTTCACTCATTAGTTGCTGTGTCTGTTGATGGAAAAGCATAGCCACTGTAACCATGCAAATTCAACAGTCATCCTCCTGCCTGAGGATATATTTATTTTGAAAGCTGAACCACACTGCGCTTCATTCATACAATATTTACATGGAGCTAATTTTGGATACTGTGAAATTTGTACCTTCAATAATAATGTTGACTATTACACCTGAAATTTTACAGTTTCCTGGTTTCTTTCTAAAAAAGTCTTCTTCTGCATTCAAAAAGTTACACCTAATATGCCCTAAAGAAATCCAGTGTTAATAAATCTAATGAATCTAATAAAAATCCATAGATAATGGGTTTTTTTATGGGAAAGGATTAGAACTTCTGATGCAAACCATAAACTACATCTGCCACTCTTTCTTTTCAAGATATTGTACGAGAAACAGAATATCACTTTCAAAGCCTTTGAGCTTGTGTGCCGCTGGATAAGATGTTGGAAAGGGCAGAAGTCATAATTTCCAGCAGATGCAGCCAGGCCACGTCAAGTCATTGCAGCATTGCCTGAGTAAGTGTAATTAGGTGTCAGACCCTGAGTGAAGAATCAGGGATCCAAGCAACCCTTTTGGGCTATTTAGTACTACTTCTACTGGTGTAAGTGAAATCACCAGAACCATCCACAAAAATGAAACTCGCTCTGTGTGCAGAGCTGCATCCAGAAACAAATAATTTATTGAGGTTGTTTTTCTAAATCCTGGCATAATACAGTAACTACAGCTATTGAGGATTGCAATTTTGTTTAAATGATGGCTCCCAAATCTCTCTGGAGACATTTCCCCATGCAAGCACATTGTAGCAAACATGTCTAGAAGCCACAAAGCTTTGATTGCCTAAGTAATTACAGTAGCCTCATCAAACTGGAAGCATTTCTTTTATCATCCTAACAAGAAACACTCTAAAACACAAAACTGCATTTGTATAGCATTAGGAAGTGCAAGGGGTTGAGATGTCCTATATTTTGCTTTATAACTTTTCATAGTGTTTACCAGAGTGATTTTTCACTCTGTAGTCTTCTATGTACATTTACAGACACCTCAAGTGAATAAAAACACACAATGGTCATAAGATGTCTATTGTCCTGTAAAAGAGAATACAATACACAACAATTTCTTTTCAATCACAGTGGCAAAATGTATAGTGTACATATTACTATGATGACAACTGTTATAGAGTTGTATTTTCTTCACCTCCATTTCTTTTTGAGGATGAGGCAGAAATAATTTGGCTAGCTTCTTGGTTTACTGTTTGGCTTTTTTTTTTTTTTTTTTTGTGTTCATACTTAGGTGGTGTGTTTGCAATTCTCTGAGATAAAACTAATTTTGAGACATTAATTTAGCTTTTAGTTATTTAGTTTACAGTTTATTTTTTACTTTTTTAAGGGTAAGCCCTCCTAGTAAAGAGCTAGTCTGTGTGACATTTCTGTCTGTAGCAGTGAGGTTTTTCTTAAAAGATATTTTTACCTTGTGCAACTTAAACTGGGGAGGAGAAAGGAGTAAGACCATAACTCATAAGACAGGCGTTCCCCCTTCATGGAGAAGTTGATTATACCCTGGCTCACTACTCCCTGTTCCTCTTCAGAAACCCGTGATGTAAACATCCAAAAGATAAGTAAAATGAATTTGACAAAGAAATTAAATTAGTTTTTCTATTCAGAAAAGCAATTATTGTCTGCATACCTTGCCTTCTTGTTCTAGCTGCAGGTCAAGGATGCTTTCAGGCTCTTTCCTAACACAACCTTTGTTTTCCTGGGACGAACAAATGTTGTGCTTTGGCATAGCCTTAAAAAGCATTTTTAAAAGTTAGTCTTGGTGCCACTGACTGATCTTCTGAAAGGGAAAATGCTAGGACATAAATTATCCATAAACTGGTGATTGAATTTTTTCATCTGTTTATTTTTCTCACAAGCAGATTTGCATTTTGACATTTTTATAAGCCATAGAAACTATTACCTTACTCATGGTCTTACAATGCATGCAATGTAGTCTTTTATTCACAGAGATCCCAAATAGCACATTAGTAATAATACTGTCTAAGCAGGCCTCTTGCCTTTGGGTTATGGTGATCTTCAAAGTCATGGGAAGAATCTGGAACTGGGCTTGATTTCTTAGGGGAAGGCAGACAGAGCACCTTGGATATTCACAGTGATGGGATGATTACAGAGAGCTTGCTATTGCTTGATAGATCTGGAATTTTTCCAACCAGCCACCAGCCTAGAAGTTTGGATATCATGGATCTTCATGAACTGTAGACACTATTGGAAAGAGTGGGAAACAGTCAGCTGATCAGAGAGAGGTAAAAGAGAAAGGATTTTGCGTTAGAAGTTCGGTAAGACTTCACTACCTGAACAAATTAGCAGTCTAATACCAAGTGGTCTTGCAATAGTTGGGGAAAATTCAGGTCAGGAGACTGGTATGCCTTTGCCTTTTCCCTCCAACATTTCTATTTGTCCAGCTACAGCTGACTTTCTGTAGGCAGGCATGCTACCAATCATACTTTTTGGAGAGAGGCACAGAAAATAATGGGGTCCTCAGAGATTTGCCTCACCTTTTTGTTCTCTAGTTGTGGCATAATTAAAAGCACTAATAAAAACCCCATTAATCTGGGGCACTATTTACATATAGTCTTTCACTGAAGAGGAAATCAGAAAAGAGAAATACAAAAATAATCCACATACAGTGTAGAATTTTCCTTTGGGGAAGTCTCAAGTAATTGTATATTATATGTGTCTCTCCAGCCAATTATAGGCATTCACTCAGCTGCCTGTGTCTGAATTTGTCAGGTTTCTAACGTAATATATAAATCTGTTCCTGCTGGACTCCAAACCACAGCTGGTTTTGATCAGACTCCTGTAAAAAGGAAATTTCAATTAGCAGTGATCCAAACATATTCTGGAGGTATATTTTTACGGCTGCTTGACGAATAGCGCTCTTTGTTCGTAAGGGTGCGTGTAACTCTCAAATGCAAAGCAGCCAGAACTGTGAGTCATCACCACAAGCACAGTACTTTGTTGCAGAGGTCACATTCTGCCAAAACCAGAGGAATTAGCTAGCCAGACTGAATTAGCGGTTGAAACACATTAATTTATGCTACATAAATGTTATTGTGGCCCTGTGGGCAAGTACTTAAGTCATATGCTTTATGAACTATTTGCACCAAGAGGGCTTTCCAGCTGTAAATCAGCTCCGAAGCAGAGCTCTGCAAAGCGTTCGTGGCCCCGCGCTCTGCTCCCCCCTGTCCACACGGATTCCATCCCTTGGCACCCCGACTGCTCGCCATTCTGCACGTGCTTTGCGGGATTTCCTGCAAGAGGAGTGGATCAGCAGCCGGAACAGAGCTGAGGTTGGGTCTGGTCGGGAAGTTGAGCTCTAGCCAGTCGCCGATGACGCTTGCGGGCAGCTGTGGGTTTGTGGCTCCGGGCGTCTGGCAGCAGGCAGGGCTGCTGGAGTCGGGGCAGCTGCGTGGTAAATGGAAACCTTGGTATCTCGAGCACACACACAGCCCAGCCCTTGACAAGGCTGTTTCTCTTCTGTGGGAGGAGGGGAATTAGATACACTATTGGCCACAGTATTTCAGAGTGAGAAAAAGTAGAAGTGTTTTCTCGCTTCAAATTATGGTAACTGAGGACACATGCCAAGAAAGAATTATGCATAAAGATAGTGTTTTAACTTGTTTTTATGTGTTTGGATATGTCTCTGCCAAAAATCTGACAGAGCCTCATTGTTGCAGCTTTTTCATCATGAAACCACTGACTGCACCCAGCAAACATTTCATAAATAATGAAGTAATTGGGGGCATTTAGTGTTGTCTGATCGTGTCAGCAGTTGCATGTAACACACTCTACTTTGCAGCAAGCCAGGTAAATGCTACAGCGGTGTGAGAAGGGAGGCAGTGTTGGTCTCCAGAGGGGAATGGTCTTTTGAAACAAACATATTTCACTCAGACCATAATTCCACCTTTTATTTTTTTTTTTTTGGTTATGCCTGCCTTTGCACAAAGGATCATTTGTTTTACTATTCATTTTTGTTCAGCTCAACAAGCAGATCCACTCCCTTGCACCACTTCTACTGTGATGCTGAATCACACTGCACATGCATCTTTCCCCAGAGAGTGCCACAACACGTCTCCTCTTGTTTTTAAATGTAATACAGCCAGTACCTTTATTGGGTATCTCCAGTGCTGCTGCTCTCGAGGACAAATGAACCCTGGCTCAGATTCCTGACTGCAACTGCTTTTACTCAGGCTCCCTGGTTTCTGGGCTTGTTGATTTAGGAATCTTGGACATTAATCATCTGGTGTAAATGACATTTTTCTTTATGCTGAATATTTCAACAGGATCACAAAAAGAATGTTTTTATAGCATTAAATATTCATAAAATCATGCTAAAATAGTTAAGAGGATGTGAAATAGATGAAGATTTAAATGCATAAATATTTAATATTTTAATAGCTTTTCATATGAATTTTTTTCATGAACCTAGTGCTGTTACCATACATCTGTTATTTGAATAGAGAAACTATTATTCTTTTAAGTGTTTTCTATTATAAATGAAAACGTTTACTCTACTTAATAGCAATTTTGTTTTGCTTAGCTTATGAAAAAGAAAAAGTATTGAGGTCTGAGAACTACCAGTCCAGCTTATGTGAGAGATCTCCATTCATCCCTGCTGAAATATTCCTGTGTTGACTGCTTTTAGTGCAGGATCCCATTTACCATTGCAAGATGGCAAAACGCCTATTAAAACTCCCAGAGTGTAATTTTTCTGCATAAATACCTTTCTCTAGAAAGTAAATAAATTATCATCTGAAGTGAGGTTGATTTTCAGCAATGATGAAGCCATTAAACCTGTCTTCTGAAAACTCATGACAGAAAGAAAAATCTTTATCAGTGACTAAAGAAATTCTTGTGAGTCTTATGTTGAGTGTTTTTTCCTTTTTCTTTTTTTCTTTCTTTGCATGAGACTAGAACATGCATGCATGTAGCATGGGATGACAATGCTTACCTGTTTCCTAAGAAATTGTTTCATTAATAGAGGCTGTAGACTAGATGTTTGCTGTGTTTCATTAATTGGGTTAAGGAAGTAGGGCTATTTATGACAATTATTTGGGAAGCTGTGTAAAAAGATAGCCAGGCAAACCTCTATAATCCACTTATACCTCACAGAAGCCAAAGGGTTGAACAAGCCTATTAAACAAGCTATACGCCTGTCTGTTTGGAGGAGCTGTTAAATCATGAATCTCTGCACAGTACCTGAGGCAAGTCTGTTAAGAAAGATGTTTTGTAGCAGATTTCTGTTCCATTAAGGATGGACATAAAGTAGAATAATTTAAAATGTGTCAATAACTCAAGGCAAAAATGCTTAATGCAAGAAGCAACATCTTCTAAACTTGTAGTCAAGCATACCCAGTGGTAACTAGTAGGTGGAATATTATTCATGGGATTAGAAATCATTTTTGGATAGATTATGTGAAAGGTTTCAAGCAAAAATATCCTACCATGGTTTGTTATTGTGGTGTCACTCTGGAATCCAGATTTCAGCTTTAAAAACAGAAATTATAATTATTTTCCTAGGAGAGATGCTGGAAACTTGGCTTCATTTTCAGCTGGCTGAATCTACAGCATGGAGACATTTTCACATTTTGTTATTGGAAGGGACTGCACAGTTCTCCACCTCTTCTGGACCAACATGCTTCTGGAGGTGGTCTCTGCAACAAAGGGCACTGACAAGAGTGGGTGGTAACAGCGGTTTAACACGGAGTTTCAAGGATTCTGGTGACTTGCTTCATGCCCCCTCTCACTGGTGGTGTCACACAGCCCCATACTCAGCCCCAAACTGTACATGACCATCTGAGGAGCAGACTTAACATGGTCTATGGTCTGTTTCTGGTGGCAATTCCCATGGATTTGTGAACAGAGAGCATTAATTCTCCTCTTTCTGTGGCCATGCATCCATGGCAGAGGTTTCTCCAAAGCCATGCCGCTGAGCAGGGCCAGGCACTGCTCCTGCTTGGGACTGCCAGGTGTGCAACATAGAGAGCATGCAAGGTGGGCCTGAGGAGTGCCTTCTGAACACTAAATACAGAAAGAGGAGGAAAAACATATATATTTCAACAGATGGGTTTTACTGATTATCTCCAGAGGATGAAGTCAGCTAGCCTGGCTTTATGTTCCCCTTTTCAGAATCGATGTTTTCCCCCTCCTGGCTGTAGCATGTCCCATGGCACTCTCTTCAGTTGTATTTGCTCTGTGTTCTTCCTGGTGCTTTCCGTGGATATTGCTCGAACAAGGAGAGAAAAACAGGCCAAGGCACAGGCTAAAAAAGAACCGGGGGAAAAAAGGTAAGAATCCTATATGCTAATGGTTATACTTAAATTGTCTAGAGACATGGCAGAAGCTTTAATTAAATGCCCTATATTTAGTAATTTCTTGGCAGTTATGATTAATTTATTATGTATTACATCTGGTCTTGATTTACTGCAATGCATTTATACTACTGTTTTGTTTTTGTCACTTATGTGCTGCATATTAATCATGAGTTCTTGTGGTTTGCAGTTTTTGAGTTACATTGTGCAAAACACTCACTCTGCAACTTGAAACCAGGTGTTTCAATATGAAAGCAAATCACTCCAAGATTTCACAAGCCATTGATTTAACAACCCATAGAGTTTGTCAAAATGTATTTGTATTTAGGATTTTTTTCTAAAAGTGATGGTGTCTCTCAATGAATTTTCAGATAGGCATGTTTATAATTTTTAATATAGCTAGTCTTGTAATTATACTTCATATCAATTAATTGTGTTTATGTTTTTTTAATACACTTGCTCTGAAAGCTATGTCAATAATTTCAACTCAAAACAAAATCAAAAGTACTAACAATGTTAACTGTGAGATCTATTCACTTTCATTCTTTATTTTAACCTAGTGGAATGGGGTTTAAGATGCGTGTTGATTCACAGGGAAAAAATATGCTCCTTGGATGACCATTAAGTTTAAAAAGAGTAGGAAGAACAGCATGATTGTGTGTAAGATATCTAAGATGTTAAGTGTCAGGACCTGTACATCGTCTTGAGAGATCAATGTACTTGTTTAGCTCAAAATGCTAGTAAATTATTACAGAGACCACTTAATAGAAAAATCAGCCACGGAAGCATTGAAGTGCGTTTTCTGAGCCATAATAAATTTCAGTATATTCATTGTGTCAAACACATTGACAAGGTCACCAAATGCAAAGGATCTGTTGCAAATATTTTTAGTCTGTTCATCACATGAAAATTATGAAAATGTTCATATCTCAGGAAGGATTTAGGTGATAGCTGGAAATTCAGAAAACCATTTAAAAACCTTATTGTGCATCTTTTCGGTGATAATAGTTAATGAGGAGTTTCTCCTTTTGCAAATGTGTGTTTATATGTTTGTATTTTCTGGAGGCATTTGTTGTATTTCAATCACAAGTAATATGCTTAACTACCCTTGATTTTCTGAGCTTCAGTGAAGCTGAGTGGAATCTGATCTTGTTTACATAAATTTAATAATAATGATATCAGTATTAAGCTGATTTCAGCAGAGTTTCCATTGATTTCTTTTGGGATCAATATCCAGCTCATGTCAGTAAAAGATGAGTTTTTGTCTGTCCATCTTCTAAAATAGATATTTTAATGTTTTTCTGTTTGTTTTGGAAGAGTTGGGGTTTTTTTGGTTGGTTGGTTGATTTTTTGTTGTCTGTGGAGTTCAGTATTGTTATTTCTGAATCTTGTTTTTATTGCTTTCTCTTCCCTTTAAAACAAACCCTCCTCTTTACCTTGCCAACCACAAGCCTGGTTGGGCTGCATCAAAAGCAATGCTTCCAGCAAGGAGGAGAGGGGATTCTGCCCCTCTGCGGGTGACATCCCACTTGGAGCACTTTATCCAGCTCAGATGTCCCAGGAAGGACATGGACCTATTGGAATGTTTCAGAGGAAGGATGGAGCACCTCTCTTATGAGAAAAGACTGAGAGAGTTGTGTTCAGCCTGGGGAAGAAAAGGTTCTGGGGAGACTTCATAGCATCCTTCAATACCTAGACAAAGCCTACAAGAAAGTTGGAGAGGGTCTTTTTGCAAGGACATGTAGTGAAAGAATGAGGAGCAAAGGCTTTAAGGTGAAAGGCTTGGATAGGATATGAGGAAGAAGTTGTTTCCTGTGAGGATGATGATGCACTGGAAAAGGATGCCCAAAGAAGCTATGGCTGTCCCATGCCTGAGAGTGTTCAGGATGGACAGGACGTTGAACAACCAGCAGAACGTGTACCTCTCCACTGCAGGAGTTTGGAATGGTATGATCTTTAAGATTCCTTCTAACTCAGACCATTATTTGACTCTGTTGTTCTGAGATCTTTGGTCCTGCACTTTTGCAGGATGCAAACTTCATTGTCAGGACCAGCTTGAGTTCCTCCTACACACTGACTCTCCTTCTTGGTCCTGCCACGTGCTACTGGTGTGCACCTCTTCTGCCTCACCAGTTGTTCTGGATGACCATTCCTCTCCACTTTGAATGGACAGCTGAAACAAACATTTTTAAATACATATTTTATACATTTGTAATTCAAAAGATCATTGCTTCAGTACAATTCTGCCTGACACAGCCAGCAGGAGCATTCACAGCTAGTACTGTTAGCAGAGGCTATTTTGTGAAAATCGTTCTACTTTCTATTAAAATTTTGTAAGAAGCAATGCATGAATGGCTAATAGGTAAAATATTTCTTTAAAAAATAAAAAATAAAAACCAAATGTGTATGGAACTTGGTATCAGGTAAATTTCGGGTGCAGCTGATCAAACAGAAATATAATTTTAACCTTCAGTGTTAGGACCCCAGGGACATCAGACAAATCTAGAATATGGGTCAATTTTTAGAGATGTGTTGGACCTTGAAAACATGGTAGAGAAAGGGATGGCAGAGATATTGAGTCTCAGTGTTGACACTGCCACAACATGGTCAGCCCATTTTTCTTGGTGTGGATATCTGATGTGTTTGGATACTCTGAGTGGGAAAAAAGGAAGTGGAAAAAAAATTTCAAATCTCAGGTATCTTAGACCCCCAGGATCCCAGGATCTTAGGCCTTCATTTTTGTGGTGGGGTGACTGTTTGGCTGCCAGATATCCAGCAAGTCCACCTCCGCAGGGCAGAGAGAGCAAACAACGAAAGAGATTATGGGTCGAGATAAGGGCAGGGAGAGATCACTCACCAATCGCTTCCATGGGCAAAATAGACTGATCTTGGGGAAATTAACATAATTTGTTATTGGTTAATAACAGAGCAAGACAATGAGAAATAAAGAAACCTTTAAACCACCCTATCCCCACGCACCCTTCTTCACAGGTTCAACTTCTCTCTTCCCTACCCCAGCAGCACAGTGGAATTGAGAATGGGGGGGTTCAGCAATTTTTTCCTCTTCCTAAATTTATTATCCCTGCACTGATAGAAGCACTACCAGTGTCATCAAGAGACTCAGCTTTGGCTGGCAGCAGCTCTGACTTGAAACTGGCTCTGTTGAACATGAGGAAGTTTGGTGTCTTGCCATAGAAGACTCCTCTGCAACCCCACCTCCTTCTCTTACCAAAACCTTGCTACATAATCCCCAGACAGTGAGACAAAGGAGTAAATACATATTTTGTTATTTATTGTGTCTACTGCTTCAAGCAGAAAGGGTCAGGGCCTGTCCTTAAACACTAACAGAAACAAAGTAGACAACAACATAATAAAAAGAGGAAAACAGTGCAGAAGTCAGGAAGACTTTGAAGCTTTGAAGATTTACCTCCATTTTCTGTAGTTTGGAGAGTTTGGTTTGGTTTGGTTTGGTTTGGTTTGGTTTGGTTTGGTTTGGT